>OX243827.1:30300846-30395846 GCA_945859605.1 Lumbricus rubellus | reverse complement strand
CCATGCAGTCTCTCTTTATTTTGCTTAATTTTCTCCGAACGCTTGCCTTCACGACCGTTCCAATTCATCGTGGTTTCGTTGTGTTTTGGAACCTAGGGTTCGATTACGATGCGCCTGTAGGCTAGCCTATAGCCTAGAAGTGGTGGTAGGCCTATATTTTTATGGCCTAAATAATGCATTTAGGCCTATAATAATGCTAACAGTACAAACTATGATCTTGCACTAAGCTAAGAACCACAGATTTAACAAATTACACGTATAAAAACTTAAAAGCATGATGTGTCAAGTCATAGCAGACTACAAGAATTTGAAATAAGCGACGCCTAGGGCCCTAGGCTATTATAGGCCTACGGTAGCATAGGCCTACATCAGTGGTTCCCAACCTTTTTTGACCTTAGGGCCACTTTTTCTAAGTTGGAGGACAAGAGGGCCACTTTTTCTTAGTTAAAGGACATTAGGGGCCACAATGCTAAAATTTAATTAACTAAAAGCATATAAAATTGTTATAATTGATTCAAAATAGAATCTGTGGTGTTATTAATTTTATAGAGTTAAAACTAAAATAATTTCTAATAGACAATAATTATGTGTTCTATTTCGTCAAAATTGTCAATTTTTCATATATTTTTGTTAATACTTCATGAGACGAGGGCCATTTTTGAGGCCTGGCAGGCCATTTCTTGAGGTCTGGCGGGTCACTTTTGGCCCGCGGGCCACGGGTTGGGAACCGCTGGCCTACATCATTCCATCATAATATTGGACTTGAAGTGTAGGCTAGTCCTCTTTACACCGACGTAGGCTACGATGCACGATAGCGAAGTTCAAACACATTCTTCATAAATTCAGTCGCTCGACAGATACATTAGGTAAACTATTCATCTCCTTAGCTTAGGTACCTGGTACATAATAATTTAACAAGGAACCAAGAAGAACGATAACTCCGTGAAATATGCGCGTAGATTATGCAAGACTAAGCCTAAAGTCTCCAGCGTAGGCCTATAGGTCTATTTGTTTCTTCTGAAGCAGAAACATAATTAGACCTTCAATCATTCAAACAAGCTCACTATTTAGGCCTATGCACCAGGCTTAAAGAAGCACTCGGGAAAATGCTTGCCACACTGACAGGCTACTGGTGCAATAGATTCGCTAAAATGTTTTGAAAACAGGACCATTTATTATTCTTTCGTCCAAAAATCCAAATCAAGACTTTAAACCTCAGGACCAAGACTTTGAAAAGGGATCCTAAATACCTCTGGGCAAAAATAATAATAACTTATTATTTATTATTATTATTATCATCATCATCATCATCATCATCATCAAAATCAGCAGCAGCAGTAGCATCATCATCAGCATCGTTGATGTTGTTTGCCAAAATAATGCGCTAGAGAAACGAATAACGTATATTATTCTATTTTAAGAAGAAGCGACAATTACGTCATTTTCAGCAGACGACATGCGGACTAGACAGGAAAATCATTTTTCTTACGACGATATTTTATTAATATAAATTAATCATAATTAAAAGATATTAAATCAGTTATTATTTCAATTCAGTGTTGTGTGTGGCGTGTGTGAATTTGATTAGAGCCTAGGTTCGTGACATTGTTAAATATTCAGCTAGTTTACGATGGATCGAAAGAGGACAGGTGCGTATTTATCGCTCATCTTATAGGATTTTCAAGAAATTTTCTATAAATTCTTCTTTAATTCATAATAAACTGTAAAACCGATGGATAAATCTTCTGCGGCGGAACCTTCCGCCAGATAATGCCTTCCGAACTGCTTATACGGCGGAAGGATGTGCACATGCGCCAAATGTATACCGGAGAGACGTGTAGAATCCACCCGAACAGCAGGTTAGGCATCGTGAGGGTCGGTTAGGGTTAGTGTTAGGGTTAGTTTAGCCATTAGAAACTCTTGTTCGGGTCGATTCCCGAACTTCCGCCGTATAAGCAGTTTCGGAAGGCATTATCTGGCGGAAGGTTCCGCCGCAGAAGCTTCACGCAAAACCGATACCATTATACATGTAGTTGTAATTAATTATCTGTTGCCACGCTTGTGCACAAAATCTTTTCGATGGCGCCGATAAGTACGATCAAGTTGACAATAAATCAGGTTTAAATTATTATTCTCCGATTTGGTAATTCCCGAATGGTTGTGAAATACTAGTATCAGTAATCGTAATCTCAAACTCCAAATTTCTAAGCGTTACTCTACAAATAAATTAGCCTATAAGCTTATTCACGAGCGCTGCGTCGTGTCAAAAGGGTTGTCCAGAGAGAAATCAGAGGACGATCCGAGCCCAGTTACCTGAAAAACCACAGAGATAGTAACATAATACATTTAAATATTCTTTTATTGATGTTGTAAACGTGTGTCAATTAGGGTCAAATTTAATTGAAACAATAGTCAAATGGTTTATGAATTGATGGTGTTCTTTTTACAGTAACAAGAACTCCTGCGCCAATATTTGCAATCAAGAAGCCTAGAATGGCTGTTTTTGCACAGCCAGGCAATTTGAGCTATGGCCAAAATCAAGAACAGTGTCTTCCAGGTAGTGTAATATTTATCAAACTTCTGTTTCAAAATAAATGCCAGCAGTACAGATTTTTCTCAATTTAAGCTTTAAATCAGAATTGCCTTTTCACATTTATTTTTTTTTATACCTGAACGACTCTGTGGGTATGCATGCATGTGTATACGGATAGGCAGTATGATGGCATGTAGGCCCTATGTGTATATTTTAAATAATTTACTTATGTATATGTTTATCGGCTTATGTATTTGTACAATTCTGTACATTTGTAGAAATGCAAGTTTATAAGTATCTGTCTTTGAATGAATTTGCTCATAAAAACATGCATGCACCTAAGTCTTCATATAGCACCTTTTATAATCTCGATGCACTTCACATGACCATTGACCACTTGGGTCCTTCCAATGACTGAAGATAAATCAATTAATCAATCAACCAACCGATCTATCAAGCAATCAATATTATTGTGACCATTAACCAAACATTGATTCTTTGCAATGGCACGATTCACAATTATAACAGGATGATAACAAAGGATGGCTTTATATTTCCTCAGTAAAGTTTCTGTGATGTGACATTTCCAGATTTCAATCCCAGACACCCCGTACCGTCTACAAGCCAGAGCCAGATGAATCCTGTACGCTTCAGGTCACTGCAGAACCCGATGATGACCGGCAATCCTCAGTCTGCCACGAGGACAGGCCAGCAGTTTGAATCTCGAGGTAGGCCTATTGTTACCAGTGGTTTAGTTGTTCATCCAGACATGGTGTACGTGTAGAATTTTTTACTAAACTCACATGAAGTCTTTTTGACTAGTTCATAATTCGCTCCCACAGCTTCATGGCAGTCTACTTGAAAAAAAATTTCGACTCAAACTGCATTTTACTGTGCTATAGTTGGGAGTGGTTCTGAGTAGTCACCTTGAGGCTTGAAAAGGAGGTATCGAAATTCTTCAATGAATAGCTGATGCTCGTTATTTGGATAAAGCAAGAAATTCATGCAAAAATATTCTGGTTCCCATAACTTTGTGTTTGTTGACGCTGTAGAAAGGTTAACGTTAATGTTATGTATCTATAATATATAGATAACATTACCGTTAACCTTTCTACAGCGCCAACAAACACAAAGTCAGAGGAACCAGATTAATCACAGGCGCTCAATCAAAACGAAATCTTTTCGGCAGGGAGTCAAATTCCAGAGAGTCATATATAGCCGACATTCCATAACATCCACCAGAGTAGCCTATTTTATTGCAACATGAATTCAATGCAAAAGGATTATTGCTAGCTTTTCTTTTATGACTGTTTATCTTACCAAAACTGATTGATAATTATAATCGTCACCTTGGAATTTCTTGAGTGCTACTCCACGGCTAAGTGGAATGTTGCAGAGCTCTTTCCATGAGTGCTGTCTTTTATCATTGGAGTTGTCAAGAGATACTCGGTGGAAGTTGCCAAGAAACCAAAGATGCAAGCAGACAAATTATTCGCAGATTCTGTATAGGAATGGCGTCACCCTCCTTCTGTATTCATGGTTAGGACTGGCACCACGTGAAAGCGTCAGCGATTGAGAATCCTCGACTTCAATCAATCAATCAAATTGGTTTGTTTTGCACTCAGACCAAACAGATCAGCTTTACACACCATTGCCACTCGGCTGCAAAAATGTAAGACCTAGATAGATGGCCTAGTTAGCTACACTGGTAAGCGAGAGCGGCATTCGTCTGTTGGTTGCAACGGACTGCCGTTCAAACCCCGGGCTGGGAGTTGACAATCAATCAGAGATCTAGATATCTCGGGCTAGCACGTGAGGGATGCAGGGGTGCAAGCTGCTGCGGAGCCACCTTAGGCAAGTTGCTTACCCATCATTGTCTGTGGGGAAGGCAACGAGAAACCACCTCACTCATCTCATCCGCAGGGGCATAAAAGCCAATGAACCTGCCTTCAGGCAGAGAACCATCAATCATCATCATCATCGGAGAGATGAAGAATCTCGCAGACTAGGGTCACCAATTAACCGATTAAATTATTGGATATGTGGTGACCATAAATAAAGTTAACCATTGCAAAACATACTGCGATCAATGGAACAGCGACAAGGCTATTACTTAGGCTAATACAACCCCCCAGTCTTTCTTAGAGCCCTATAGTAAAGTCTGTTTTTTACACCCCAATTTCAAGTGGATAATGGTCAAACCCCCCAGTTATTTTTCCATAATTCTCACACTGGCCAAAATAATGTCATTATCAAAGAACCGAGTAGAAGCACTGTGCTTGCAGCTGATGCTTATCGAGTAGCTCTTCCAATGAGTAGCGTTGTATCCAGCAAATCATCACCTGCCAGAACCTGCGAGTAGTAAATTCTAGTTTTGCTGTTGATTGCTAACAGACAAGATGCTGAACAAATAGGAAGTTCTGCCATATAACTGTACAGGCAACAAGCTACTGAACTGCAGGTGTTAAACATATGTTGAATGACCTATATACAAGCTTCTCAGCACTCCAGAAACTAACATTTATTATAATAATAGTCAAGTATGATGTATGGCTTAGCATTACTATTCTATGTTATTATTGCTATTACTATAAATACATTGATTTTTTGGCAGTGTTAGTCGTAGTAGTATAGTAGTAGCAGCAGCAGCAGCAGTAGTAATAGTAGTACATTGCCATTATTATTATTATTATTATTATTATTATTTTATTATTATTATTATGAAAATTTATTGTAAGCTTGAGGTTGTATGTAGTTTCTCAATGTTATCTAATATCTATAACAGTGTTTATATAATTATTAATATATTTATTATGTTTATTATGCCTATATATTGTTTAAGATTTAATACGATGATTTCTATAATATTGAACATTAACTGTTATTGCAATTAGTGAGTTGTCTTGTACTAGCATTTAATGCTCAAAATATTAGGCGATGGCACACCAAAAAAGCAGTGATCTTACTAAATATCATAATATCAGTTTGAAATTCCAATTGAAACTGAATGGCATGTGTAGAAATACATGTGGCTGGAAACAGCATTGGAGAAGCTCTATGGTCTACTTTTTGGTGCAGGACAGTAGCATTTCAGCCTTTGCTTGGTGGATTGGTTTATTATGGCACTTAAAGACCAAACGTCTGTCAACAGTAGCTCTGCACTGTCTGCAGTCCATATATTTCATGATCAGTGTTTGTGAAATCTCCCAGCTTAGTTTCCCTATGTTCGTTGACGTATGCATTTCTTATTTATCCTGAAATTGGACTTTCACATCTCTTCTCTTTTCTCCTCTATCCGCTAACTCGGGTGCTGATGGAATGTTGTTTAGGAGTAAGCTGTAATATTAACAAGGTTTTACTTGGTACTTAAAAAAATACTTTATTCATTTTCAGTTGGTAGCCTATCACAAGTTCACAACTAGGCCTGTTGCTTATTCTGACGTTTATCATTGAATCAAAGAAGTTTGGACGGTACTTGACTCTTCTCAATGCTAATTGTAATCGTTTTTGAACATTTATAATGAATCAAAATTATTTTAGCAATTCAGAATAACCAGGAGTCCTCTGGCGTCCGTGTGGTTAACTTTTTAGAGCTAAAACTGTGATCCTCTGAATCTAAGGATGCTTGATTGCAAATTGTTTCAAATACAGTTCAGGAAAGTCCGTGTTGGGGTCAAGCATCATCAACCCGTGTGCCGTTGTTTCAGCAGAGACAGAATGTCACCAGGTAGCAAAATTTACTCTCTTGCAATCTTTCAAACCGAATTTCACACTTAAATTGGTTATTTTGTGTAATATCAAGTTAATTTTTTCTTAATTTATTATTCGATAAGATGACTGGAGCAGGGCTACATTTTTTTTATTAGATTAAGCTTTGTTGGAGATTGTAAAACGGCATTAAATAATCAATGTACACGTTTTTATATAATAACTAGCTGGGATACCCGGCGATGCTCGGGAATTTTATGTAAATGGCCGTGAAGCTGTGTCGACGGAATGGAAATAGCAACGGTTTGGGGTTTCACGCCCCACCATGGCCCCCTCCACTGGCTGGACCTGACGGTCCTCTGTCTACATGCAAAGTTTCATATCAATAGCTGCAAAACTGCAAAAAATGCCCCACCCTCAAAAAAAAATTTGCCCCCCCCCCTAAACAACGCCCTGCTCCACCCGGCCCCTGCAGTTGTAGCCACCTTATCGACTTGCACTTCAGTGAATGAAGTGCTAGCTCAAGATTTACATTTGAAATAATCAATATTATTGATTATTATTATTAATTATTATTATTATTACAAGACTATGCATTCAATCAGCTTCCGAATATTCTGTCCAGCTTTCAGCCACGGTCCGCAGCAATTGGTAAGACTCCAGGTCAGCGTTTTCCACCACCACTGTCCACAAACGGTTCCCGGATTCCATTGCAGCCTCCTGCAAGACAAAACCCAGTGCCTCTCGTCGAAAGCCAGGACTACAACTCAAGGTCGAATTTTTCAAGGAGCTACGGCTATCAGAACAAATTAGCCCAGGTCTGTTATGCAACAACTTTTTTCTGAACTGTTTAAGGGATGTGATTTTTTTTAAAGAGTTCTTTATGAGTGACGTCTCTTACCAGAGTCCCCCTCTCTGTTCTAGTGGATGCTCACTACTGGTTTTTCTGCCTCTGAGATTGGTTGATTGATTGATTGATTGATTGATTGATTGATTGATTGATTGATTGATTGATTGATTGATTGATTGTAGATTGCCGGTGCAGGGTGTAGCTTCCTGCCATGTAGCATTTCGTGGCATGTAGGCTACCATTTCCTGACATGCAACATTTCCTGCCATGCACCATTTCCTAACATGCAACATTTTCTGCCATGTACCATTTCCTGACATGTACCATTTCCTGACATGTACCATTTCCTAACATGCAACATTTCCTGCCATGTACCATTTCCTAGCATGCAACATTTTCTGCCATGCACCATTTCCTAACATGCAACATTTTCTGCCATGTACCATTTCCTTACATGTAGGGCCTACCATTTCCTAACATGCAACATTTCCTGCCATGTACCATTTCCTGACATGTACCATTTCCTGCCATGTACCATTTTCTGACATGTAATATTTCCTGACATGTTAGCCTAACTGTTACCACTTGTATGACGGTGTTTCAAACAGTTTAAGAACTATGGAATTGATTTGTGGCATCTTACAATGGTTTATGGTTAGAAGTAAAAATCTTTTTCTTTTTGTTCAAAACACAACATCGTGTACCAGGTAATGTTTAAATTTATTTTTGAGAACAGAGAATGAATGAATGTTGACAATTTGACATCTGGATACTGGATAAGTTAACTAAGTGAGGTCTTTAACCTTTTCTGAAAAGGACGAAAGCTATTTTCGTGTTATTTGGATTTAGATTTAATTACAGACAGCACTGTTCTGTGGTTAATTTTGCCATTGTCGATCTCTCTCTGATGAAAAGAAAAGCGGCGTGAGCTTAGCTAATTCGTCGTATTTTTAGATGCTAAAGAGACATTAATGACCCTTTACGGCTTCAGGAAGCTTTGCTTTAGTTTCCGCGATCGCATCTGGCTGCATGGTAATCGGGATTTACGAGGTCCACTCACGATAATCACAGCATAGAATTGCGGAAAGCAATCGCCACAAATGCGGCAATACGTCGCTTTCCGCTGTTCCCGTTATTGCCCACACAGTAGGCAGCGTTGCCACTCTAAAAAATGGAAAAAACCCAAGTTGGAGGGTCGAAAAACCCAAGATCTGGTAAAAAAAACCAAGGAGTGGCAACGCTGTCAGTAGGCTACCGTTCTTCGCTGGTAGGTAACGGATGCGACGGGGGCGTGGAGCTCGATGCATCTTGGGGAAGAAGCCGCGGCTCCCACTCCTCCGAAATTTATGGTCGAGAAGAACACACCGGACACTTCTCTACGCCTACTGACGACCACCATTGACGGAATGAAACGCTGGGCCAATCTCACTGTCAATCATCCTCTGCTTTTTGAAGTATTCGGTCAGCTGGATTCATTTGATTCTCAGGCATTCATTTTTTTTCATCGTGGGACAGGTTTAGTTGGCCACGCCGGGTTTGAGAGTGCCTCTGAGCTGTCCCCTTTGAAGAAGCGCTATTGAAATATGAACGAACGAATGAATTTTAACCGTTTCATGTCTGCTCAAGTCTGCCTTTACGTATTCGTATTAGTTCATTACACTCTCTCAGTTTCCTTTCATTCGTTCATTACAAGGATTTCTATAGCACCCATTTAGGGTTACTAGCTACTCAGGGCGCTTCCGATGCCAGCACGGGTGAATAGGACAGTGTTAAGATGAGCATAAAGACAGTCAGAGTGGACACTGGGGAATAAACGCAGCGACACAGTGAGCCCGTTCCAAAGCGAAGGTTTAACCATCGAGAAGGTGCGATTCTGATTGGTAGCTGTAGACTATGCCTCGAGGTCTGTATGGGCAAGAGATCAAATGCTCATCTAGCCTACTAAGGAGAGACAATGCACATAAAGGACTAAAGGTGTAGGTTAGATCCTCGAACGCATTGATAAGACGATACATTTTAAACTGTTCCTCATTAATTAAGTACTCGTCATAATTTTAAGGCATAAATACCAGTTTATTGCAGTGAATCATTGTCTTCCCGATTCTACTATTATCCACTTGCTCACGTTTATGTTATTCATTCTAGCAAGTCTCAATATCTGTAGGCCTAAGCCACTGGTCAAAGTGTTAGACACAATGCTCAAAGAGAAGGTTGTTTGCTTTTCAGGAACAGTTAATTCAGCTGTTTCTGGTGACCCTACAACAGATGCTATACAGTTTGTACTGAAGGATGGCCAAGCTACAGTCAACTGCATCTTCTATCAGATAGTAAGTAGCAGTACTTATAATGTACTTCATCAACCATCTGAACCCTTTGGATCTTGATCTATAACTCTATTTTGACCCCTGCCTACAGGTTTGGTTTTCTTTAAAAACCTATGAATGAGCTTTTTCTAATTCTTATTTGATTAAAATTTGTGATTATATGGTTATAATTATAGAGAGAACAGTTCCAAAAACTTTCTTTTCTTACTGTATCGATATTCAAGATTGTCATCTTGCCCCAGCCAACTAAGCTATAATACTGTGAGTGGGAAGCTCCGCCATCAAGTAGAGGACTGGACAACCATCCTTATATGGTGAGGCCAAGAAAATGAAGTCACTACAGACGGCTATTCTAGTCTCTTTTGTCCATTTGTATCTGCACTTGCTTCTGTAACTGTAGCATTGTTGACCATTTCATGCTTCAACCTTAGTGTTTTTATAGATATTGTGTCTTTTGCATTGTTCTTCAGGACAGAACACTTCAACGTTTGACAAGAGGACAGTGGTACAGGTAAGATTATAACCATATAAAGAGTTTATCAGCTAAATCATTTTATGAGTCACGTAGCATTGAACGTAAACCTTTGTTCGACATTCTTAAAACACACCTAGGCCTATTCAAGAGAAATCATTTTCGACATATCACAGCTCAACTTTTCTGTAATATTGAGAAATATTGAATATTTTCGTTCAATAACAATTCATTAGACCTAAGTGACTGCCATTCAATTAATTGATATTCATTTATTTTAAACCAATGGGCTGACACTACACAACCAATTACAGAAAGAAAAAGTAATACCATTGTGATTTTGCCTTGACTAATTCTAACTTGCAGCGCAATCGTAAATGCAGTGGTTTTGATTTTTGTCTAAGGTGCGTTGGACGCTACAGCGCCAACAGTGGCTCTTGTCTCAAATGCGTTTCCATCAGACCAATCAAAGAAGCTGAGAAGAAGCACATGAAAACGTTGACTGCAGCCGCAGAGAAAGCCATGCAAGCCGTGCTTCAACAGAGTCGTGAAATGTAATAACCTAAATGACATTGCCTCCATTCCCTTGCATCTGAAGAGCTGTCGGAAGAATTGAAGTTGATATAACAGCCAGTTTGTTTAAAAATTGAGACTGTTTGCCGTATTTCTTAAGAATTTGAAGATGTTTACATTGTTGGTGGTACTTTTAGCAAAGTTCAAATTTTGAGATTGTCTGTAAACAGTGGATCATTCGATATTTCACGGTGTTACTATGATCAAGAATTTTGTGTTTTGCTGGTAGTTAAGTGCCAAAGAGTGGTTATTGTGAAGTGGTTAGCTGTAATTTATGTTAATGTAAGTTTTGATTAGAAGCTACTTGCGTAGCTGCTGTTATTTACTAAGAATTAATATTAAAGTATTAAAGAGTTCAATTGTTATATGTTACACTAGTTATCTATTAAGTCACTTGCTACTTTACGAAAGTCAACAGATTGTCAGTCAGCCAGTCAAACTGGCTGGTTTGCTGCTGTCACTTCTGTCCATTTCCCCCCAACAACAAAAAATTTCAAACTTTCCATATATTATTGTATGCAGGACCACAGTTGTTTTGGCCCCCACAACAGTGTCTACGTGCAACCATTTTCTCTTATTTCTTTATTACAATGATTATTGGCTAGCAAGATCAAGAGCTTTCTATCGACCACTAGACCTTGTCTTCTGCCATTCCACAAACACGTTTGCAAGAAAACTTTTTGCAAACTTTAGCATGAGAATTTGCAGTTCTTTGCCATGTTCCATGCACACTTTTTTTACTTGCATCAACTCCCTCTGTCCAGTAATACAAGGTACATGAATTTCTCATATTACAGCATTCTGAAGCTGCACATGCTTAACCTGTTCTACAAAAACTTCACGATTTAAAACAAAACAAACGAAAAATTCATTGCTTTTGTTCAACATTCACTGCTGGAGTAGGAATATATCTGTTCGAAGCGCAGTGTTCCCTGAGGTATTCGCCACCCTTTTCTTCATAATCAGCCAGCGTCATGCTGTGCTCTGCCAGGCTGGATGACGTCGCCAGCTTCCTGGCCCCATGCCACGCATCCAGCACTGGGTTGCTGGCTGTGTGGATGTTGAAAGTCGACTGGAACGGGCGAATCTCCTGGATTTCTTTATGCAGTCGCTCCGACAGATTTGGGAAACTTGCACAGCCTCCAGTCAGGAAAATATTCTTAAATATAAAACAGATGTCTTGTAAGTATCCATATTGTGCTGATCTGAGATATATCAGTTCATACACTAGGACCTTAACCCATTCCTGCCGGAATTGTTCCTATACCTATTGGGTTAATCGGGTCACCAGCGACCCGATCCGGCGGAAACGGGTTAAATGGTGATGCCCATTCAAATGGCAAACAATGGTGAAAGCTCTAAACCGATCAATTCATTCAGAAATAAATATGGCCGAGGTCATACGATAACTATAGAAAGCCAAGAACATTTACATCTATCGCAGACAATCTTAGCAAGATGTTTTGTGTGAGAAAAATACCAAAATGTTGAGAAAAACCTGTTTTTTATAACATTAACATTAACAACAGATTCATTCACTGCAGAGAAAATTCTACTTCAAATGACAAGTTTGCAAATACCTGGACAAGTTTTTGTTGGTCATCAGGACTGAACTTCGCAAGAATGAATTCAATAAGCTCAGCCAGCCCAGCTTGGTCAATGCCAAGCATTGATGGCTGAAACATCAGCTCAGGTATCCTACAATTATCACCAAAATAATATGTTATAAATTATTAAAATTATCAACAACATGTCAGGAATATAAAAATTAATTATTGAAAGAACGTTTAAAGAACTATTCATGAAGAACAGCAGTGCAGTAAATAGGTATTTACAATTACAACAAGTTTAAGAATTTGGCACTGATTTATGACGTTAGACCTTCCTTTCTGTACAGTCAATCTGTCAATTATAAAAATTTCGTATCTCAAGAAACAACGAGATCTGAAGAAATAGCTAGACTGCTCTTAATTCCTGTTAAAGAATTCGATTTCTGGACACAGCATGACATTTGTAAAAAAAGTAATTATTAACACTCACCAAAAGCATATCGAATGCTTCACCAACTTTGTGAATTTGGCCAACTTTGTTTGCCTTCTAACCTCAGTATCTGAATTTAGTTATTATGCATAACATTCATTCACTCTTACATTCAATGAATTTATATAATGCCCCAAGAAACCTACCCAGGAGCATTCCACGCCCATTCACGGCAACAGAAAAAATTTGGAGATTTATGAAACAAAGTTTGATTGGTCAGATGTAAAATTGTAAATGGCAAATATTAGTCTTATGATGGCAAATTACATCCAAATAATTAGTAAATATATAGAAATTGAGATAAACTGTAAACTGTAGAATGATCTTCCTTAGATACCTGATTTGCTCAAGAGCAATATGGACTCGGTAATACTCGGCCACGTCAAAGACAACTTCCTCTTGACTGGAACTAAAAAATTATCACAATTAACTAATTAATTGCCGCACATTTACAAAACAAGTTAATTGCCTGAAACAATGGATATTAACAAGAATGAGTAAGGATGGCTGAGTGTCAGGCTGCAGTCCATGACTGTCTCTCAGGATTATTTTACCGGACTGCTTGCTCTCAAACTCAGAGGTCCGGTGCAATTTCATCATCGTTAATTCTTCTAACATCCAACCAATCTCCGACAGTCACAAAAATACGTTTGTTTATTCTCCAAGTCCATCCATTCTCATTAGTCGGTCTCTCTTAATGTTTCTACATTCTTATAACGTATAGTTGTCGACTACTTGTCTAGCCGATCCTGATTTACGCGTCACTCTGCTTAACGCAAAGTGGTGTTATGTCTCCCGACACAATTAACTTAGCACACCGTATGGTTAGCGTGTCTTACAATAACACCAGTGCAATTTCGAATATTGACTTTTCTGCATCATATGGCATGTCCCCAAAGACTTTGCATTAACAAGTCCAAACACATTCATTCATTACCATCCCTTGACAGCGTATAAATCAGAGGCACTAAAAAGCATTGTAAAAAACTCAATCCTTCATGTTTACATAACAACCGTTTTTGGAGTTGCTGAACCAATAAATTACGACTCATCACAAAGGCAACACTCAATCATTTAGTCGCTGTGTGCTTTCAATTTTGTAAACCGCAGTGATAAATTGCATCAGTTGTAAATTGCATCAGCTGTAACTTGCCTCAGTTGTAAATTGCATCAGTTGTAAATTGCATCATTTGTAAATTGCATCAGTTGTAAATTGCATCGTTTGGAAATTACATCAGTTGATAATAACAACAACACAATTTTACTCTAAATTATAACTTCTATCTTGCTGTAATTGAAATTGAAGAGCCACCTAGCAATGCTACTAGAGAAAAAACACAATTCAGAGGTTCATTCCATTATGATACTAACTGTCATTAAAAAACAAGATCATTGAAACAGTTAGCAAAGAAAGCACATTATATCCTGCTGCCCTCATTACAAGTGCTTCAGAAGTCATATCTTTTGTAAAATGTAGCCGTTAGTTTGAAAGCGAACAAAGCCTATTTTCTTACTTATGAATCTAAGAAAAAATTCTCAATTTTTATCATCACGTAAAGTAAAAAATACTTTTTGAAGCTGGGATCGTATTCTCGAAGGTAGGACTCAAGTTCTTCCAGTTTATCCATTTCGCTTTCCGAATCCGAGTCGCCTCCGTCTTTGCTCTGCACAATATCCAAACACAAGACAAAATTATTATTATCATCATCATCATTATAAGTATCATCATCATCATCATCATCATCATCATCATCATCATCATCATCATCATCATCATCATCATTACTATAAGTATTGTCATCAGAATTATTATTATTATTTTAAGTAGTAGCAGCAGCAGCAGTAGTCATAGTAGTAGAAGCAGTAGTAGTTGTAGTAGTCAGAGTAGTAGTAGTCATAGTAGCGACAGTAGTAGAGTAGTACTTAGCAGCAGTAGTAACAGCAGCTCCTAAAAAGTGATGCTTTGCTTTCTTATGGACAACACTCACCTTGGCTAAAAAAAATAATAACAGCAGCACAACAACCTACAATACAGTTGAAAATGCAAACATAACCCCATAACAACAACTTACAATTTGTTTATATACGTTCCAATCATCCTCGTTCATTCCAAACGTGTCGTCCTTCTTCTGCTTAGCATCTGTTGGGGAAAAAACAAAGATAAAGGCTGCACATAAATTCTTGTTTGCAACCGTCACGAAAACGCATTCTGACTTTGAAATATGATCGTCGACTACACTGCGCTGAATTTCGCAGAACATCAATCACAATTTTCTCAGTTATGAACAGACTGAATGCTAATGGACGACACCACATGGACTGTGGTAAATATCTGGATAATAACAAAGTCCACACACACGCAGACACATATACATATGCACATGCACACACACATGCAGAATTGCAGATGCATGCATAGACAGATACATATACAATTTATTTTGACACATACAATCATACATACATTACATACATAAAAAACACAGACATATTCAAAATGAACATACACGCATTGCACATACAAATAGGTACATACACACAAGTCTTCATACATTCATACATATACCGGTAGATAAATACATGCATATCTCCTAGCACATAGAGAGAATTAATTTAGTTTTAAAATGGCCTTCAATCTGAATATTTTTCCATAATTTTAAGATCGAATTCATGGAATATAATCTCACTCATTGAAATTTAAAAACACGAAATAACAAAACAAACAAAACTCACAGCCATCAAATTTAATTTAATTCAGCTTAAACTTAAACAATGAGTTTCATGAATTGATTCCTCAGTCACTCTTACTACGCTCTCGTCATTAAAGTGCTAACATCAAAGCCACAAAATATTTCATTAATGAACATTTTCTTAAATATTTTATTCATGAATGCAAATTTTTTTAAAAACACTTCCACAGCATTCAATTTTAATTTTAAAATAAAAAATTAATTCGTAAAAACTTAAAAACCCACTTTGCGCCAGCTCCGTTAGTATTTTCATTCGGTTTTGTGACGCATGGGTTCGACGTTTCCTCATCTCTGTTCGCCTCTGCTTGCGCTCGGCCTGAGAGCTTAGAATGTCCTGCAATGATGAATATGAACAAGTACACTTAGGAATTCAATGTAAATTAAACCAATGTTTAACAAATCATATAAATCAAATAGCAAGGTAAAAATAGGCAATCGTAAGGTCGAGCACAGAAAGATAAGATGAGATAAGATAATATAAAAGCAATGGTAAGAAAATATAAGGAAAGACCATTTGATGGGCTTGACCTCTTTGTTCCCCATGTCAAACTCAATCCAGATGCTTCGCCTTCATAGGTCCCTCTCTAGACCATTGACTTTCAGTTCATTCCACCTTTCTCTCTAGTAGTCTTTCCTTGAGCATCTTTCACTCACCTCAAAATCCTGCCTCTTCTCTCAGGGTCGATAGCGCTGGGAGCGCCTCTGAAAGGCTCGTGCTGAGAGAAGCACTTTATAAATGGTCATTATACAATACAGTCATGATGCCGCCAATGTTCGGAGTGGCGAATAAAGCACCGAAGACGACGACGATACAATACAATAAATTATAATATAAGAGATAGACAGTGAGAGATCTGCTGCTACCTGTCTTTGCTTGCGAAGTTCTTCCAGCCACGAATCCATTGCTTCCTTGTCACCATCCAACGGAACGCGACTGAAATCCTACAAACGACAGATAACAGATACGAATACACGCTTTGCCTTTCTAGAGTATTATTATTTTAAAACATTGTCGTGAAGCTATAAGGGTTCCTCACTTGCTAAGAAATAACAGTAATACTAATAAGAGGTCTATCCTGCTGTTTTAACTCATTCCCGCCTGAATTGTTCCGATACCTATTGGGTTTATCGGGTCACCCGCGACCCGATCCGGCGGGAAAGAGTTAAGGTCTATCCTGCTGTTTAGTTTAGTATGTGATGCGCCGCTGTATTACGGCGCCACAGAAATCGTCACTGTTATTATTATTATTATTAAGAGGAAAAAAGCAAAACTTGGAATTATAATGATAATGACAATTAATAATAACAACAATGGCAATAATAATAATAATAATAATAATAATAATAATAATAGCAACAACAATCCTCAAAATAAATATGATATTAAAAAATACAAAGATAATAATAATAGTACTAGTAGTCATAACAATAGAAAAAAATCAAATTTAAGAGAATGAACGATTTCTGACCACCGTCTTTTTGTCTAGTTTCATTTTCTTCGGCTGTGGTTCTGCTGCTCGTGATGTCTTCATCTGCTTCTCATCTTTTACTGCTGATGCTGATGATGTTGATGCCACTGCTGCCATGGTAACTGAGTCTGAAATGTCTTGGACATCAACCACCTGTCAAAGAAATGGATTCAAATAAAAATAGATATTACAAAAAATCATTCAAATAAACATTATCACTTCACTTCAACCAAGCTCACTTTTCTTCACAAACAATTCCTTTCCTCAAATAAATCAAATTACACAAAAACGTTTAAAAAACTGAAAACTGCAAATAGTGATCTTGATATGAATATCAGTTGATTGCGACATAAAGTAATTGGAATTGAAGTAAATTGCAAATGTATAACTTTTCTTCCTCAAATAAATAACATGAAAATTATTGAAAAAACCCAGAATATTGCAAATAGGAGCACTACATCTTCTCTCGTGGCCTTGCGCAATGCGCACTGGGAGCGCCTCTGAACGGTTCACCCTAGTAGGGGCGCTTTATAAATGTGTTAATACGATACGATACATAAATTTCAGTCAATTGGTTTCAGTGACATAAAGTAATTGAATTAAATTGCAAATATTTCAACAATTCGTAAAAACCTCTTCATCTTCGCCCGACATCTTTGTCTTGAGATTATTAACGGAGATCGTCAGTCGGTCGATCAGTTGCAGCAGTTCGTCAATAGATGCCACTCCAGCCTCCTGTAGCAACCGCTGCCATGGCAACAGAAACATACCGCTCAAAACAATGTGAATATGTCTTACAAGTTGTTGAAATTAAATTTGCATTGCTGTGGTTGGGCCGCCGGAAGCACCTGAGTAGACTTCTTAAAAGGGTACTGTACAAATTTAGGAAATAAATAAATGAATGAATGAGTATGTATTGTGTCATTTTGGACCATTTAACAAGTGCTTTTCTCAGAGAAAAAGTATTTCAGACACGCTCTCCGAGAGAAAAGCAGAATTTGATTTAAGGTGAAAAATGATGAGGAAAGACAGCCGAAGAGAAAGGTGGAGCAGATGCTGCTGGTTACGTCCATTCCACGGAGAAGAAAAGCATCTGGATCGAGCCATGAGAGTCCTGACATATGAATCTGAACTTCAATGTTAAAGCACATTCTAGAAACCAGTCAAAAGCAACATTCAATATAATACAACAGACTGTGCCCCCAACGGCCATCACCCTATGAACATGGCAGAATTAAGGGATCTGAACAAGTGCATCTAAACACAGAGATCTAGAGCTCTAGGGAAACATTTAAGCAGAGTTTACGAGGACAGCTCAAACATCAGTGCTGGAAATTTCTCTTGAGACCATCAAATCAGAATTCATTAACTAAATGAAATCAGTTACCATAACAACCAGGTGTATCATCAATCATCCTACCTGGACGGATTCGCTGGCCTCATCGTCCTCCGTGTTCTGAATCATTTCGTGAATCGTCATCAATTGCTGGAGATGGTCCTGTTCCAAGACGAGCTGGAGAAGAAAAGAACCGGAATTTAACAAACATGCTTAAACTGATCCTTAACACTTTGACGACAAGGCACGAGCTAACCAGCACTTCATTTCGTTTCCCGAGACATGAAGTACGAGATAACTCGCCCTTGAAATATGCTATATGTGGCAGGTTGGCAATCAGTGCAACCTCAGGTAATGAGAGATCAGATTCTCAGTTTGGTCTGGCTTGACAAGGATGCCATTACACATCCATGGCTGACTCGGGTCAAATACCAAACAATGACGATAATTTCAATAATAATCGCAAGAGTAATAGCATCTATGTCATTTATGTCTTATGTCATTTGCATTCTTGTGAATTGTTTCAATTGCATAACTACGCTGTAGCTGGTTGCAGTCTGTCAACCGAATTGGTCAATAAAAGAATATTATTATTACTATTATCTAGAATAATTAAACACAGCACACTGTAAATGTATGAATTAATAAAACAAATGAATGAGTGAACAAACGAATGAATGAACGAACGAATGAACGAACGAACGAACGAATAAATGAATGGTGGAAGAACAAAAGAAGCAGAAACTATTATGCGCATTGTTGACCTTTTCCGTTCGTCTGCGAATGTTGAGTTCCCTGAGTCGACGCGCCTGCTGCTCACGACGACCTCTCAGATGCTCGGCTGACAAACTAGCAGCAGCCAACTGTAAAACAAAGGAAATGGAAGTTAAGAGAAGGCAATGCAATGCAAGCAATGCATTGTAATGTAACGTCAAGTGATGCAATGTAATGTAATGTAATGTAAGATCTTGCAAAGCAGCATAGCGATGCATTGTGAAGTCATGCAATGTACGAAAATGCAGTGTACGCCAATGCAATGTATTTTTGGTGATGCAATGTACACAATGAAAGTCTCCCGCTGCAGATGCGCCTGCTGCCTAGGGTTGACTCGTCAGTGTTCTACAAGCCCCTTAAGACTTTTTTGTTTCACCGTGGTTGGACTGGGAGCGCTTCTGAGTGGATTTCTTGAAGAGGCGCTATATAAATTCTTGAAACGAATGAATGAATGCAATGTTAGGCAAAAGATAAAAACCAATGAATATCATATCCTGGACCAAGTTTATATAGCAACGGTTGGAACCGTTTAAAAGGTGTCTAAGCGGAGCGCTTTAACCAGTCACTAGGAGAAGTAGACTTTGCAGTTTAACGTCACTCTGTGATATCAAAGACCATCAGCGACGCCCTCCTCGTTTATCCATGCTGTGGACTGGCACTCCCAGAGCGTAACAAGGGGCAGAGTTAAATTTTCTGTTGCACATGTGTATCGAACCCACGCAATGACCCGACTGTTTATGTGACACAAGTCGCTAACTGTGGATCCGATAAATATAGCAACGTTTGACAACGTTTTAAAGGTGTGTAATCTGTTTGACTCGGGTCTTGAGATACGCTGATGATACTACATTATTGGCAGGAAAAAAATCAGATTTGTTACTACTAATAAAAAGACTATTAAAGAGAGAAAGCGAAAAGGCAGGTCTTTATTTCAGCATAAAGAAGACAAAGATTATGACAACAGCTGGGGCTGACAATTTTGTGATAGACGGAGAGGAATTGGAGGTGGTTTCAGGCTTTACGTTTTTAGGATCTGTGATAGAAAAAGAGGGCAAGTGCGATACAGAAATAAAACGTAGGGTGGCAATAGGAAAAACTGCAATGAATGGATTGGAAACAATATTGAAGGATAGGCATGTGAGTACAGATACCAAAAAAAGACTGGTGAAGGCTCTGATAATACCGACAGTATTATATGGTTGTGAGACATAGACAATGACAAAGAAAATGAAAACAAGATTAACGCATGCGAGATGTGGATTTGGAGGAAGATGCAGAGAATATCTTGGAATGAAAAAAGGACAAATGAGTGGGTGCGCACAGAAATTGGTATCGATATGGATGAGTCGTTACAACAAACAGTTCTAAGAAGAAAGTTGGTTTTCTTTGGTCATGTTATGCGTTCAAATGGTTTGGAGAAAGATATGATGCTGGCATGCGGTGAGGGAAGGAGAAAACAAGGGCGACCAAGGAAAAGGTGGTTGGACGAGGTTCAAGAAACAATGTCAGGAATGAATCTGGGGTGCGGTAGTGTAGTGGTGGCGTCGTTGCCTTGGAGCCGGAAGGTTCGAGGTTCGAATCTACCTCGCCGCGTAAGGACCTGGGGCTAGTCCTTCACTCACAATTGCTCAGCGCTTCAGCGTGAAACTCCGATGCAGTGTCCACTCTGCATTCGGGAGCGCCTCTGAGTAGCGAGAGCTTGAAGGGGCGCTATAACAGATGCACATACAAACAAACTAAGAGAAGCGAAGAAAGCAATGAAGAAGGCTGACCTTCACGATCACTAGAGTTCAACGAACTGACAGCAGGGTTTTTACATTACACAAGTCGCTAACTGTGCATCCGATTAATCTATTTACGTTCGACAACGTTTTAAAGGTGTCTAAAGCGAGCACTCAATCTGCTTGGCCACACAACAATACAATGTGTGTAATACCATGTAAGTTATAAGTATGCATGAACATGTATGTATGTATGCACACTTGTTATAGCGCCCCTTCAAGCTCACTACTCAGAGGCGCTCCCGACTGCAGCGCGGACACTCAATCGAGTGAAGGACTTGCCCAAGGTCCTTACGCGGTGGCTTGAGGTGGATTCGAACCTGTAACCCTCCGGCTGCAAGGCAACAAACATACCCACTACACCACCACACCCCACAACCAATGCAAATTAGTAATGCAAAATATATCGCAACGTCAAAAATAAAGACACATAAAATGAATAAATAAGTAAGCAAAGAGCAAAGAGTAGACTGCGCTATATAAATTTACATATACACAATACATTATACATTACCTGGTTGAATGGCAATTGTATCTTGTATACGTTGGTGTTGTAGTAAGCATCGTCGATCCATCGGTTCAAATCAGACGTGAAGTCAACGGCAATTCGACATCTCTTCTTAACCAATTCCTAAGACAGACGTCAAAACAAATTTTATCATGACTATTTAAAACAGAATAGGAATTTCTCGATTGTGGGTAACTCTCTGGATCATACCCTGGACGTTGGTCTGTGTTCCCAACCATGCGACTTGTCTAACTCATTTTATGAACTACTCAAGATGTTTGGCTGTGTATGGGTCGGGAGCGCCTCTGAATAGTAACTGTTATTTTGAAAGGCACTGCATAAGTTCCTTATATAGGCAGATAGGTAGGTCGGTAGGTAGGTAGGTAGATAGGTAGGTAGGCAGGCAGAGAGACAAGTAAAAAAGAGATAATCTAACAAAAGAAATTCAACCAGTTGAACCTAATAATAATCAAATCAAGTCTAACTTAGTTGAGAAACGCAACTACGTCTAAGTTTAATCAATAATATCAAGCCATCTAATCGCAAAGCCCCATTAAAACAATTTGCAGTGGGAGAGGAAGCCAGTGCAGAACATCACGCACATACGAGACTTAGATAATAACACTGCAACATTGTGGGGAGCGGTGGTGTAGTGGATATGCTCGTTACCTTGCAGCCGGAGGGTTGCAGGTTCGAATCCATCTAAGTCGCCACGTAGGGACCTTGGTCAAGTCCTTCACTCGCAATTGCTCAGCGCTTCAGCGTGAAACTCCGATGCAGTGTTCGCGCTGCATTCGGGAGCGCCTCTGAGCAGAGAGAGAGAGAGAGAGCTTGAAGGGGCACTATAACAAGTGCGCATACAAACAAAACAATGGATTTCTAACAATTATACCTCGGCCCTCGTCAGCGTTATCGCCGCAGCGTGACCTGGATACTTGAGCTGAAGAATTCGTTGCATGAAACTGTCAATGGTGGCGCCACCGTAGTTCAAGCGACGACAGAACGACGACTGGAAACGTCCGTCGAGAACGGGCAACACGTGCATTGTCTGGTAGCCAAACGAGAC
The DNA here is from genome assembly GCA_945859605.1 of Lumbricus rubellus. NCBI lineage: Eukaryota > Metazoa > Annelida > Clitellata > Crassiclitellata > Lumbricidae > Lumbricus > Lumbricus rubellus. The sequence goes on along the minus strand of OX243827.1, from coordinate 30,373,662 downwards.
AATGAGACCGTTGTTGTTGCCGCTGGTGTTGTCGTGGTTGTACTGGTAGCTGAATAGAGCGTCAACGCCGTATGCAACGCGTGGAACGTGGTAGTATTCGAACAGCAACTCCGACATCTCTGCGGATAAGATAAGATAAAATAGGATTTATAAAATAGGATTGATAAAATAGGATTGATAAAATAGGATTGATAAAATAGGATTGATAAAATAGGATTGATAAAATAGGATTGACAAAATAGGATATGTAAAATAGGATTTATAAAATAGGATTTATAAAATAGGATTTATATTGGACTGCTTAGTGTGTCTCTTATTTTCACATCAAACCCTCTAACAACAGACATTTCAATGGTATGGGTATCTACTCATAAGAGCAAGAGGGGTATTTGCCTATCCTGGAAAATTGACACCAATTATCTTACTGATTTTTCTGTGTTTCAAGTTTTAACAAATTTCTTTGCACTAAAACACTTAAATTTCTACCGATACTTAACTGAAAAATCAGAAATTATAAATTCACATTTAGAGACCCCTTATAAAAATACATGCATTCCTAATGTCTTGTTTCACATTTTTCAAACCCTCAAACCCATGCTTAAAAATAACCGTAACCAATGTGTTCTGCCCCTCCCAAAAAATATCAGCAGTCACCAATGATCAACGGCCACTGTTAAAAGTGAAACCGAAACCAAAAATCCCAGTGCAGTTGGAGAAACCCGGATGACTAAAAAACGAGCGTACTGTCTCGAGAGTAGTTTGGATTGCAGACGGGTTCGGTCATGACGATCGGATGTTGAACGCAACCTTCTGTGCTGATTCCAAGATGACTGAAGACGTAGTCAAACATCTGCTCCTGTGAAAACAACACACAACTGACGTTAATGACAAAAACTATTGATGAGTGAGTTGATGGATTGGGTAGGTGGATGGATGGATGATGGAGGGGTGGGTTGAATGATAGATTCTTATATTGGTTTGAATGCGAACAGCACACAGAGCGAAGGAATTTGACCAAAATGATGAAATCACATGTACTGCCATTACTGAAACATTACATTTTTAATTGTACTCAGTTAATTAAGAATTAGTTCCGCAAAGATTTTCAAATACACAAAGTTTTATACAATCTAGTTATCAACCACTACACAAAAGAAAGACTCAAAGGTCTACGAGTATGACTTCATCTAAAAGAAAGATGTTTTCAATCTAAAGTGAGTGTTGGACGTTTGGTGGAGTAGAAATTTCAACCCAAATTCTCTGAAATTTAAAACCTCAACCTCTCGTTTCTCTGCCCAGCACGTTAAACTGTCAACATTCACTCCTTGGCAGTGCCAGTCCCAAGTCTAAATAGACAAGGAGGGCAATGCCAATGATCCTTGTATTAAATCATAGTGTTGCTGAACTGAAAACACTACTACTACAACTCTACAACCAACAAAATTGAACAACTTCGTTCAACATAATATATTCCTTACCTGTATATATTCCTTACCTGTACGTCGAACTGCGTAACGACGTTACGATCAAAAGGTGATTTCAGTTGCCACCTGGCCACCTCCAAATTGCCAATGTCGTTGCCAATGAGGATGTCTGTTTCCTAGACATACAAAAAGAAATCAGTCAAATAAAGAAGAAAGTTATATAGGACACTTAATAATAATAATAATTTTTTTCAACAATCCGGTTGACAGAACGCAACTAGTTACAGTTTACAATGATGCAGTTTAAGCAATTCACAAGAAAGCAGATTACAGAATACGTAAATCTTAACTACTCACTGAACAGACAGCCTGCAATAATCGACGCTAATAGCAGCCTACAAAGCACGTCCGCCCTGTATGGGGCTCGAACTCGCTACCTTTCGCTCTCTATGCCAGTCTGTTATCCATTACTCTACCGCCCCCCCCCCCCCAGGAAATGACCCAAGTGTTGGCAGAGGAGATAAGGTGGAGGAAGAGAAGGCAAGAAGAAAGGAATAGCAAGAACAAGAAACAAGTAGAACGAGGAAGAGTAGAAGCTGATGAAGAAGAATAGTCAGTCACGATAATCCCATATAAACCAATGTCGAGATTGTAACAATATAGCAACTGCTTCACTCTGACGAATTTTCTCTCATGAAATGGCGCTATATAAATTCCGTGTAACGATTACAATTACTAACCAGCGACTTTTTCGCCTTCTGCTTAGCGATCAGATTCTTGAAGACCATTCGTGGTCGGTCGTCGCTCGCCCAACCGACACGACATCTGTACGAACCTGAGAAATAAAGCAAGACGATCGAATTTATGTTTATTTTTTTGTTACTAAGTACTGCTGAACCAGCGGTTCACAACCTGTGGCCCGCGGGCCAAAAGTGGCCCACCAGGCCTCAAAAAATTGCCTTCATCTCTAAAAGAGCTACCAAAAATATATGAACAAATTGACAATTTGAACAGGATAGAACACAATTATTTTAGAACTGTTACAAATTATTTTATTTTAACGTCTATGAATAACATCAAACATTCTATTTTTAATCAATTATAGCAATTTTATATGCATTTAGTTAATTAAATTTTATCCTTGTGGCCCCTAATGTCCTTCAACTAAAAAAAAGTGGCCTTCGTGTCTTCCAACTTAGAAAAAGTGGCCCGAAAGTCCAAAAAGGTTGGGAACCACTGTGTTGGACAAACAACATTCTCAGTTGCTGGACTTGAATTCTGAAAACACTTAATCTGAATTTGTTCACTTTACTCACAGTCTCTCTCCTTGTATACATCTGCTCATTCTGCTTTATGTCTCTCTCTGTCTCTGTCTCTCTGTGTGTTTATCTGTCCATTATGTTCAATCTCTGTTAAAGGTCGCTCATCACTTCGATCAGCATCTGCTGGAAAGTATGTTGCTCCTGGTACTCGTCTTGACTCTGGCTGGCTTTCATTAACAGTTGCTGGTCCTTCCATCTGGAGTTCTCTACCACATTATGTTCGTAACTCTCTTCTAAAGTGTCTTTCGCTCTAAACTGAAAACTTACCTTTTCCAGTCTGTCAATGGTTCTTAATGGTCACCCAGTTTCAATGTGAAACGTCTGAACTTTGTAAAGATGGCATCATCAAATTATAACTGTAGATTTATTTGCATTAAAATAAAAATTTCCGAATATGCGAATCATTACCATTGTCCATAACGATGGGAACATCCGAGTTGCTGAGAAGGTCGGAGTATTCGTAAAACTTATCGGCTGTCGGAACTTCGTCTTCAAATGAAAAGATGTTTTGATTCGTCTCACTGTCCGAAGAACTGTCTTCGTCGTCATCCATTTTCTCCTTTGGAAGGAAATAAAGCAGCACGATGGTCAGCTTAAATATATTTATGTATTATTAATTACTTAATTAAATATCACTGAAGATGCGATCAAAGAATCGCAGAAAACCGATTCCCAAAAAACCCTGAAATGCGCAAAAGTCCTATTTAGATTAAACCAACTTCATAAAGTGCAGACTACGTTTGAGAGTGCGATCAACTGGCAACTTATCGAATTATCGCTCATGATATTTCTCTGCTATTTTAATGCAACAATTAATTTTGCAAAGATTCAGAAACTACCGTAATTGAAGTATCAGCTGCACGTTCAATTGCACTTAAAATAAACTTTGGTATAAATGCTTATTTGCACAAAAATATCAAGTTTTGGACATAACCACAACAAAAACATCCATCTCAGCAGCGACTCGAGGTTACATCGTCAAAGTCCTTGCTTTTGAGGCAAGGACTAAAAAGAAATGGAAACCCTGTTATTAGACCTATATGCATTCAGTTGTGTCCCGAGTTTTTGACGATTTTTTTCATAATTACGGTCAAAGAATCTTTCACATCTTGTTTGCATAAGAAAAGCATTCAGCATGCTACATTTACAAAGACAAATCGACGAATAATTATGTTTAGAACAGCACATTTTAGGGTTCAAAATTATAATCTTTAGTATTTGAAACTGATTTAAAGTGAGGCGACATCTATGGCTGAGAGGGAAATAGACTTGAAAATTTGAATTTCACGAGTGTCTTTTAAACGCTTAGTGTTTAAGAGTGACGTTATCCTGGCTCGCAGAGCCCTTCACTCTGCCTCTAGCGGTAAAATTTTGGTCCCGCGGTTTGAAACATCAACGTGTTAGCGTCGTGCTTTCTCAGTTGTAGGTCCTTCTGTCTGGAATAGTCTCCCGTTGCAGATGAGCTTGCTGCCTAGGGTTGACTCGTCAGTGTTCTACAAGCTCCTTAAAACTTTTTTGTTTAACCGTGGTTGGACTGGGAGCGTTTCTGAGTGGATTTCTTGAAGGGGCGCTATATAGGAGGAGGAGGAGGAGGAGGAGGAGGAGGAGGAGGAGGAGGAGGAAGAGGAGGAGGAGGAGGAGGAGGAGGAGGAGGAGGAGGAGGAGGAGGAGGAGGAGGAGGAGGAGGAGGAGGAGGAGGAGGAGGAGGAGGAGGAGGAGGAAGAGGAGGAGGAGGAGGAGGAGGAGGAGGAGAAGGAGGAGGAGGAGGAGGAGGAGGAGGAGGAGGAGGGATTCTACTTTTACTAGCGACCAACACTGATAGGCCTATACGTGTATCAAAGATCGTTATAACCAACGACCTCATATATATAACTGTCAAATCAACGGCATAGAGGATGCACAAATTGTGCGATTATTCTTGATGGATGGATCCAATTTGACCAGGGTCTATGACAACAGAGGACGTTACCCTGGACAGAAATTTGCTCGGCATATTACAGCACTTATGAGCAAGGTACTAGACCCGTTTTTTCCCAAAGGCCTAAGATGAAACTGGTGTCTTACTGCAGCGCTGTTAGCATTCAGCGATATTCTAGCGACTTCTACGCTGTGAACGTCGACTTTAATGAATCTAGAGCTTAAGTCTTACGGGCATCATGTAGAAACAGGCGATTAAATTGGAGCTATAACACACCGGTATATTGGTCGAGTGTCTATTTATATAGGCCCATTTATATTGCGTCGGTTTGTATTGTTGTAGAAATGTTTGATATGAAATTAAACTTTTTAACATTGTTGAAAAACATTTTCTACTGTAATAATAATCTTCATGTAATAGCTCAATCCGACACACCGCAGAATGATTACAAGTACAGGTTATACGAAATACGGCCCACTATAATAGCACGACTCGCAGGTCGGCTTTACAGAGTGGGTTCGGCTTAACACTATGTAGTTGGCCTATAATAATTTATTATTATAAGCTTAATTGAAATTAATTGACTTCGCTTGAGAGGTGAAAGTTGTTAACGTTCGATTATAGACTAATAATAATAATAATAATAATAGCTCAATAATAATATTATTATAATATTAATAGTAGAAAACTTGTCATTGAAGATCTGCTTATGCAGCTGACGAATTGACCTAATAATTATATCTAGGCCTACACCGTGTGCAAGCTCCTATCTTTAGAGCAAGCAGTTACATTAACTAGAAATTGGACTGCAAAACGTAATTAACTAGTCATTGCAGTGTGGCTATTTACTTTTTTAATAGCAGAACTAGTTTTATTGATCACTGTTCAAATAACCAATAGGCCTACTTTTAGTTGCCACATGCAAATGTTGAAGTCAAATTTGCTGTATTGATACTTAAACGTGTAATCAGTAGGTTAATAGATAAAGAATATGAATAATTTTGCCCTTCTTACATTACAATAGATTCCATTGTATTGTATCTGTATATTTATATCAATTACTATGCCACTTACAGTGCCACTCCATTCGATCAAAGCCGTATCTCCCAATTCGAAAGGAGGCCGTGTTTATTTAATTGGCAACAGGATGAATGAAGACAATCAGTTTGAGACAATGAGCGAGTCAAGGAAGGGAGTTGTCAAGTTGGTTCCACGGTGCGGATCAATTTTAAGCAAGACACGAGATTATTTTGGTCTTGGACAAAGAGTATAAATTAATAGGATAACTATTTCTAGACTAGGCCTACAAATTAATAGCCTAACCATATTACATAGGCCTATAATAGTTTATTGCATACGGTATCATAACGATGGTTATAGGCTGTTGCGCAATTAACAGGCCATTAATATTCGTCTGTAGGTTTTTGCAGTATTGTATTGTATTGTATTGTATTTAAACATTTATAAAGCGCCTCTAGTAGGGTGAACCGTTCAGAGGCGCTCCCAGTGCGCAAGGCCCAGCGAGAAGAAACAGGTTTTGAGAAGAGACAAAGCAGAAGAGAGACTATATACCAGAAAGAAGTGTAGAGCGAACAGAAGGAGAAAGAGCATTCCAAAGAGAAGGACCAATTGAGACAAATGATCGAGACTGAGCCATAGTAGTTCTAGACCGAGGAACCAAGAGGTCAAATCTGTTGGATGAACGAAGTGGACGATGGGAGGAAGCCGAGTGAGGACGAAGTAAAACATTAGTCAGATATTTTGGGGCAAGACCCCGTTGAGCCTTTAAGATCAGAGTGAGGATCTTGAATTGTGTGCGAGCACGGAGAGGAAGCCAGTGAAGTTCATGAAACATAAAGGTAGTCTAGGCCTATAGGCTACCTATAGGCCTACATGCGCATCGTGCGCAGACCTATTATTTAAAAACGCATGTTACGCAAAGCAACTATTTTCTTTTGTACCTGGTACGCCGTTACCTCGTAAAAAAGTGATAAGTTAGGCCTATACTAGTAGCTTTTTAAAAAGTAATTAATTCCTGTAGGCCTATTGGATGCCAAAACAAATGAGTTGTCTTGTATAGAGCAGCGGTTCTCAACCGGTTCTCAACTCAACTGGGGGTCCGCGGACCCCTGGGGGTCCGCGGCGATGTGCTCGGGGGTCCGCGAGTAAGTCCTGAAAATTATATATTTCTTAGTTAGAAACGTAGAAACAGTCAAACAGATAATTTTTTGTCAATTTTTCAATATTTCCTCTTTTCAATGGCGACATGAAACTAATAATTACGCTGATTAATGACAAATTCATCTGTTTTAGATGGGTCGGTTTGTTTCAGTCTCTAGATAATATAGGCCTATAGGATAATAGAGTCGCACAGTCGCGATAATACGCCAAAGGCGCAAAATTTTATTGGGGGTCCGTGACCGTGGCCCAAAATTAAAAAGGGGTCCGTGAGTCTGAAAAGGTTGAGAACCGCTGGTCTAGAGCGTTAAGCTTTATTTTATTAAGCAAACAAGATTTGCCCAATTAAAGCGCATCACTGATAATAAATATATATATACTGTGTAAAAATTAAATTAAAGGTGTGTAACGTTAGCATTTCAAATATCGTTATTTTATGTTTCCTTAATACCCAATTTCAACATCTATGATGATTCGACGCACACAACGTCACAACAGTAAGTCGACAGATGTTTGAAAGCCAGTGTGAAAAAGCTAAATGCATTGAACATAATAATCCTGTCGCATGAAATCGCTGCCAGCAGATAATAATTATAGCCAACAAAAGAGACCCATCTGGTGTTATATGGTTCTATATAATATGCCTGTTTAATGATCAAGTATTTATTCATTTGGACATTTTTATATAGCGCTCCTTCAGGTAACAAATTCTACTCAGAGGCGCTCCAAAAGCATGATTCGATGGCGCTCAGCAATTGTGAGTGAAGGACGTTGTGGTCCAGGGTCCCTGTGGACAGCAATAGTCTCGGAGGAAGAGGAGAGGAATCGAACCCGAACTCTACACATTACGGGTAGAACATTCTAGCCGATCGAATAACAGTGTCACACATGCTAATGCTATTATATACTACACCAACTCAAGACCTATTCAAAGTACATGTAAGTGTGCAAAGAGAGAGCTAGAGAGGACGAGAGAGACAGACAAACAGACAGACACAGACACAAACAGAGACAGACAGAGAAAGGGACAGAGGCAGACAGAGACAGAGAGAGACAGAGACAAACAGACAGACAGACAGAGTGTGCTAGTCATTCATTCATTCATCCAAGAATTTTTTAGCGCCTCTTTGAAGGGACTACTCATAAAACGAGGGCAAAAATGCACAGCTTTTTGTTGTTAAGTTTCTATGACCAATCCAGAACGTTGGGCCCAACTTATATTGCATTGAATAAACCAGTTTTAAAAGGTGTGTAAGACAATTTGTTAACCTTGAAAATCACAATCATTCAGTAATCGCTTTTTCTTTCACCAAAGTTTAACGTCATCGTTTGGCGTCAAAGGCCGTTGACGACAAATTTACATCTTATACAGTACAGTAACAATGAATTCATAACGTCCGAGATATACTACGTATATAACATTGTAATAACAATATTATTGTTCGTTGTTTAACAGCAAGCTTAGCCATGACATAATGTTCTTGTTCAATGTCTTCTGTGACCATTGCTTAACAGCAAATGGTTAACTGATAATAACATCAACAATACAAGTTATGTTAAATCTTTTGCTTTGGCAAATTCATTAATATTTTACAGTACTTGTCACGTGCATCACGGTGCATGAAATGTCACAAACTTTTCTTGATTACTATTCTTATTACACATTTGATTCATAACTGATACATACAGAAAATTTTAAACAGGCTAAAATGAGATATGATTTTTTCCTCATAAAAGAGTAAAGACGACAAACAATATTCCAGCTCAATCATAGTACAATGGCATGACATTCAATATTAACAACAGCAAGACACACATTGATGATTTTGTGAACATTTTTTAGCAAGTTGATTCATATACAATGTTTAAACTTCCTACACAGTCTTATAAACGACATCAATTACACAATTTTTCCATTGGTTATTTGGTTTATGAGCCTATAAACAACACTTTGCATGTAACCGACATCAAGTAAATTCTTAGTATTGAAGTCTAATTTAAAAGAAACACATGCATTTCTTAGTATGTCAGATATATTTTCTTTTTTACAAGTTAATAATAAATGATCTATGTTCTCTGTAACTTTACATAAATTACAAAGACCACTGTCATGCTTCTTCATAAGATAAAGTCTTTCATTTAGATTAACTTTTCCTAATCTTAATCTTGAAATTTGAACCTCTTTTTTTCTATTAAGGTCAGTGAACTTCAGGTTTGTGTTCACTACTGGACATATAAATTTATAGTGATGACCCTTATGATCACTGTCATAGTTTCTCTGCCAACTGTCAATTACATACAATTTTATAATTGAAAACACTTCTTGCAGTTCCAGATAATTTGTTGAGTTAACAATTGGCATGCTCAGTGATTGCTTTGCTAAAGCATCCGCTCTTTCGTTACCAGATATATTTACATGACTCGGGATCCAGATCAAATGCACTTTACTTATTTTAATTTCATTAAAGGCTCGTATTGTTTCTTGCAATAAGTTTGATCGGGACTTTGTAAAGGAATTCTTAATAGCAGTAAGAACACTTAAAGAGTCCGAAAAAATAGTAATCGATTCAGTAATCGCGTTGCGTCCCATCCTTTATATTGTATCAACGCAAGACGTTTTAAAGGTGTCCTATCAAGCGGTCCAAGCAATCACCACCATGCCTATCGCATTACCCACGGCACACGCTGATTGGTTCATCACAGTCTGTCATCATACACCTAAGGAATTCTTTTTGTATCACAAGTGTAAAAAAATCACGAACATAACTCGGTATGCGTCGCTAAAACAATAATTACAACAGTTCTTACTAAGATTAAAAACCGAATCTTCGAAGCAAATCTTATGGACTAAAATCCGTCTGCATTGAATAATAAAAATAATTATGAACGCTATAGCTGCAGCTCGCTCTAAACACAGCAATCCTGACGTGGTTTGGTGCATAGAAGCTTTCTATCTATAGGAAGACGCGGAGATTCAAGTGACAACTGCACTGAGTCCAGTAACTACATATGCGTTGAAGCAATGTTGTTGTGATTACTGCACCGAGTCCAGTAACTACATATGCGTCGAAGCAATGTTGTTCACTTCGATCACTTCTCGAACCGGTTGAACATCCTGGTATCGTTCGATGAGTTTGACGATCGAATAATAGATCACGAGATCGAGTACTTCGATCATTGTCAACAAACTGCATCCCATCAGCAAACCGAAGTAGCTGCCCAATTCAGCTGAAAAGAGATCATTCAGCATTTTCTGCACGGCTTTTTAATTAACGTGCAGTTGTACACAAAGCGTGCAGCTCTAAATGGATTTTTGCAGTTGTAGAAGCACTTCTGTATAGTTAGGCCTAATGAGACTATCAGAAAAGTTATTTTTCCTCCAATTGGAAGTAATTTATCATTGAGGATGAGAAAGAAAAAAGGGGTTGTGCAGTTCTAAAGATTCCTTTAAAACAACCCTGATTTTCTGAATGTAGGCTATAGTCCAGGCAATTTATAGTTTCACCTAGACAGCTGTTGTTAATCAGAATGATACTTAAATTGTGAAAAGAAATTCTCCCGCTTCTAATGACGTTAGGCCTACGACAAGTGGATTTAAACGTAAGGAACTTACCGAAGAAGCTTGTCCACGTGTATGACTCAGATTGTGAGATATGCTCGTACTTCATTTCGCCATAGTATATGTCCAGCATAAGAAAGTTCTTCCTAAAGAAATAAGGCAAAAGCAACGCAACTGTCAGTGTTGCAAAGCAATCAACCATTCAATCAATCAATCAATCAATCAATTAATTAATAAAACAATCGAGATATCAACCAATGAAACAATCAATAATGAATAATCAAATCAATTGTTCAATCAATCAATCAAGGAAGCAATTAGCAATCAAACAACGAGACAGTAATATAATCAATCATCTAATCAATCGATCGATCAATCAATCAAAATTCAGTAAATAAATTGATCAACCAATCAATCAAACAATCATCATCCAATCAATCAATCAATCAGTCAATCAGTCTATTGATCCCATGAATACAGATACAACTGTTGGAAATAATTTTATTCGCATAAACGATCGAGCAGTTAAAGCAACTCATTGAACCAAATAAATCTTAGGCTACCGTACTGCATGACATTGTCCAGTGTCCAGGAACAGAATGCACGGGGTCCCGCTAGCGGGTAGGATAAGCCCTAGAGAACAAGTACGGTAGCGCCAGACCCAAGCCTGGATAAAGGAGGTGGACGATTATAAATATATGTTGGGGTACTTGTCGGTTAATTCACCCCCACAGGTTTCGTCTGTCTACCTTGTCGGTTAGTTCACCCCCATAGTTTGCGTGTATTTACGCACAGTATATATTATATTTACGCACTGGTTTTCAGTGACGTCATGTAATGGTGACATCCGATTAACTTATAGCACGTGTTTATTTCTTGGACGCCGTCTTGAGCGCCATGAATTTTTTAAGAATTTCGGCTTTAGTTCACGATAAACAAAGCAGCGTTAACTTCTTGCAGCAGCATGGCATCCTACATGCTGCAAGACAGTGTGCGAACAACCACCAAAATATGGTGTTAAGTTTAAAAGATCGGCAGGACAGATGGAGATGTCGTAAGCGTGACTGTAGGCAAAACATCCCACTGCGACAAGGCACGTGGCTACAAGGATCACGCCTAACTTACCGACAAATCATCCTGTTCGTATATTGCTGGGCCAAAGAAATGACGAGCATTCGTTTTTGCGAGTGTGAACTGGAAATTGCGAAAGAAACGGTTATAGACTGGAATAACTATCTGCGTGAAGTTTGCGCCAGCACACTAATTAACAATCCTGTAGTGATTGGTGGGCCAAACACAATAGTTGAGATTGACGAAAGCCTCTTCACTCGGCGTAAGAATGCGGTGGGTCGAGTCTTCCCACAGCAGTGGGTCTTCGGTGGCATCTGTCGCCAAACAGGACATTGTTTCATGTTCTGCGTTCCAGACAGATCGGCAGCAACACTCATGCCCATCATTGCAACCCATGTTCGTCCTGGTACTATCATTATATCGGACCAATGGCGAGCTTACAATGCAATTGCCAACAATCCTGGATTCACTCATTATACAGTTAATCACTCTGTTCACTTCGTTGACCCTAATTCTGGAGCACACACTCAAAACATCGAGCGGTCATGGAAGTCAGCGAAGGAAAGAAACAAACGACATAACGGCACTCACAGGCATATGCTGGATTCGTATATGTGTGAGTTTATGTGGAGGAGAAGAGTGAAGGTGAATGGACTGGATGTGTTCACTGCCATTCTGAATGACATCGCACAATTTTGGCCACCACAGTAGGATAGTTACATTGCAAGTTGTAGGGCTGTAGGCTATTAGTCCCCCCATCAACAGTCATGTTTACGATTATTTCTTTCGTCTTTTATGCAACCTACATGTAATTTGAACAGTTCTAATTTGAACAGTTTATTTTCAATGCCAATGGCGTAATTAAATTTCTATTAAAGTTCACATGTAACCGGAGGTTAATTAATTTCTGGTTGTAAAATTTCGTATATACGGTTTCTGTGAGTGGCGGTGAATTAATATCTGCATGTAAAATTTCGTATATAGGGTTTCTGTGTGTGGGGGTGAATTAACCGACAAGTACCTATGTTGGTTATCACATAACGTCGTTCAACCCGAGCAATACAAAGTAGATGGATGTCTCAATTTATATAGCATTTTTTTCACCTTTTCAAAGGTGTCTAAGGTGAGCGCTCGTAACAATCGTATTCATTCATTCAGAAATTTATTTAGCGCCCCTTCAAGAAACATAACTCCTCAGAGGCGCTCCCGACTTCATCGCGCCCAAAAAAGTTTTAGACCTAAGTCTGGCACTACCGCAAGCAAGACTGTGGCGGAGTAAACCGATCGTACACCGTTCCCTCGATTCGAACTGCTCTAATACAGTACTGTGCTTTATCTGTTGTTGGCCCCATGGTATGGACTGCCCCCCCCCTCATTGTCTATAATTATACGCCTTATGCCTGCATGGTTGTTGGACTAGGAGCGACACTGGGGTGAGTTAAAATAAAACTTATTTATTATTATTCAACAGTTTAACGACATCTTATAGCTACAAAGGCTGTTGACGTCTTTAAAGTTACGGTATCAATATATTTCAGTTCACTGTTGTTTAAATGTTCCGCAGTTTCTGTCTTTATTGTCTATCTGTTTTCTTTTCATTGTTCTTTTCTGGAATTTGTATGATGATCTATGTCCATGGCGACAGTGTTCATAAGGTGGTTGCTGTAGATCCTCTTTGATGCATTGGTCATTATTTAGTGTCACTATTTAACATGCATGCATATATTTAACTATACATTCATTTCCTGATTTTTATTTTATTTATTTTTAATTAATACATATATAAGCAAATAGATTAGATATTAAACATTTATATGAAAATCAAATCATTCAGCCATCATCTATAAGCTTAACAATAATAGCAAAAATCATTTTATTCAATGCGTATTTAATCTATTACAGAATTAGTTAACACAGACACATACACACAAACACATACACACACACAAACACACAACAAATACAACTAAAATTATAATTCATATGCAATACTTCTTACATAATTTTTCCATTAGTTATGGTCATAAGTATATTATAAGCTTCAAGATAAATATCTTGATTAGAGAATATATTTTTAACAGTACATTCCACTTTTTTCTCTACACATTTTTTAAGCAGTAGGATTGAAATGTCATTCTTTTTACAAGCAAACAGCACATGTTCGATTGTTTCAGGCACTTGGCATTTAGAACAAAGGTCTGTTTGGCTTTTACCTATCACTTTCAACCAGGAGTTAGTAAGGGCATGCCCCATTCTAAGTCTGGTAATTTGAACTTCTCTTTTTCTTATGGAGTCCATAAATTTTATATCAGTTGATACCAAAGGTTGGATCGATTTATAAAAACGCCCTTTTCGTTCATTGTCGTATTCAATTTGCCATAAATTAATAACATATTTTTTAATTAACGAATAGATTTCCTTTAATTCCAAATAATTTGTTGAATTGACCTCCTCTAATTCTTGCCCTTTCTTTGCTAGGGTGTCTGCCATTTCATTTCCAGATAATCCAATATGACTAGGGATCCATGCTATGATTATACTGCTGCTTTTAAGTTTATTAACATTATCTATAAACTCCAGAAATAAATTAGGCCGTGAACAAGACTTGTTTTCTTTTATAGATGTGGCCACACTTAATGAATCAGTATATATAATATACTTATTTGCATTTGCAGTTTCATTCACATTTTCATTTTGGATAATCCATTTTGTCGCTTCAATAATGGCCGTTAATTCAGCAGAATAAATTGAGGAGTTATCTGCTATCCTATAAACGTTGTGAGAATTCAAACTCTTAGATCTCATAATTATATAGTGCTTTCTAAATACGATTTAAAGGTGTCTAAGCCAGTGCTCTGTTTACCTTGTATTAAACCGATGGAAGGAGTATGTAGAAGAACTCTACAGAAACGAAGATCTTGATGGAGGAATCCAAGATATTGAGCGAGAGGAGAGAGAGGAAGACACTGGACCGGAGGTGATGGCAGAGGAGGTACGAGCAGCCATACGGGAAATGAAAAACAACAAGTCGGAGGGAATAGACGACATACCGGCAGAAATGCTCAAAAGTCTGGAGGAAGGAGCCATGAATGAACTAGTACAGATATGCCAGGACATATATACAACGGGAGTATGGCCAGAAGACTTCCTACAAGCAATCATCATACCGATTAAGAAGAAACTGAATACAGCATCATGTGAAGAACACAGAACCATCAGCTTGCTCACCCATGCATCCAAAATCATGGTAAGAATACTGGCGAAAAGAGTTCTGGGAAAAACAAAGACAATTGGAGGACTAGGAGAGGACCAATTCGGTTTCAGGAAGGGTGTGGGAACAAGAGACGCTATCGGAGCATTGCGGATACTAACAGAAAGGAGTTGTCAGAATGGACAGGACGTATATATATGTTTTGTGGATTATGAGAAGGCATTTGATGGAGTCAACTGGAGAAAGCTGCTACATGTACTGAGGAGGATGGGAATAGACTGGAGAGACAGAAGATTGATAGGAAATTTATACATGGGGCAGAAGGTACGAATAAGAATCGACGGAGAGTACTCAGAACCAGGAAAGGTGGGCAGAGGAGTGAGACAGGGCTGCCCTCTATCACCTCTTTTATTCAACATCTATATAGAAGAACTGGTCAGAGAAGCATTATATGATCTGGAAGAAGGCATAAAGGTGGGAGGAAGATGGATTAAGGCTTTGAGGTTTGCGGACGATCAGGCAATGTTAGCGAGAAGTCAGAATGGGTTGCAAGAAGTGATGGATAGATTGAACACAACGTCAATTGAATATGGCATGAGAATTAACATCAAGAAGACAAAAGTAATGAAGATCAGCAAGCAATGGAGAAGAAAGTACAGTCGACATTCAAATAGAAGGCAAAGGGATAGAACAGGTGAAGGAATTTTGCTACCTGGGAAGCTTGATGACAACGGATGCTAAATGTCATAAGGAAATCAGAAGGAGGATTGCAATGGGAAAAGAGGCATTTACGAAAAGAGGAGAACTACTACGAGGAAAGCTAAACAGAAGTCTCAAGAAACGAATGATAAAAACACTGGTGTGGAGTGTGGTGTTGTATGGTTCCGAAACCTGGACCATGAGAAAAGAAGACATAAAGAAAATCTAAGCGTTTGAAATGTGGACGTGGAGAAGAATGGAGAAGATCAGCTGGACGGAACACAGAACAAACGAGGAAGTGCTGGAAAGGATAGGAGAGGAAAGAACAATGATAAAAACAATCAGAGAAAGGCATAAGAATTGGATAGGGCATATGCTAAGAGGAGACAGTCTGGTGAAAACGGTGTTAGAAGGACAAATGGAGGGGAAACGAACAAGAGGAAGACCCCGACAGATGTTGCTGGACACACTGATGAAGAAGATCGGATATCAGAAACTAAAGGAGAAGGCCCAGCGGAGGGAAGAGTGGCGACATTGGACAGCCGAACCTGCCTAGGGCAGAGAACCAGAAGAAGAAGAAACCGACCGTTATAAACTCACATTGCAAAGTTTTCGTTGATCATAGTCAGGTCAATGTATTGCTGAAGAGAAGCTTTTATGGTGGCGATCGACGTGGACAATTCGTTTTGGAATTCGTTAACATTCGTCAGGAAACTAATCAGTTGTCGATTGAGTTGACTGAAGTAGACCATACCGACGAGAGTGAGGCGATCCTTAGCGCTGTCAGCCACGAATGACTTGATTGGTTTCTCGTTCGGCCAGATCTGCCAAGTCTCGTCCTCTGATAGCGAGAATTCGAGCATCTGAGAAGTAAGTATTTCAGTGTATTGCATGGCCTTTTCAGTGAGAAACACCAAGAGAGAGAGAGAGAGAGAGACAGACAGACAGACAGATACAGACACAGACAGACAGAGGCAGAGACAGACAGAGACAGAGTCGCAGAGACACAGAGACAGAGAGAGACAGAGACAGAGAAAGACAGAGAGAGACAGACAGACTGACAGACAGACTGACAGACAGACAGACAGAGACAGAAATAGAGACAGAGAGAGAGGTATTGAAACTTCGTGATGCAGACTAATCAGATGCGCTCCCGGTCCAGCCACGGCTTAACAAGACAGTTTTGAAATTCTCGAGGAACAGATCGAACCAGCGAATGATTGAATAAACATTAAATAAATATTTAAAAAATTAATAAAATCACGAAAACAGTTACATTGAAACCATTTTTCCAATAATTCCGTCATGTTACCTCTGGTACTTCTAGCTTCGGAGTCGGTTTCCTCCAGATGTTCAACGACCTCGCGTACTTCTCCACGTCCGGATTCCACGTGTAGTTGGACAGCTGGACGCAGTACGTCAGGAAGGTGAGATACATGACAGCAATACTCTCCTCGGTGTTTGTAATCTTATTCTGCAGCGGCACCACAATCTGCTGGTTGATATCCTGCACAACATTTGAGATGTTCTGAGACAGAGTGTCGCTAGTGTCATTGTTTAATTCCTTGGCGAGCCAAAGTTTCGTAATGGAATTCCTGGAGTAGTTCTTCTTGAGTGCAGAAAGCCAGTCTTCGTTATGCATAAACATGTTGAGGACCTGCTCGGAGTTGATAGAGTTGGAGAAGTCCTTGAAGTCGAAGCTGACGGAGCTCAGCCAGCGTCGGAAGTCAACCAGAAAGTCACTGTACTCGGACTGGCAGCGTGAGAAGTTGGACAGAGAGAGAAGCATGCTGTCGATTCCGTTCAGGATGTTAGTGGCGCAATTAGGACAGGGGAAGATGTTATCGTAGTTGCCGGCGTTGGCCGTCAGCATCCTTAGATTCATGGCCAGCACATCGGTGTCGCCGATGATCGACTCTCTGAAGGTCTTGCACGGAGCAACATTGAACAACTTCGGCATGTAGTCAGTCGTTGCATTTACCTGAAACACACATGCACAGGACATGGAGAAACTGGAGACAGTGCGAAGAAGAGGTACGAAAATGAGTTTTGAAGTTACAAAGAACCTTAATTTTGAAGTTACAAAGAACCTTAATTTTGAAGTTACAAAGAACCTTAATTTTGAAGTTACAAAGAACCTTAATTTTGAAGTTACAAAGAACCTTAATTTTGAAGTTACAAAGAACCTTAATTTTGAAGTTACAAAGAACCTTAATTTCCACTGTCTTCTCGGTGGTTGGACTCTCAGCTTGGAATGGTCTCATCATTCTTGACGTTGCAATACCTTTCTGGAACTACCATACCCGGGCAATCCTTTCTCATCTTAAGACAGTTTTATTTGGTCGTGCTGAGGCTGGAAGCGCCTCTGAATAGTCCACTGGAAGAGGCGCGATGCAAATGTATTTAATGAATGAATGCATACAGCGCTTACTAGGAAGCGGGGTTGTTAAGTGTTCCAGGTTAATTTGCATTGGTTGTTACACAGACAAGTCTTTTGCAAATCACTTAAACCTTTATGTTATCAATATTATATGAGAATTTATACATCGTTTCTTGCAGCTATTCAGAGGTGCTCTCAGCGTGACAGCCCCGAGAAAATAAGAAAGGCTTCAAACAGCGAAGGGTTGAAGATGAAACCCCAATAAGATCTTACTACGGATAGATGGATGGAGGTCATTCCGCATAGAAGGACCCGCAATGTTATGTTTACCGTGTTTATTATGTAGGTCGTAAGAACGTTTCTGAAATCCTCGAGTTGTCGAAGCGTGTCGTTAATAACCCCGGTATACCACTTCCTGTCCGGTCGATAGCTTCCGGTACTCAGTTCCTTCAAAAGATCCTTGGTCAAAGAAAGCCTGGCATGCAGCGTACCAACGCTCTCGCCCAGATAGCTGTCCCTCGGCCTCAAATCCACCAGATACGCCGACTCAAACTTCGACAGGAGAGCTCCACCGCCCTGGACGATATCTCCAATGACCAGCTCTGTGATGCGTTCGAGCGCCGCTTCGATGTTCCTCGGTATGGAAGTGCCGCGGTCGAGCACAGCGAAGTAGATGTAATCCTTTAGTTTGACGTGAGAACTGATCAGTGACTCCATTTCCATGATTGTGCTCGTCATGATCTCCTCGTCGATGCGGTGTCGTATTTCGAGCGCTTTGATGTAGCGCCAGCTCAGATCGTCCGTGTTGTTTCCGAGAAGTGAATTGATATCGAGACCGGACAGTTGCGACTGTGAGAGGCCGAGGGTGAAAGAGTTGACGCTGCACGCCGTTGGACAGATCGCAGAACTTGATATGTTCTGTGACGGTTCTGAAATCAATGTCATCATGGTTTTTATTAATGTGCAGTTGTACACAAAATGTGCAGTTCTAAATGGATTTGTGCAGTTGTACACAAAATGTGCAGTTCTAAATGGATTTGTGCAGTTGTACACAAAATGTGCAGTTCTAAATGGATTTGTGCATTTGTACACAAAATGTGCAGTTCTATTATAAATGGGTTTGTGCAGTTGTACACAAAATGTGCAGTTCTAAATGGATTTGTGCATTTGTACACAAAATGTGCAGTTCTATTATAAATGGGTTTGTGCAGTTGTACACAAAATGTGCAGTTCTAAATGGATTTGTGCAGTTGTACACAAAATGTGCAGTTCTAAATGGATTTGTGCAGTTGTACACAAAAATGTTCAGTTCTAAATGGATTTGTGCAGTTGTACACAAAATGTGCAGTTCTAAATGGATTTGTGCAGTTGTACACAAAATGTGCAGTTCTAAATGGATTTGTGCAGTTGTACACAAAATGTGCAGTTCTAAATGGATTTGTGCAGTTGTACACAAAATGTGCAGTTCTAAATGGATTTGTGCAGTTGTACACAAAATGCGCAGTTCTAAATGGATTTGTGCATTTGTACACAAAATGTGCAGTTCTATTATAAATGGGTTTGTGCAGTTGTACACAAAATGTGCAGTTCTAAATGGATTTGTGCAGTTGTACACAAAATGTGCAGTTCTAAATGGATTTGTGCAGTTGTACACAAAATGTGCAGTTCTAAATGGATTTGTGCAGTTGTACACAAAATGTGCAGTTTTAAATGGATTTGTGCAGTAGTACACAAAATGTGCAGTTCTAAATGGATTTGTGCAGTTGTATACAAAATGTGAAGTTCTAAATGGATTTGTGCAGTTGTACACAAAATGTGCAGTTCTAAATGGATTTGTGCAGTTGTACACAAAATGTGCAGTTCTAAATGGATTTGTGCAGTTGTACACAAAATGTGCAGTTCTAAATGGATTTGTGCAGTTGTGCACAAAATGTGCAGTTCTAAATGGATTTGTGCAGTTGTACACAAAATGTGCAGTTCTATTATAAATGGATTTGTGCAGTTGTACACAAAATGTGCAGTTCTAAACGGATTTGTGCAGTTGTAGAGGCACTTCTGTTACAGTTAAAACTAGCAAAAAGGTCATTGTCCTCCGATGAGAAATAATTTAGACCTACCATGGAGGATGGGAAAGGAAAGAATGGGTTGCGCAGTTCTAAAAATTCCTTTAAAACAGCCCTGCATGTCATTCATTCATTCATTCGTTTCAATAATTTATAAAGCGTCAAGAAGCCAATAGAAGTCTCCCCCCAGTCGAACCACGGTGAAACAAAAAGGTGTTAACCCGTTGCCAACCAAAGACATATATTCCAATACCTTTTACTACACTTTGGCGGTAAAGCGTTAACCTAAGTAGCCTGTAAAAAACTGGTTAGTCAAACCTAGGCAAAAATAAAGTTCTGATTCGAACTTGGGCGTCAGTAGATAGTAATTATGTTCGCAGGAAGTAGCACAATGGTCACGGCTAACAGTTTTATCAGGAGTTCGAAAATGCAAGACTGGAAAAAAGGACAATGGGAAATTTCGTAGAGAGTTCTAAACGAAAATATATCGAATTTAAAACCTTATGCTATTTTCAAAATGGACGCGCAATAATAAAAACATAATTATATAAATCGTCGTCATAATTATGCTAATTATAGAAAGCGACATAGATAACTTGTTGGAATAATTTTAATTTTTCTTGTACTTAAAGTTAAGTTTCCCAGTTTCACTTTGTGCATTGCTAAAATCATTAGTGCTCGAGTGCAAAGAATTTGTTGAAAACCAAAGAGAATTAGTTTTTAAAAGGTGTCAATTTTCCAGAAAGGGAAAAATGCTACTATCGTATGGGCAAGCCCTACGGACTCTAACCTTTGTTTCACAAAATCTGGACTACCCGCTGGCCTGAATAGAGGCTGCAATCCTACCCCTAAGTATAAAATAGCGTTTTAAAATTTCATGCTTATCACGGTGATTTATGTTGGGCTATTGTTTTGAGGTTCTTAAAATAGGTAATTATGATTTAACAGTCTCTACTATCGATTTTTTTTACTGCTAGTGGGACACTGTGCACGCTTTAAGGCGCGCGACTTAGACACCGTTAAAACTTTGATATATGCTGCTATGTAAAGGTGATCAATGTATGCAATATCAATCATATCGTTGATTATTTACTCCACTGGTCCAGAATTATTATACGGAAGGTTCGAGGTTCGAATCCACCTCGCCGCGTAGGGACCTTGGGCAAGTCCTTCACTCACAAATTGCTCAGCGCTTTGGCGTGAAACTCCGATGCAGTGTCCGCTCTGCATCGGGAGCGCCTCTGAGTAGCGAGATCTTGAAGGGGCGCTATAACAAGTGCACATACAAACAAACAAACAAAAAACCTTTAAAACAGTTGCCAAAACTTCTATAAATTCTATTTATGTGGCACTAAAATTATTACTAGTCTTGATCTATCTGTTATCCATTACTATAATATTATAATTATAATCATTCGCCTATTTTAAAAAAATCTTGAGGTACTTCATTTAATTTCGTTTAATTGGTATTAAGAACTGATATACACACCGCGTTCAGGTACAAAAACAGTTGATCAAAAGAAACAACAGCCTTATTTGATCACATTCATTGAATTTATATGGGGATGAGAACAGATGAGGAGGGAGGGAGGAGGATCCAAAGTTTAACGACAGCTTTTTTAGGACAACAGATGCCATTAAATTACATAAGGTACTAAAAAGAATGATAATCACTCTAAAACCCGCTGATCACAAGAGAATACATTTTTAATGCCTGCCTGTAAAACTAATGCGTCCGCATGTTTTTAATGTTAATCGCAGCATAAAAATTTTAACACTAATGCTCCAGATTTTTGTAATCGAACAGTAGTTGTTTTTAAAAAAATGCGATTTTTAACTGTAGCGTCGTCACTGTTGTTGAATCTTTAGGCTGCTAGTGGGACAATTCCACGATTATAGAGCTCACGAATTAGACACCTTTAAAACGTGCATAAAAGCTTTTATATAAATGGTCAACAGTAAACAATTACATTTACGGCGGCGTTGTCGCTACAATAATATACACCGTGAGGCATAAAAAAGGAAACCCCTAGAAAAATCGTTATTATTTTAACAATATTCAAACAATGTCAATGAAATTCAGGAAAGTTATAGCCAAATAGCAAGCAATGTAAACACATTTACAGTTTTTACTCTAACTATCCGCCTTTAGCTTCTACGCATGCGCGAAGTCGCTTGCGCCATTCACGCACCGCCGAGTCAATAATTCGCTGGTCAAGATCGTTTCAAGCTTGCATGAATCGCTTCCGAAGATCTTCAACATCACAGACCTT
The DNA here is from genome assembly GCA_945859605.1 of Lumbricus rubellus. Classification (NCBI taxonomy): domain Eukaryota; kingdom Metazoa; phylum Annelida; class Clitellata; order Crassiclitellata; family Lumbricidae; genus Lumbricus; species Lumbricus rubellus. The sequence goes on along the minus strand of OX243827.1, from coordinate 30,351,564 downwards.
TGTTTTGTACACCATTTCCTGCATGAATCTCCATCTTTTATAATCGACGGGATTAAGATCTGGGCTGTTAGGGAGCCATAGAGTAGTAATTATGAAGTCAGGAGTTTCATGTGTCAGAAGTGCAATTGTTTCTCGAGCTCTGTGCGTTGGCGCACCATCTTGCTGGAGAATGTAAAATTCAGTGAGTTCTTGAATTTCAGGTAGAAGGCCTTCCATAAGTAAAACATCTGAGGTAGTATTGGCAGTTGATTTTTACCCCCGGTTCAACAAAATGAATTGACGTGCGCCCCAGAGAAGAAACACCGACGGACAATATCAGGAATTTGCTAAACGCCGGACGTGTGCGTATAAGGCGGTCGGCTGCAACATCTCTCTTTCGAGTTCCTACTGCTACACACAGACGATCATTTTGAGTACTGCTGTATAGGAGAAGCAAGAAATGGTGTACAGAACAAAGGTCCGTGATGTTGAAGATCTTCGGAAGCGAATCATGCAAGCTTGGAACGATCTAAACCAGCGAATTATTGACTCGGCGGTGCGTGAATGGCGCAAGCGACTTCGCGCATGCGTAGAAGCTAAAGGCGGACAGTTTGAGTAAAAACTGTAAATGTGTTTACATTGCTTGCTATTTGGCTATAACTTTCCTGAATTTCATTGACATTGTTTGAATATTGTTAAAATGATAGCGATTTTTCTAGGGGTTTCCTTTTTTATGCCTCACGGTGTAGATTAAGAGTCAAAAATAATTATCTTAATACAAATTTCATCGTCATATATTTTACATGTATCTCATAATGTCTTCTTTTATACAGTCAATTAGGAAGTGATGAACTGTATCCTTGACGTGACAGATATCAGACGCGTATCATACAAACCGTTAGATTGTCCTTTTGTAACTAATAGGCTAATCTTTGAGTGGCGTTCCGCGTTTGCCACTCCTACATGTAGACGTAATCTGGAGATATGGACTTTCTTAGGTCCATAACGTTCAAAATATTTTATATTAATACCAACAATTGGCCAAAGAATCTTATTATGGCCTATTTTATTAACTGTCTTTAGAATTATATTATTATGTTTTCAACATTTGCAACCAAAACTGCTTGCTGCGTGCCACTATTGAAATCAGTTGCGTGAGAAAATTGATGTAGAATAATAATTGTTTCATTTGCATTAGTTCATTTTGTCAGAATGTGTGAGATTATAACGTGTCAGATTAACCACTTCATGCTGTTATAAAAAATTGAATGTTAATGATATTATAATAAAATTCAGTTTAGACACCTTTTAGCGGTGTTGTACGGATGCTATAAGTTTCTTGCTACACGTACAGTTGTAAGTCTATCAAATTTCCTCCTGATGAAGTCAACGGTCTTTGATGTCATAGGACGATGCAAAACTTCGGGGTAATATATAGCAATACCATCAAACCGCTCGCTTAAGAAACCTTTAAAACGTTTACAACCACAACTATATAAAAGTGGAGCACGATAATTATGCGACTAGGTGAATTGCCACCTGAATTAAACTGGTGCACATCATGCTCATTCGTCAAATCATTCATGATATCAATTTTTATAGCTCCTTTCAGAGAGGACAACTCAGAGGCGCTCCCAACTTAAGCGCGGTCATATAAAACTGTCTTAAGACGAAACAGGAATGCTTGAGAAGGAGCTCTATAAAAGGAGCAAAGCGTCAATGGGTGACCATTTAAAGTTGACGAACCTACCACCGAGAATGCACGGTTCTGTATTTAATAAGCACGTAAAAGTTGTTGTTGTCAAATACCTGTAACGTGCTTGATGCAATTGATGTGTTTGTCGAGAGTACAAAAGGAATATGGACCTATTGTTAACAGCAGAAGAACAACAGTATATAATAAATTATTATTCGATTCTTTCAATTGAAAAACAACAAAGACTCAGAAAAGATCGCGCTATGATTGATGACGATGATGATGATGACGACGACGACGACGATGATGATGATGATGATGATGATGATGATGATGATGATGATGATGATGATGATGATGATGATGATGATGATGATGATGATGATGATGATGAAGACGACGACGACGATGATGATGACGACGACGATGATGACGACGACAACGATGATGATGACGACGACATAAATTCAACCAGCAACCTATCCATCTATTCATCCATCTATTCATCCACCCATTCACCCATCCACACACCCACCCATCCATCCATCGTTCCGTATAAATACCTGGCATGTGTATGTCCTTGCACTTGCATATCTCCTCCACGTACTGCGTCTTCTTCTCCAGGCGACACTTCGCTTCCGTGTACGTCACCGTTTCACTTCCGTCGTCGTAGTATGGAAGATCTGTGGAGCCACATGGACCGAACGGAGGCGGAAGACTTTCGCTCTAATATAACATATTAAGCGGTTGAGTTAAACACCCTTTTTTGGGTATGAACCAGTCAGTCAATTCCACAAAGTCCAACCTCGTCGCTTATTATCGTTACCGTCGTCATCATAGGTATCGTCATAGTTTTCGCTATAGCAATAGTTACCGTCATCGCTATTCGCCATCGATATATTATCGGTATCATTACCATTTTCGTTGTGGTTATCGCTACTGTTACCATCACCATTGCCGATCTGCCGTATCCGAACCTACCTGGGAAAGAGTCTTTCTTGTAAAAGGATCCGCGATTTGTGGACCCGTGCACCTGGGAAAAATGCTTTTCATAAGATGACCTGTCGTTTCGGAACCTACCTGGGAAAGAGTCTTACTTCATAATATTAAGCCGATTTGCCATTTCGGAACCTACCTGCGAAAGAGTCTTAGTTTATATATATCAGCCGATCTGTCATTTTCGGAACCTACCTGGGTGTAGCTGATTGTCGCCAGATTGTGTACGCTAGGCATGGCGGCCAATCCGAGGTCCCGCATGCTGGAAATATCGGCTTGGTCATGAAGTTGCATCTGAAAAACATCAACAATCGATTTGCGACTATTATCAAATAAAAATTCATATGAGTATGCATTGAAGAAAGACTATTATAGACTAATAATATTCATACATGCATAGCCTGCATAGTTTGCACCAGCAGCCTATAATTGAGCACATAGCCTAATCCATTTAAAACTTTATGTTAAATTTGACTCGAAAAGTGCTTGCTCCCAAAGTGAGAGAGATAATAATTATGAAACAGTATAATTATTTACTTATTTATTTAAATTTTATTTATTTATTTATGTATTTATTCAGCCATTTCTATAGCAACTATGAAGCAATAGGACCCTATAAGTGGAAATGCTCTAACCTTCATTCCAACTCCCGATACGTAGTTCTTAACATGCTCGTACTGTTCTACATTCAGAATGAAACGAGCTCCGGATTCAGCACCTAGCAATCATCAACACTTTTAAATGTTCATCTGAATTACTGTAACAGTACTGTTGTCAGCATGTATTCTTATAGATCAGTCAAATATTTATAGGCTACATCGTCCTTTCAAGGCGTCTGCTCAAAATTAATATACTTTCTTGTCATTGCAATGTGTTACTTTTACCTGAAGTACTAAATACTGTGAGCATTTCTGAAAAGTCATGTAAAAAATTTATTGCTCTCAATCGGTTAATTAATTATGCTGTTGCCTTGAATCTTGGGTAAGAGGATTGGGACAGGGTTTTCAGTTGTTCATGATCACGTTCATTGTGGCTTATAAGTGTAGTAGGTTAAGACTACAGGGCTGTTGCAACTACGTTTATAATAACGAGTTATAGCCTAGCTATAGTCAGGATCGGACAGGGTTGCTTTTAAGGAACTTTTAGAACTGCACAACTCTTTCTTTTCCTGCCCATCTTCCATGGTAAATTACTTCCAATCGGAGGACAATGGCCATTTTTTGCTAATTTTAACTGTACAGAAGTGCTTCTAGCCTTCTACAACAGCACAAATCCATTTACAGCTGCACATTTTGTGTACAACTTCACCTTAAAAAAGCCCTGGGATCGGATTTAGAGCCACAGACCTAACGTGGGTTACGGCCAAGAGCCCAAGACTATTAATTATGCTGGAGAATAGAGCACGGGCGCCCACAGATATCTTTGCAAGAGCGAGCAAAACAATCATGGTTACGGTTAAAATAATTATAGTAGGATGTTAGTCACGAGTTGCAAACCTGTCGTATAAGCTTGTCGGAAGTCGCTTTGGTTGTAGTTGAACGTGTAGCATTGACCCATGTCAGTGAAATCAGTCATGAAATCCGCTTCTGAGCAAGGTCTCTGGCCGTAGTCGCATCTGAAACATCACCCACTTCAGTTGAATATTTAGAGACAAAATAATAGTTGATGACATAAATTTGGGCTCCTGGGAAATGCTGCTGTCCACGCCTATTAGGATCATGTTAGCCCAACATTCAGATCTCTTAATTAAACGAGTCACCATCGGTAGGGAAGCATCAGGGTCAATTTTCTTCATTTGGATGATACTTTAATACTTTTAATGTAGCATAATGTGGTTTTTTACATTATTTTTACTGTCTTGATCAATTTAGTGAATTAGATGTGTTATTAACAAATCTCTTTATACACCAAAATGCGGATAGCAATATTGGTCTAACAAAGAATATTAGATAGCTATCTTATCTAATCTAATTTATTGAAAATTAGCAGGATCAATGCAGATACAGCAGCCATAGAAAAATGCCCACATTTCTTTCTTACAGGCGACATTATGATTATGGAACGATAGACTGATCAGAAGTATTCCATACTTGTGAATGAATTGCGGCAGCTGATGCGCCATTTGGCTCGTCAGTGTCCGCATAGTGGTGTCTGAAAAAAGAAAGGAAGCCACACTAATAACATTGCTCAGTTAAGACGACAAAGATATCTAACTATTACCGTAACACCTTAGGACACAACACAAACAGCCTTTTGACCGTTCTTAAAAGGGAAAGGATATTTTTCACAGCGGCAAATTCCTGTTCTTGTCCACTGTGCAATTTTGCATACAAAGCACTGTAGTGATCAACCCCATTCCCTTACGTTCTTCTCCAAAATATTTCCTTTGTCAGATTCTTGCTTAAATTGGAGCTGGATTGATGAACAATAATTGTCAATAAATTTATTAAAAATTAAAAGAAGCTGAATTTATAAAAAAGTAGCTGCGCAAATAGAAGCTGGATTTATGCATTGAATTCGTGCCAATATGGAAGCTGGATTGATGATATGGATTCAAGCCAAAGTAAAAGTCACAAAAATAATTATGTTGAGCCATGCAAATAGTTTCGAACCCTAAGCGATAGATCTAGATTATCCAACTTCTTACCCTCGAGTTCATCATAGATGAGATCAATGTAGGCGTATCTTGGCAACCTCGGACCCGTGTAAGGAACTCGATTCTTCTGCTTGTGCGAAACACCGGTCAGGCTCCCTGGAATTCATCAAGGAGATCAAAGAGTCAATACAACTCTAATTAATTATTACAGATAGGCCTGCATGTAATAGAATTTAGATTAATGCTATAGCATAAATCGTGCATCTCATGCGACTATGTGAAAGAGAGCGTGCAGATCGCTGTTCGCTTACAGACTGTTGCTTATTAAATTTATTTAATTTTACTAAATTTTATTAAATTTTAAGAGACTTAAATCTCGGGCTGCCACGGTGACCTCAAGGAAGACCTCAAAGACCCCATTCAAACGGGCAGCGGTGGTGAATTATTTAGAGATCACAACCGATCAATTCTTTAACCTCCTATACTATAGCGTTGCATTACTATTCGGAAAAACTTGTCAAAAGCGTTGCATTTATTTATGGTTATACTATGTATGTATGTATGCATGTAAGTATGCATGTATGTACAATGCATACATGTATGTATGTATGTATGTATGTATGTATGTATGTATGTATGTATGTATGTATGTATGTATGTATGTATGTATGTATGTATGTATGTATGTATGTATGTATGTATGTATGTATATATGTATGTATGTATATATGATATATATGTATGTATATATGTATGTATGTATGTGTGTATGCAATAATGCAACGCTAAGGAGGTTAAACAAAAGTAGCAGGTCGAGGCTATTAATCATAATTATTTATGCGGTCGCTGTATAAATTTATAGATAGGCCCTACAATACAGTACTCAACTCCGCCACTGATTGCACCCTGCCAGTGCCATGCCTGGGCAAAAAGAATGAGGGCGACACTAATCATCTTCGAAATGGTAGCATCGTTATTTAAACACCAACAAACCAACAAGTCAATACCAACCGCGATCAGAACAAGCTCCGTTGACGATAGAAACATTGTCGAGCGACACGAACTGATCTCGTTCCGTGAAATCAATCTTATCAGCAACGAATCGAATCTGTGTCGTCCCCGCCTCCAACGTCAGTCTTCCCTCTTGCCAGACGAAGGTCGTCGGTTCCATCGGAATGGAATACGTCTGCAGGATGTCGGGAATCGTCAGAGATTCGTTGAGTCTTTTGACGGATAGTTCGACCAGAGCGGAGGTCAGTTGGAATTGGAAGGTGAGACAGGCGGGTTGTGTGAGGAAGAAGAGAGGGGAGACGAGGATCGCTCGGTTGGCGCTTTTTGCTAACATTTGTGCCTCCATTAGGTAGTCTGAAGTGCAGAGAGAGAACATACAGGCGCTAGATAAAATTAATGCTGGGTGTGATCATTTTTTAATTATAAATTTATTCCACAATATGCAACAATAGTTGACGTGAACTGACAATAGCTTACATATTAAGCTGTGCATGCATGTCAATTGTCAATACAATAATGTTTATTATTAGGTTATGTATGTATTATTGTACAATGCGCTATACCATTCAATTATAACCATGCAATAATAGCAGCCTAGCCTAAGGCACAACAGTTACTATCTGAATACCATGGCATATTAACCAATGGCAAAACATTATAATGGCAGTAGTTGCAGTAAAAGTAAAATCTATAATTATGCCTATAAAAACGACAACAGTTACAGTAATATTAACGATAGTATGATAACAATAACAAAGATTAGCAGTATGTCAATACAAATAGTAATATCAGAATTATTATTAATAGTAGTAATAGCAATAACAATAATGATTCCATCAATCACAATAGCAATAACAACATCAACAAAAAGTCAGTAATACTACAAAATAATATAAATATTAATAATAATAATGATTCCATCAATCACAATAACAATAACAACAGCAACAAAAAGTAGGCTAGTAATACTACAAAAGAATACAAATAATAATATAAATATTAACAATAATAATGATTCGATCAATCGCAATAACAATAACAACATCAACAAAAAGTAGCAATTTTACTAATGCCAACCTAGACAATAAGGAATGTCGCAGTACTCTCTTCTCTGCAGTGGATCCGTCGTGTAGCACCAACTAGACCTGATGATGAACGGATTGCTCGGATTCCTGCAATGATTCGCAGCATCATCAAGCGACTGATCAGGGAAGTATTCGATGTCATCTTGATTGTGACGATGTGGATACTGCAGATCCCATCGCTGACACTGACGACCGGATAGCGTCTGACTTATGTTGCCAACATACTCTCCACTGTCAAGACCGACTTTACAATCACCTAAAAGAGTAATTGTATCGTAATTGTAATCGTAATTATGCATTTATATAGCGTCACATAAAGATAAACTCTCCTCAGAGAAGCTCCAGCTCGAAAACACAATCAAATAGAATGAATGATTCTCACACGCTTACGAAAAAGGGTAAAAGAAAGATCAAGTAATAGACTACTTCAGTACTACAGTCACCTAAAAGAGTAATCGTATGGTAATCGTGATCGCATTTATGCATTTACATTTATATACCGCCGCTTCAAGAGAGACTCCTCAGAGGTGCTCCCGATCTGACAGTTCGAAACCACAATAAAAGAGAATGATTTTTAAATGCTTGCAGAAAAGAGGAAAATGAAAGACAAGAAGTTCAACACGGAGACTGTATGCTAGGTGACTTATTCCAGAGAGATGGACCAACCATTATATTGAAACTTATTCATTGTATCGTAGTTGAGAATTTATTAGAAAACTTACATCGCATTGTAAGCAGTCAGGCACTAATATTTTTGCACAAGTGCACGTGCAGGTGAACTGTTGCAGGGCTTTTTTAACGTGCAGTTGTACACAAAATGTGCAGTTCTACATTCTAAATGGATTTGTGCAGTTGTAGAAGCACTTCTGTACAGCTAAAACTAGCAAAAAGGTCATTGCCCTCGGATTGGAAGTAATTTACCATGAAGGGTGGGAAGGAAAGAAGGGATTGTGCAGTTCTAAAAAATCCTTAAAATAGCCCTGAACTCAGGGCCGTAGCAACAATGAACGTGGCCCCCTCCGGAAATCCGACCTTTTTTGGGCTCAAACTTTCTGACGACCTTTTTTCTTCTTTTTAGTCAGCCGGCCAAAATCCTGGGAAAATTTCATCAATTTGCCGTCCGAAAAAGTTGATAACCTTTTCTTTAAAAGTCATTTCATTTATTTTTTTGCACTTTTAGGGGCCCCTTCCTTGCGGGGGCCCCCTTCGGTCGGAGGGTGCGGAGGGCGGATGCTACGCCTCTGCCTGAACTGTTGTTAGGTAAACACGGAGGTGACGGACCTGATGAGCTGCTGTACTTTGCCCTGTGAGACTGAAGAATCCAGCGAGTTGAATCCTGAGAAACATCCTGGTATCCACACATGTCCTTCTGTGAGAATCTGCAAACGCTTGGAACGATCGGACCGTCGTCCAAGGCATTGACTGCACGAACCAGAGAAAAAAGTCATTGCAATTATTGCAAGTAACAGCATAGATTAATTATATTATAGTCAATCTGAAAAATTATCCTCTATTCTGACCCATAAATACCATCAGATCAGAATCAGGTCAGATTAGATCAGATTACATATCAGATCAGATTAGATTACATATAAGATTAGATTAGATTATATCAGGTCAGATCAGATTATATCAGATCATAATAAGGTTAGATTAGATTATATCAGATTAGATCAGATAAGATTAGATTATATATCAGATCAGATTAGGCCTATATCAGATTATATCAGATTAGATTAGATCAGATTATATCAGATCAGATCAGATTAGATTACCCTGCTTGCGACATCTTCCGTCGTAGATCAAGATGTTATTCAACGCTCCAACAAACGTCTTCGAACTTCTAACGAACGTCGCATTAACAACAGAAACATAGATGACGAATTGGTAATGGCTCGTCCAGTTCGCTTCTTCCAGTGCAACCTCGAAGGCTCCGTGGTCCCAGGTGACGTGCTCATCCCTGGCTTCCGCTCGCTCCAGGATCTTCTGCGTTATCACCATCTTGTTGGTCGGATCCGTCTGAACGAAGTCGATCTCTACGATGCTGGATGGGAAGGACATGTCCAGCTCGAGGCAGACGTGGTCGCTCGTAGGGACCTTGGCCGCCGACGACCACTGGGCGACGCGGTTGATTGTATACGTTCCAGATTCTTTTGAGTCGATGTAGTGCAAGGCTAGAACGAGACCTACAGAAGAAGAATTACTCATCTGTGACGCACCGTTTAAGATGGTTTACAGTTCTATTAATCTAATCTAATCTAATATGAATAATAATTTTGTAAAGCGCATCTAATAGCAACGCTATTCAGAACTGGTATGGATGATAATTTTTATGTACCGGAATTAAACCATTCGTTGTGGATCCAGAATTTGACATCTTATGGTTATATTAGATTAAGTTTAACGGTAGCTCTCTATCGTCTTTACTACCGTTATTTGGACACAAAGAGGAGAGTGCAAGCGGTTCCCACTCCACCCCCCTAAACTGGGATCCCACCCAAAGAAGGCTTGTCTATAGATCAGACACTGTATGTGAGCGTTGTTTTCGCACCTGCCCTTTTGGTCGGAGTGTAGGCATATCTCAGCCTGAACGTCGGCAATCCGTGGAAGGCAAAAACGCGAATCTGTATGACGTTGTTAGTTTTTAACACCAACGGAACCGACTGGAAATTGAGAAGATCTCGGCACCAAACTCGTCCACCGTTTGTGAATTCCTTGCCGTCGTGTCGCCATATCTGAAAAGAATTAGTTTCAAACACAATTTACATTTGCGGGGCTGTTTTTAAGGAATTTCTGGAACTGCACAAGCCCTTATTTTCTGTCCCATCCCCCATGGTAAATGACTTTCAATCGGAGAACAATTATTGCCTGTTTTTGCTAGTTTCAACTGCACGGAAGTGCTTCTACAACTGCACAAATCCATTTAGAACTGCACATTTTGTGTTGAACTGCACGCTAAAAAGCCCTGGTTACATTTGTGGGGCGAGGTGGTGTCGTCGGTGCCTTGCAGCGGCGGACGCAACCGCTGAGTCGAGACGCCGATGATAATAATTATTATCCTTTGACCCGAAATGGTAGGACGATATTTTTCGCTTTATATTTATTTTTAAAATGCCATTTTCGCTACTTTAAAATCTGATGACCATTTTTAGCCTTTTTCTCTGTATTTGCCCAAAGCATACTCAATTCTGGTTGTCAGTTCGCTATATTTACATATCATGATCTTACCTTCATTTTTAGTACTTGCTTTTTCCCGTTTTTCAGTGGAGAATGTAAAATTGTTCCGTGTAGCATTTTCTGGGGGGAAATGGAACGCATATCCATGTGTACAACAGGTGAAGATTTTTCTGTGGGAAATGTAATTCTGGGCGAACTTTCCCCCAACCATAGGCGTAGGGGACATTTCAGCGTTGGGGGGGCAAAAAAGAGCATTTTGCCCGAAAAAATTTTTTCGTCCGGTCGAAATCTTAAGAAAAATTTCCGTTACGTTTGCCCGAAAATTCTGACGACCTTTTTCTAGTCATCCAGCCGAAATCTTCGGAAATTTTCCGTTACTTTTTGCCCGAAAGGTTTTTTGTTCGGGCAAGTCTGATTTTTCGGGCAAGAAGACCTGGAAAAATTAAAAAAGTAAACATTTTAAAAAACTGTTTTTATTTTTCCGGGTCTGCTTGCCCGAAAAATCAGACTTGCCCGAAATTTGGGGGGGCATTTGCCCCCCCTGGACCCCCGCCTCCTACGCCTATGCCCCCAACCCACCCCATAGACGTCTAGATTAGACACTGTACCTCAAGGTATTGCGCTGAGCAGTTGTCAACGTCGAATTCTTCGAACCACATCTCGATGGTGAACTCGGTCAAACCCTTGATGTAGATATCACAGGACGGAGCGTCGTATTGCTTACCACTCTCCCTGTACTCTATGACGCCTTCAACCTCATAGTAGACACGAACACAACCTGTGGAAAGTTATTCAACAAAATATCAGTTGCCTGGTCTATAACGTTCTAATCCAGGTTGATGCGTTTCATCGTAATCCAACATATTATAAACCAATAAAAAGACAGCTATGCTGCTTTTATCATTATTAAGGTGTTATAGTTACTAATTTGTATTGCTGTTTTTTTATGAATGAGGTACACGCAGAGAAACCTAAATAACTGTTCGAGTGAAATATTATATTGCTACGGTTCTACTGCTTCTACTACAGTAGTACTACTTCTAGTAGTGGTAGTACTGCTGTTACAACTACAACTACTACTACTACTATTACTTTTATTATTATCGTTATTATCGTTATTATCATTATTACTATAACCTACAGTTGTAGCTTATTTCTTTCATTCATATTAGCAATGCGAATAATTATTAAAAATTATCAAACTCATTCTAGTTACTCTCATTATGAACGTCCACAATATTCCCCCAACGCTCTCCTCCTCCTAACAACTAACACTATGATTAATTAGCAGTCAATGCTGTTCAAAGCAAATACTTTATTAGATGCGAACCTTCTCCTCCTGGAGTGACAGTGTCGTTGCGAATGTCAGCCGTGTATCTCCAATCGAACTGAGGCGACCAACTGAAATGATATTCTGGACAGTTGCTCAGGTCAGTCTCATTGCAAACTGTTCAATAACACCATGGAAAATATTGGTACAATCTATGGAATCTTGCATTGTATCAAAATCACAATTCTCTGACCAAAAAACGAACATTTCTAAAATCGTGCTCTACCTTGGCCTTAAAATACGCCTAGGCCTAAGTGTCAACTAAACACTCTTCACTGTAAAAATCCCAGTCCCTCATGTAGGCCTAGGCCTACGTCATTATTTTTATTGTGATGATTGTGGCGCTTAATAAATGTGCACTAATAATAATATAAAAAGTAATGATAATACCATTGCACCTTTTCCAACGTTTGTCAGTGTGCACGCAACGATTTAACTCCCTGGTATTTAGGGGCACTTTTGAGCACTGCGCAGTGCGCGGTGGTATAAGCTTAGTGGTGGTTTCGGTGCACTTTTGAGCACTGCGTTGGAGACGAGGGAGGACTTGATTTTAATTTTTTTACACTTTACAGCCTGAGGGATCTTTACTACCGCGGGCGAAAAAAATTATAGTAATGATAAATTATTATGATCAATAATCACGATAATAACGCATAACAAATAAGCAAGTAGCCTATAATCAAGTACCCGGTATGGACCGTATTTTTGATCAGGCCAGATAGCATCCTGGCACGCATGCACCTTAAAAGCACTCAATAAAATATGTTTTGATAAGCAGAAACATTTCCTCATTCTGTAAACGGTTCTTGTTTTTTAATTCACCCCCAGGTTCTACGTTGACGGAATTTATCGCGTGAGGGTCGGTTAGGGCTCAGTTTAGGCGTCGTGAGGGTCGGTTAGGGTTTGTTTTAGGGTTAGTGCGGTCATTCTGACAGGTGCACATACTCAACACATAGAACGGACACGGAAAGCATGATTGGGGTGAATTAAAACACAAGTACCCTGTAGACAATAAAATAACATTCCTTTAAATAAAACAATTCACCGGTAAATTCGTTGTTCGGTAATGTGCACGGGTTGCTGCTCAAGTAGACATTATCGATCGCCACAAACTGCGCCACACTCGTCGTTGCCAGAATCATGACCCGAAAGGTTCCGTTGGGAAGGCAGACGCTCAGATTGGTCCACCGATTCTGGGTCAGGATACCTTCGACATGCAACCTTTGAAACGGTTGACCCCACGTCGATTCGACGAAGATTTCTAGCGAGGCATTGCCTGGCGGGGCAGACGTATACGTTTCGATGGTCATCAACTCGTGCTTTTCCTTTACAATCTTCGAGGTGAACAGAACACCTTTGAGAGGATGACTTGACGAACCGTTGTACAACATAACGTTGCCTGCGAAACATATCAACGCAGAAAAGCTCTTTAGAAAACTCATGCAGACTTTCTAAGTATGTAAGTGAGTAAGTAGGTAGGAAGGTAGGTAGGTAGGTATTCAGGCAGGCAGACACGAACGCACGCAGGGCAGGCAGGCAGGTAGGCAAACAGGTAGGCAGGCAGGCAAGCAGGTAGGTAGGTAGGCAGGTAGGTAGGTAGGTAGGTAGGTAGGTAGGTAGGTAGGTAGGTAGGTAGGTAGGTAGGTAGGTAGGTAGGTAGGTAGGTAGGTAGGTAGGTAGGTAGGTAGGTAGGTAGGTAGGTAGGTAGGTAGGTAGGTAGGTAGGTAGGTAGGTAGGTAGGTAGGTAGGTAGGTAGGTAGGTATGCAGGTAGGCAAGCAGGCAGGCAGGTAGGTAGGTCGGTAGGCAGGCAGGCAAACAGGCAGGTAGGTAGGCAGGTAGGTAGGCAGGTAGGTAGGTAGTAAGTAAGTAAGTAAAATAGCCTTTATCTGCAACAGATATTTTGACAATTAACTCTGTCTATTTTGCTACCATATCCATTAAAAATGGAATCCGACATGAAAACCTTGAAATTATATTCTCTCTCTCTACGCCCCCTGTTCTCAGTAGTCAACACTAAAGGCGCTCTAGAATCACCCAGAAACTCAAGAAATTAACATTCTGGTCATTATTAATGGTCAACATGCATGTCTGGCATAGGCTAATCATGATCACGACGTGTAAGTTAGGTAAATAATATATCACATGATATCCTAGATTAACGTTTGATAATTTAGTCTGAAATGAAATAAACACTTACCGTGTGCACCGTTTGATGTTTTCGCAATACTGTCGTTTGTGAGTACGTTTTCAAACTTCACCCAAGTCCATGGTGATCCACAAGGATAGTTGACCGTGTAACCACAGAGGTTAGGATTGTCAAACATACAGTAAGTCTTGAAAGAGGTATCTACAAAAAAATTTAAAAAATAAAGAAATTTCCGAGCCCTTATTCAATGACTTGACCACGTAAATGTAAAGCATACGTTAAGCAAAGTGCCATTCTTCAAAAAATAAAATAAGTAATAGCCCAAGTGATTATGCATTATAATACAAAGATGATGTTTTCTCAAAGTACTGGCAATAGGCCTATAGCAACAGAACATTGTTCCAATGTTTTCCAGACATAAAATTGTTGAAGTACAGCAACAGTAAGAAAAACATGATAGTTCAACAATGCCTCACTTTAATGCTACACTGTCTCACTACTACTACTGCTGCTGCTGCTGCTGCTGCTACTACTGCTACTACCATTACTCCTACCACTACCATTATTACTGCTACTACTAAAAGGGCAACACACAGAGCCATAGGCGTACGGGAGATTTCAGCAGTACCAAAGATTGAACTTCTGCCCGAAAAATATATCCGAAATAAAATGACTTCGTGGGTTGAAATTTCGTGGTGGGAAATTTTTTCCAAGGCTAAAAAGTTGACGAACTTTTTTAGTCATCAGGGCTGTGTTTGCCCGAAAATCCCGAAATGCAAAGATTTTTTTTTGGGGGGGGGGGGCATTTGCTCCATGGACCCCGCCTCGTACGCCTATGCACAGAGCCCGTGCCCGCATTAAACTTAATGTGGCCCTGGTTGTAGCACTCTAAGTTTGGGGTTAACAATTTTACGATGATGATGATGATGGTTCTCTGCCCGTAGGCAGGTTCATTGGCTTTACGCCCCTGGGGATGAGATGAGTGAGGTGGTTTCCCGTTGCCTTCCCCACAGACAATGATGGGTAAGCAACTTGCCCAAGGTCGCTCCGCAGGAGCTTGCACCCCTGCGTCCCACACGTGATAGCCCGAGATAATCTAAATCTCTGAATGATATAATTCTAAATAACTGTTCAGAGTGTCTGTCGTATACTCTTACCGTTGAAGATGCACTGATCATCAAGAACTTCGATCCTGTACAGCCTCAGTTCCCCAGTGAACGTCGACAGATTGTCTGCCTTGTGTGATGCCACAATGGCAATGGAATAGGCACCAACGGGAAGATTGCGTTGCATGTAAGCATTGCCAAACGTCAGAGGATTCGTATCGTCTGTGTTGGTATTCACATCGTCGAGATACCATGACGGTTGTGAGTCGATGTCGATACCAATGTCATTGGATGAGGAGTAGTATGTGAGCTTGAGACAGCGAGGGGCAGTCAACTTGAATTCGACGGATGTCAGAATGGCTTCCTCGATTTGTTGCGGGCTGAATGTTGTTCGCATGAAGTACCCTGATGAATAATTATTATGCAAAAACATTATGTCGTTTGAAATTGATGCTTGACTTAACTGTTTAGTTCATTCATTCATTCATTCAAGAATTTCTATAGCGCCTCTTCAAAGGGGGCTACTCAGAAGCGCTCCAGACTCTAGCACGGCAAAACGTACAGTTTTTTAGGTTGAATAAGATATATATATATATAGTTGATAGTAAAGTCAACAGAGGGCAGGCTAAGATGATGATAGTGAGGGATTTTTCACATGAGGTAAGATTGTTACGCATTTATCAGGCACCATTTCATAATTAACAAGTATAAATCTATGACGATAAGTGAAAACCGCTGGTCTGTCTCCTCTCCTTGGTCTCTCTGGCAAAACTGAATCTGGTCTCTACTGTACATCGCTCACTGGACGGCTCCTCTGACCCTGAAGAACACGCGTGAATAAGTTGATGCCCTTCAGTTACCCGTTGAGCAGTGGCAATTTGGAAATTATGGCGCAGTAGGAGCGATGATTGGTTAGAATTATTATCCTGGATCAGATTAGAAGTAGCTTACGATCGTTGATTGCATTGAGATGTGTCTTACTATCGCTCACTGGATCGTAAACCCTCAGCCATCGGACCGTGTCCTCCGATGAATCCAGATATCCGCATTGTTTGGAATCGGTGAAGAGACACTGCAGACTTCCGTTCGTCACTAGAAAGACATGTTTGAAATATGCATAGTTGAAGAGGCAAACAGTGCGGTGCTATAGGATGCTATAGGATGCTATGCTATGCTATGCTATGCTATGGGTGCGGTGTTCAGCTATGTTATGTTGTGCTATGCTATGCTACTCAACGCTATGCTATGACATGCGTTGCTATGCTATCCGATGCTATGCTATGCGGTGCGATGCTGTGCGATGCTATTCTATGCTGTGTTAGGTATTGTAGGCAGCGCTGTGCTATGCGATACGATATGATGCTATGCGATACTCTACTATTCTAAGCAATGCTGTGCCATTCTGAATAAGCTTATAACCGAACAGAGTTGAAATGTGACATGCTATGCTAATTTATGCTGAACTAAGCTATGGTATGCTATGCTATGATGCCACTGTGATGTGCTGTGACGTGCCATGTCATGATATGCTATGATATGCTATGATATGCTCTGGTACTCTACGATATGCTATGATACTCTATTAAATGACATGGTTTGCTACGATATGCTATGGTGTGCTGTGGTATGCTGTGATAATACTTTGATATTCTATGCTGTGCTGTTTTATGTGTTTCTGTGAGCGCCCGACTATGCCATGCTGTGCTATACCAAGACATACCACATTACGTCAAACTGTGATTATGTCATGCCGCGTCATACATTATACTGCGCGAAGTTTACGTCACGCCACGTCATGCTAAATGTTAAGGAAGTGCACTAACCCAGATCCCTACATGCTCCCGTCTCCAGTCTGATGTCGCTAATCATCGCCGCGTCAGTGCCGGGGTTGGACGCGGCCGACTCGAGGACGAGCACGAACCGACCAAGCCCGCTCATCGACGGGGTGATGGTCAGGTGCAGCTCATGCCACGTGCGACCGAGGGCCAGCGGAGAAGTGAGCAGGAGACGTTCCGTGTAGGTGCTGCCGTTCAGGTATGCCATCTGTATGGTGAAGTTGGTGTTGGCCATGAGAATGATCGCCACGCAGCTGTCCGTGTTGATCTGAACTGGGGGAGACATGAGTTTCGATGAGTGCGTGTAGGCGAGGGAAGGACGCATTCCGGTGTACTTCAACGCAAGAGCGAAGTCCGTAACTGTGTTCAGAACAACAACAGGCATTCGTAATCGTAATCGTAAACTCAAAATTTCTAAAGCGCCACTCGAAAGCCAAGCGCGGGGCACCAGCTTATTCACGAGCGCTTTATTAGGGTCTGTTTGTGCAGGACCTATACGCTAGTCATGACAATGATGATTGATCACTATAGGCCTACTGATGACGATGACGAGAATTATCAAAGTGTTAAAAGTAGTAATGAAAAGGATGATGATAATAATACATAAGCAATAATACTTGCAGCGAAAGTAATTCTAACAACTAGTTTGACAATAATGGTAACGGTAATGGTACCAGCAGAAGCAATAATCGTAGTGATGGTGGTGGTGGTGGTGGTGGTGGTGGTGGTGGTGGCGGTGTTGGTGGTGGTGGTGGTGGTGGTGGTGGTGGTGTAGTGGTGGTGGTGGTGGTGGTGGTGGTGGTGGTGGTGGTGGTGGTGGTGGTGGTGGTGGTGGTGGTGGTGGTGGTGGTGGTGGTGGTGGTGGTGGTGGTGGTGGTGTTGGTGGTGGTGGTGGTGGTGGTGGTGGTGGTTGTGGTGGTGGAGGAAATGGTGGCGGTGATGGCGGTGGTGGATGTGGTGGCGGAAGTAGTAGTAGTTGTTGTTGTAGCAGTAGCAGTGGCAGTGGTAGTAGTACAAGTACACATGTACACCGTCTTCTTCTCTACCTTGGTCATGCGTAATCGGGGTTCTGTAGGCGAGTTTGTATCGGCCATTATCGTGGTCCGAATCGGAAACGAAGAGAAAATTCAGAACGTTTGCCTTCGACTCAAAATCCGGCGGAAGCTCCATATCATCACCGCAGTAGATCTTTGTTCTGTTCACCACCGGATCGGTGATCTGCAACATGCACAACGTTACTCTTTCTCGACAAACAATGATCATTGTTGTAGGCGCAAGCATTGCCTTGAAAACATGCATGCGTTGAATGATCTAAAGTCTAAACCCAGACTGATGCATGTGAGAAATTTCTAATACATATGATTCATGCCATAACATAACATAGCATCGCATAGCATTGCATCGCATAAAAAGCATAAAATGTCATAGCAGATTTCGTCGTAGCATAGCATGGCACAGCGTAGCAAGGCATAGTAACGTGTAGCATAGCGGAACTTAGCATAAAATTTATTGGCATGGGATATGGTAACATAGCATAGCGTATCATACAAGCTTATAGCATATCATAGCATATTGCAGCGTAGCGTCGCATTGCCGAGCAGAGCATAGTATATGAAAGCACAGCATAGCATAATAGTCTCATAACTTAGCATAATATTATTATAGCCTAGCATTGCGTGTCGTAGCACATCACATTCACAGCATAGCAGAACCTGACATAGCATATACAGTAATAGTATGGCATATGGCATAATAGCATCGCAACGTATAACTCATCGCCCATCATCACAAGGCGCGGTGGTGTAGTGGTGGCGTCGTTGCCTTGGAGCCGGAAGGTTCGAGGTTCGAATCCACCTCGCCGCGTAAAGACCTTGGGCAAGTTCTTCACTCACAATTGCTCAGCGCTTCGGCGTGAAACTCCGATGCAGTGTCCGCTCTGCATTCGGGAGCGCCTCTAAGTAGATAGAGAACTTGAAGGGGCGCTATAACAAGTGCACATACAAACAAACAAGAGATTCAAACCTCAAGTCGATCAAAGCGACAATCGCTTTCCGCCTCCACAATGAACTCCAAGAATTTGATGACGATCGTAACGCCCTCTGGTTCTTGAATGCTGAACGAACACGTTCGGTTGTTTCCATAGTTGCCTGGATAACCTGGTGAGGTGATGAATCCCTCGATGCCTCCGAAGACGTTCGAACAAACTGAAGAAACAAAAAAAGCGATGCAACCATAGGCGTACGAAACGGGGGTCCAGCCCCCCACCCTATATTTCGGGAAAGTCTGTTTTTTCTGGCAAGAACGCCCCCGATGAGTAAAAAAAACGGTTGTCAACGTTTTTGGCCTGATAGTAGTAGTTTGCATGACATTTCAACCCGACATTGCAAATTTTGTCTCTCAACTAAAAAAAGGTTGTCAACTTTTTTGCCTCGGACAAAATTTCCCACCTCGAGATTTCAACCCACCAAGTCATTTTATTCCGGATATATATTTTCGGGCAGAAGTTAAATCTTTGCTTCCCCCACTGCTGAAATCTCCCATACGCCTATGGATGCAACCAACAGAAAACTTCAGAAGCTAGAATCAGATACAAGGCCATGTTCCTAGTTACTAACTCTCTGAAGGGCTTAGCGCCTAAAATTAATACCGCAGTGAGTTGATGTGCATTAATTTGTGCAAGCCCATTTCTGCAAAATCTTCATGCTCTTTTCGTTCTTCTTACCGCATTCATCTATTATAATATATATTATTATGTAGCCTACAAATTGTACATCGGTCACGAAACTTGTTAAATTAACCCAGCACCGCGGGTTGTGCTATATTATGGGGGGTTCCTCAATGTCGATTCCCCCACTTCAGCTGGAGACGGCTGAGAAATTGGTTGGGTACAAAATAAGGAAAGATTCTCTCCTCGGAACTATATCCAAGCAAGAGGTGGAGACAGAAACAGGACAAAAATTATGCTAATGGTCTAGATGATTAAGAAGGGTAACATCAAGCTAAAAGAGCGGTTGGGCACAGACGAATGACGACTTTGCAAGTACATAGGTCTATAACCCTTTCTCAAAGGCAATGAACCGCAGATGCGATAATGTTATAATTAATTGTATTGTATTGTATTAAAACATTTACAAAGCGCCTCAACTAGGGTGAACCGTTCAGAGGCGCTTCCAGTGCGCAAGGCCACAGCAGTAATAACAGCAGTAGCATCAGTTACATGTAAATCATCGTTAATCAAAGGACGCACTCCAGACAATTCTGAGCTCTAATTTTAATATGATGACAGAAATAATGCTGATCAAAGGACGCTTTTTGTTGCTGGCATCGCTCAGATTAAAAATTGAAGCTGACAGGGAAATCATCGGTTAACTGTTACAGTAGTTAAGCCTACCTTGGTTGGCGTCTGAATTCAGGAATGCATTCTTCGTGTAGATCAGAGACCATGAAAGCAGCGCTGATGTTGATATGAAGTTGTAACCACACATCGTTCTGAAGCTACAGTTAAAGGAAACGTCTACGACAACAGGAAACAACAAAGGAATTCGTTGATTTTTTACTCTCAGTCTATACAGACCTACGGTACAGGTTTCGGATTCAAGTTATAAGCTTATGCTTGTAAGTTGAAAGATTTTTTTATCAAAAGGACGAAAGAAACTACATTCCCAAGTAACTGTATACTTTGCAGACACTCCACAGTGCACGGTGCCCTCTATGTGACTAAGACCGATCGCTTATTTTTCTAACACATTTCTCTCTTTACAGTATGCCAGCATGAACTCAATAAACGAATAATGGTGTTGAACTGTATAGCGTAGCGGTGGTAATTGACAAATTCTACATTGAAAATTAGACACAAAGCGAAAAAACATTATATATATATACAGGGTGGTCCAAAAAAAACTGCACAGTGACAGTTTTCTTGATATAATGTATAACAATTCAATGTTTAATGCCATTTTTCTTACTTATTTATATATTTTCTCTTGGTGAGGGTCTTTTACCTGACATCCGTGCAATATATTATGCCAACACTACACTTGGACCCTACAGCAGGACGGCGCTCCATCACACACCGCCAAGAACACTATGGAGTATCTGCGACGTGACAACATTTCTTTCATTGAGCCTAACATGTGGCCCCCAAACAGCCCGGACTTTAATCCAGTTGACTGCGCTGTTTGGGGCGCCCTTCAAGGCTTCAACAGATGGTATACCGTCGTAAAAGTTTCCCCACAGTGGATCAGCTGAAAGAAACAATCGTCACAGAGTGGACCAAGCTGTCACAGCGTTTCTATGACCGCGCAATTGATCAATGGCGTCGTCGGCTTCAATGCGTGGTTGAGCAGCAAGGAGGACAAATTGAGCATGTTATGTAATGAAATCCATCCATATAATGTTACAGTAAAAATAATTGCTGTGTTTTTGGTGAATTTTCACGGTTATATTTGAATTGGTCTGAATATAGTACTATCAATTTATCATTGTGCAGTTTATTTTGGACCACCCTGTATATATATATATATATATATAAGTATACTATTATAAAATTATACCTCATGCCTGGAGCTCCACTGAAAGCAAAATTGCAAATACCCAGTGTCATTCCGACGAATACCAGAAATGTTTAGCTAAACCACTTTTGACAATGAGATCTAGGTTTTTAAACTGCCAAACCGGCCAGAAATCTGTTTCAATACCTTTGCAAACGAGAAATTGCCTTTAAACCTATGTAGGCTAACTGCCGTAGTAGTACCTCAGGTCGCTGGCTGACACTCGACTAAAGAAGAGGGCACCGACTTTCGTGCTCTCGTATCCACATCTGTAGTCCGTTTCAAATCCATGTCAATATTTTTGTCAATGAGATTTTATTTTTAAACCACCATAACTGACAGAGCTATCCATTTTAATATATGCATGCATGTCTTTTAAACAAACAAAAAACTTCTCGAAATATCCATTGCTTTCTCTCACCATCATTGATCTCGTCGTAGGTGCAGTCTCCTTCGATCTTGACGATGTCCAGAGCGAAGTCCGACTCATAAGGGATTCCCTGAACCCCGAGAAACATCAAGTGGTAAGTACCACTTGGAACGCAAACCTCAGACACCTTCAGGTCCCTGGCGCTGAACCTCGTTGCACTGAACAGCTGACGGACTGGTACATGGAGCTTGGTGTACTCGTAGAGATAGAGTCCAGCCTTCGACTCTGGCGGTTGGGGTTCGGACCCCATCATGATGTAGGTCAGGCTGAGTCTGGTTGCTGTGGGGAACGTCCAGAGTGGTGAGACCAGTTGAACCTGGTCGCCCATCTGACCTAGCTTCGAATCGACCAGCATCAATTGCTCTGAAAACGATAAATAATGTATGCAGAATATGCCTAACAGTGGTGGAAAATAAGAGAATAATAATAATAATAATAATAATAATAATAATAATAATAATAATAATAATAATAATAATAATAATAATAATACGCGATGTGGATTCGAGGCACTTTCGCTGATCTAGACAACGAAGAGTAGGGTCATTCTGGACTGGTTTTTATACTGTAGTTAGCTATAAGTCCCTGAGGGATCCTAAATACCTCGGGGCAAAAAAAAAAAAAATAATAATAATAATAATAATAATAATAATAATTAATAATAATGATATTAATTGATAACAATAATAAATAATGATAATAATTGATAATAAAAATATTTTAAAAATTTATGAAATATAAAAAAATAATAATAATAATAATGATGATAATGATAATTAATAATAATAATAAATAATAATTAGCCTAATAATAATGATTAATGATAACAGTACTAAAATATCAGTAGCTTTGCTAAAGGGCTACAGCTGTGAGCGGTGCTATAGAAAGGACCAATAACTTTTCAGTGCAATTATAAACAACTATAAAGCGTTTTCAGTTCTGAGCAAGAGATTTGCTTAAGGCAAGAAGATGCACCGTTTATTATAATCAACAAGTTCTTAGAATGATTTCCGAGTGTTTTGCAGGCCACACCCCTACACCTTACCCCACACACACATTCATAAAAGCGCGCATTCTATTCCAGCTTACCGGTACCTTTTACACAAATTTCCACGCAAATTATTCTGCCCACTAATTCTCCACAAGAGTTTTTTACTTTTTAACAAATTCCTCACTAGCTCCCACGAATTCTCACCACGAAAACTCCCAGCAGATACTCCCATAAATTCCCCGCGCAAACCCCCGCCCCATAAATTTTTACGATGGCCATACACGTGCAGTTCACATACCAAGTGCAGAGACGTTTGTGCTGATAATTGTGGCGCCGTAGTAGTACCTCAGGTCGCTGGCTGACACTCGACTGAAGAACAGGGCACCGACTTTCGTGCTCTCGTATCCACATCTGTAGTCCGTATCAAACCGACATTCAATGCTTCTGCTCTCATCTGAAAAGAAGAAAATAATCATAAATGTAAAAGCGATTAAATTTTTTTTAAACCGGAAAAACCACGTGTTTTCAACAACAAAAACCACAAAAAAACTATATAAGGGGGGGGGGGGTAAAACATACTTTAACATGGATGGGGTTCTAAGAAAGACTGGGGTTGAAACCCCCCAATGCCCGGCAATTCTCACCATGCATGGCGCTTCCGAATGCAGAGCGGACACTGCATCGGAGTTTCACGCCACAGCGCTGAACAATTGCGAGTGAAGGACTTGCCCAAGGTCCTTACGCGGCGAGGTGGATTCGAAACTCGAACCTTCTGGCTCCAAGGCAACGACGCCACCACTACACCACCACAGACATTGCATAGCTCTACAGGCTTACTGTAGAATGATTGACTTACTGCATACGTCGTGTTCGTCGCTACCATCCAAACAGTCGTCAATTCCGTTGCAGATGAGATTCCGTGGGAGACACATTCCATTGGCGCATTTGAAGTACGATGAATCGGGACACTCTGCACGAGACACACATGCACACACATATGAAGACACGTTCAAGAGAATAGCCACAGAGTCCATACACAATGTGTGAGTGTGTAGATAAGTAGGGTAATAAAGTAGGTTGGTAGATAAAGGTGTGTAGGTAAGTAAGTAGGTAAGTAATTGGGTAGGTAAGCATTGAAAATACATGCCAGTAAGTAGGTATATAGGTAGATATAGGCTGGTACATAGGTAGGTAGATCGATAAGTAAGTAAGTGACTGCACTATTGAATGAATGAATGAACGAACGAACGAACGAATGATTGATTGAATGAATGAACGAACGAGCGAATGAACAAACGAACGAACGAATGATTGATTGAATGAATGAACGAACGAGCGAATGAGCAAACGAACGAACGAATGAATGAATGAATGAATAAATGAACGAGCGAAGGAATGAAATGGACGAATGAACGAACGAACAAATGAACGCAGGAATGAACGAACGAACGAACGAACGAACGAATGAACGAACGATTGAACAAATGAATGAATGAACGCACGAACGAATGAACGAGCTAACAAAATTAATGGAACTTCCTACCACAGTACGGTATATCGCACGGCATTGGTCTCAGCGACATTTCCTTCGATCGCACGTAACAAGAAGGTTCCGCCCAATTCTGTTGCGGAATGTTGCGACAATAGTTCTCGGCGTCCTCCTGGCTCTTGTCAGGCAGTCGAGATAGGATGGGACTGTCTATCGACTCCCAAGGAAGGCAAGGATCACCATCGGCAGTTGTGTTGATCGTGCCCAGGTATGCCCGACCACGACGAGTCACCTTGCAGTTCCGATTTCCGGCTGGAAGAGATCACAAGACGAATGATGACTTGTATGCTCGGTGTTTTGAGGTAACAAGCTATCGATAGCATTTCTTAGAGAACGGAAAATAATTATGAACAATTTTGTTCACCATCGCTGCCTCAGGTTCCTCAAGGGGAGCCTGTGCTGGTCCCAAGCCCGGGAAAAGGAGGCGAGTTCCGCGGAGGGTTTGCAGCCCTCCCGGATAAAATTATTTTTTATTGCAACAGAAACGACACGGAAAAACACAATCATACTGTCAAGGCGGGTCTGAAAAGAGACGGGAAGGCGGAAAACTTATTTATGACGGGTCGCCCAATGCACTACAAGACTAAGTGCGTGGAAGGACCACGGTCTAAGGTAAAAATCGCTGCCGTTCAGTTTTTCATTCACTCGAGTGTTTATGAAGCACACTTCACAAACAGAGCTTCGCATGATGTAGATGTATACATCTACATACCTATAGGTATACGATAAAAATAATAAAACAACGAACACAAAAGGACGCACCAAATTTCTCACAGTCCTGTATGGCAACGTCATCGATAGAGATCCCACTCTGACCTATTCCACCACGTCTTCCTTCAACCACAACCTGGTGGATACCAGCTGGAAGTTGGATGAACTGCCGGCTCCAATCCTTCGGTCCTTTGCTCCTCTCCAGCAGCACAATCTCCTCTCGTTCCTCAGTGATAAGGATGACGGATAGTGTGGCCGATTCGGAGGTCGTGGAGTCGTTCACCTGGAGCCAGTAGAAGAGCTCGATGCATTTGCCTGTCGTGTTCATGTAGGTCGACTGGAGACGGGCCTTGTAACCGGGTCGCAGCTCCGTCAACAGGAGATTCGCAACGTGGCCAGACGCTTTTAAGAGGAAACCAGTTGTCTGTTAGATCTTATTTTAAATAATCAATTTCAACATTTCTAAAATCGTTTCTAAGTTATTTAAAAGTTGTTTTTAATTAATTTATACTTCTTCCAAATTATTTTAGATTGGTTTTTGAAATATTTTATTCAAATTTAAAATTATCTCTACAACTTTTTTCTGTATAAATAGCAGAAAACCAAACATTTATAATATAGGCCTACTATTGCTCATAGATCTATGCATCTGTGCTTCTTTTCACTCGGTCTGTCTGTCTGTCTGTCTGTCTGTCTGTCTGTCTGTCTGTCTGTCTGTCTATATGTATGTCCGTCTGTCTATCTGTCTGTTTGTCTGCCCTGTCTGTCTGTCTGTCTGTCTGTCCGTCCGTCCGTCCGTCCACCCGTCTGTCTGTCTTTCGGTCGGTCGGTCGATCGCTGATTCAGTCTGCCAGGTTCTGCCTGTTTGACTTGTAACTATCTGTTATGGGGATTATAAATTGCTGCATGGTGTAAATATGGTGTAAATATAGGGACACACCTGAGGTAAGAGGTCTAACCTCATGGTACACGGCGGTCGGCCGCATGGCGTGAAAAGTGAGTTCATGACATTGGAGCCTGAGGTGACCCCAAAATATGCGTGGTTATCACATGCTATACAAGAATTGAACTAATGAAGTGAGCAGCTCACAGTAAGAGAGATGATTAAATGTTCATAGCATGACTGGTGACCACTGACCACGTTGTATAAGGAGTAAACCCACACCAGCAATAATCTCTCGCTAGCAACTGCTGCCAGCGTAACCTACCCAGATCGAGTGTGTTGTCCATTCGAACGGCATGTCCTGCAGCCTCCACAAACTGCCATTGATCGTTCTGTGTCGGATCGTTACTCAGCATGCAAGAAGAGTCCTCAAAATTGCAACGGATATCATCCGTAGCTAATGAAAAAATCAAAATCACGTCTAACAGTTGGTTACAAGATGAAAATTAAATTAATTACCTTTTACGGTGGTTTTTGCAATTATACATCTGACGATGGTCTAAATTATGTCATATACGACGGTTTACAGTTGTGTATTATAATGGTTTAGAATTACGTTTTTACGGTGTCTTGCAATTCCATCTTACGATAATTTAGAATTTCGTCTTACGATGACCTAAACTGTGTCATACGATGGTTTAAGACGCTCTTGTGTGGCTGTTTTACTGGTCCACGTAAAATTTCGTAACTTTCATTGTTATTATTTTTTTCACGTAAGTTTAGATTGTTATAGCTTCATTAAACTTAGAAAACGCATTATTATTAATATTATTTTATTTTATTTTTTTGCCCTGAGTTACTTCATTCTCCCAGGAACTTATGGACTATTATTATTTGAAGAGTGTATGTCTGGTGGGTTATGCGGCAGTTATGCCTCGTCTTCAGGGTGTGATATTATTATTATTATTAATAATAATATAATCCTTTTAATATTTCCGACAAACAACATCAGAAACATAAAGAACAATAAACAACAGAAGCGGTAGTCATTGTTCTAAATGATGATAAAAGTTATTAGCTCTCCTCTGGGTCTGACTCGGCTAAAGTGCCTCTAAAGGCCACCGAGTTGAAGCGCTGGACAGTAATAGAGAGGCGTTGCAGCAAAAACCAGGTCTCTCTCATATCACCAGACGACAATGTTAGGATGCGGCCTAAATCAGACAAAAAGTCGAGGCCAATACTGCAAATGGGACCTAAATATTATTATTATTATTATTATTACTATTATTATTATTATTATTAGCCTATTATTATTATTTCAGCTATGTACTACGATGGCTACGTCTTACAACGATTTACAACTACATCTTACAGATAGGCCTACAATCCCTACATGTAATTGCAAATGTAATAGCGTCTTTCAAAGGTTTACAATTACCGGTAGCCTACAACTTACAGATACATGCAATAATTGCAAATGCAATAGCGTCTTACGAGCGCATCGGTATCTTCGGTAGAACTCGAATCCTACGGATGTGTCGCAGGCCGGTTGGTCGCCCTCCAGCCACTCTCCTGTGTATGGTGACAGCAAGCAGCTTCTATAGCGCCTGTCGTACAGGAATCCGCTGCAGTACCAATCGTAGGCAACGTTACAGACGTGTCGGCAGACGCCACGTGTCGTTTCGTTCAGAATGATGATGTTTTTGCCGCTGTTTGAGAGGAGGATGTCCGAAGGAATGCGACAGATGCCCGGATAGAACCGGTAGAAACCACAGTCTGAAATGACGTCACACGAAAAAAAATATTATAGCAGTTCATTCGTTCAATTTATATAGCGTCTTTTCAAGAAAGCTATTCAGAGGTGCTCCCAGCCCAACCACGGCTAAAAAGAAGAGTTTCAGCGACTTGTAAAATCAGGCATTATAAAACGAAGTACTATTATAATTGTCTTGAATGGTATTGTACTTCATCAAATTATTGTATTGTACTTCATTGTATTGTATTGTACTGTATTGTATTGTATTGCATTGTAGTGTTCGTGCACACGTAGGCTATTGACAGTAACTGAGTAACCTGCAAATTACATGTAGACCTACGCATGCTTGATTGAAACAAGTTTGCAAACACAGTCGATCCATCGTATTCATCGTAGATCTATACCTTTCTTAGCTTCCGGTTGCTGGTCTAAGTCGTTAACTAGTAAGTCGTACAGACCAAGTTGCTGCATAGCAGTTAATCTGAAAATTCAAGAAATAGCATCACTGTCAGTCACTAATTATCATATTAAATAGCATTATCACTGTCAGTCACTAATTATCATATTAAATAGCATTATCACTGTCAGCCACTAATATCATATTAAATAGCATTATCACTGTCAATCTTTAATTATCATATTAAACAGCACTATCATTTTCAGACACTCTTATCATATTAAACAGCACTAACAAGTGACTCGTAATCGTAATCGTAATCTCCAAATTTCTACAGCGCTATGCTCGAAAGCCAAGCGCGGGCACCAGCTTATTCACGAGCGCTGCGTTGAGTCAAAAGGGTAGTCATGTATCACTAGTCTATTAATCGAGAGCATTGATTAGTTATTTATAAGCTGTGTTGTTAATCTGGTATCATTACATATACACATTTAGACTATTTTAGATACTGTCAGTATAATTATTTGGATGTCAATAGGTTATCTGCAGGAGAAACTGAACCCCCGCCACAACGCTGCTCGTAGGCCGGTCTATTCTAGCAGAGCTAGTCTCAAGCCTAGAAAAAATGAGGGCAATGCTAATAATCTTTGGTATGACACAATGCCGTTAAAAAGCAACAAGCGCAAATGAAACCATAGGAGAACCTCTTGCCCTAACGAAATCAAATTCCAATTGCGTTGATGTCATGGTTTGCAAAGATTTTTGTCACAGTCGCAAAGTTAATTTTCTTACTCAACTCAATTAGGTGCATAGAGTAAAAAAGTCCCGTGGCGTCAATGCAAAATAATGACACCGCTGTATGCCAACGTTCACAAAGTCTCATTGGAGTTACAGCTGCTATATACTGGATCTCCATGAAGATCATAAAAATTATACAATGTATGCATAGTTTTATATAATTACTTTTTCGCTCTGCTACACCTGGTGACCTGATCGTCCCTAGTATTTGTTTGTATGTGCACTTGTTATAGCGTCCCTTCAAGCTCTCAACTCAGAGGCGCTTCCGAATGCAGAGCGGACACTGCATCGGAGTTTCACGCCGAAGCGCTGATCAGTTGTGAGTGAAGGATTTGCCCAAGGTCCTTAAGCGGCGAGGTGGATTCGAAACTCGAACCTTCCAGCTCCAAGGCAACGACGCCACCACTACACCCCCGCGCCCCTATGACTGAGATGCTAATGGAGCAGGGAGCGAGAGGGGATTTGCTACAAACAGGGCTTTTGGCAAAACTGACGCACAGACTAGCACTAGCCTACTCAGTTGGCTGATAAAATAATATCGAGCTTGTAAATATTAGGCTATTACGGACCAAACTTGAACCGAATGCTTCCAATTGCGATTAAACCGGACGAGGCTAGATTTGTTGTGAGTGACAGTAATTGTTGCTTTCAAAGGTTAAATCTGAAAACAGCTGGAGACGATTTTCATTTACACCAATGCAGGTCTTTTAGCAATTATTGTAGATCTAATGCTTTAATGAGTAATATCAGCGGTTGGTCCCTCTAGACCTTTTAGCCTAGTCCTAGCCTGGTGGAATGGGTTAAACGGTCAGCGCATATACCTGAAGCCTCAATAACATGTGTAGTCTAGTAGTACTTCGGGCTTAACGACACTGTTTCATATCGAAGATGATTAGTGTCGGAGGCACAGTACAACCTCACGCTCCACGTTTATATTTCGACCGAGGCACCCGCAGTAAAGATCCGAGAAATAATCTCTGACCGGGAATCGAACCCGGGCCGCCGGCGTAGCGAGCGGGCTACAACCCACTCGGCCACGCAGGATCTCTAATAGTCTGTATACTTATTGTAAGCCTATATTACATAATCTCTTCAGTTTGGCTGTGCATTGACGGGAAGTTGGAAGGCATTATTTTATCCACAAGCTTTTGCTGGATGAATGTGTAGTTACAATGAAAAGACATAGCTACCCCAGTTCTTATTCAGATTAGATTTTGCATTTCTCCCACGCAATCGCAACCAATTTCAAACAAAACATTGACTTTAACCTTTTACACGGAGGGCCCATTGGTCTGAAATGGGCTCCAATTATAGGAGCTATATGCGTCTTCTTCCTGGGGCTTTCACCGTTCTATTCAACTCAAATGTGAGCTTTTGCCGTGTTAGAGACGGGAGCGCTTCTGAGTAGCACATTTGAAGAGGCGCTATAGAAATTATTTAAGGAATGGCTGAATAATATTAACATATTATGCCATTTACAGATATATTATATAATGTATATATATAAAATTATATACATATAACATTATAATATCCTATATTAATTATGATTTTGCCCAGACAATCAGTAAAGCGCCTCTCAACAACTCAAAGGTGTCTCCGACCCAAATTAGTGTTCTTATAAAGAGAAGGTTTGAGGAACCCAAGCCTCTGGATCCTACATGACGATAATCTTAAGGTATACGTATACCTGTATTGGTTGTGGTTGCAGATGGTGATTGCAGAGAACGGTAGCACGTCCTTGTAGGAGACTTCGACTGTTATGGAACTTGGGTAAGACATGAGATAGTCTTTCCTTAGCGTCATGATGTATAAGAATAACGTGGCGTTACTCAGCAGAATCATCACCCAGATGATTCTAAAAATGAAAAAGAAGTATTATAATACACAGTGTGCAGTATAATTAAGTATAATTATAGTCGATACAGTGGAAAGATAGCTGACTGATACAATTATACGGAAGAGGCAGATGAACTGACTGGGGCACATGTTGATGGGAGACTCGCTCTTGAGGACTGTTCTCGAGGGAAGGATGGAGAAAAGAAATCACCAGGAAGACCGAGAAAGGTGATGTTTATGACTGGTTGATGGACAGAGAAAAGGGACGAGGATAGAGTTAAAAAGCACAGAATAGACAAGAATGGCGTCGTTGGAATCTTGGACCTGCCTAAGGGCAGAACACTAATAGTCCAGGCCATTTACAGTTTGGCCTTGGCAAAATTGCTTCAGAAGGTTTTTAAACGGTTTCCTGCTCAGAATCGTTTGCTGAATAACATATCCAAAATCGGACAAAATCGGACCATGTGGTCACCCCCCCCCCCCAAAATGGGGAAGAATATAACGATTTTCGTGTGTTTTGTATGTATTGTCGGATTGCTGATGACTTCAATGTGCTAGAAAGTTATGTCTTCTAACAAAAATGTTAAATAATTTCTTGGTTTCAGAACATTAATAAGTATACCTATTTACCGCCAGTGAACTTTGGGAGGGGCAATTGGGTCACATACCTCCCCAATGGCGTTCTAGGCAAAATGCAAAACAAAGATTTATAGGCCTATGTGTATAAATGATGTAATAAAAAAAAGATCGTTGAGTTTCTACAACCTACATCAAGTGCTGTTCATTACAGTCATGGCATAGGGGCAGGGACAGAGAGGAAGTGTCCCCCACATATTTTTCTTCGGGCAGGAAACCGTTTAAAAACCTTCTGAAGCAATTTTGCCCAGGTTCACCACATAAAGCTGAAGACGATATAGTCACAGCGAAGCAAATTGATCGTATTCTCACCAATTATACACCGTAACACTATAATTATGACTCTTGTAAAATCTTCGGCGCTCTGGTAGCGGCAAGGCTGTGCTACGACGCCATAATTATATTATAATAGGCCTGAATCGTCAGTATTATTATTTTTTTAGTCTTCTTCTTCTTCTTCTTTATCCGTGGGCTAACAGCCCGTAGGTGTCCACTGCACGCTTGACCACTGTTCTCCATACTTTTCTGTCCTGTGCCCGATGTGTCAGTTCCTGTGCATTCATCCCACACCATTCTTCAATGTCCTGCAACCATTCTCTGCATGGTCTTCCCCTTCTCCCCGATCCCTCCATGATTCCCGCCAATATGCTCTTTATCTTTCTATCATCACTCATTCTTTGGATGTGTCCGAATAATTTCAGTTTCCTTTTCATTATGGTTTCTATCATATCTGATTTGCTGTTAAGTCTTCTTCGCACTTCCACGTTAGTTATTTTTTGTGTCCAGTTTATCTGCAATATTCTTCTATAACAGTACATTTCGAATGCTAGTATCCTCTTTTTGTCCTCTTTCTTTAGTGTCCAGGTTTCACATGCATACAACGCCGTGCTGAATACGCATGTTTCTAGTATTCTTTTCTTTGTGCCTTGTGATATTGTTTTGCTCCTCCATATGTTGTTGAGTCCTGCCATTATCCCTTTTGCTTTATTAATTCTTCTTCTAATCTCCTTCGTGCAGTTGTTATCTGACGTCAGTAGGCTCCCTAAGTATACAAATTCTGTGACATTTTCGATGTTTTCTCCTCTAACTTTGATGTTATTTCCTATTTCTTCTTTTCCAAATGCCATTGTCTTTGTCTTTCCGATGTTAATTTTCAGATTTGCTTTTTCACCCGCTCTATCCAACAGTTCCACATTCTTTTGAAGTATGTCAAAGTTCTCCTCTAGGAGATCTACGTCATCCGCAAATCTTAGATTGTTAATTGTTTGTCCTTGCACAGATATTCCCGTCCCGTTGTCTTGTATCTCATCCATTACTCTTTCCACGTATCCAATGAATTCAATAGGCGAGACTGGATCTCCCTGTTTTGTTCCTATACTGATTTTAAACCATTCACCTAGTTCCTTATCTATCCTGACTGCTGCCTTTGACTGTTCACCGGTATTTTGCAGAATTTGCACCAGTTGTTTTCCCACTCCATAGGATCGGAGAGTTGCCCATATGACATTCTGTTTAACCGAGTCAAATGCTTTTTGAAAATCTATAAAGCAATTGTATATAACTCTGTCTTTTCTTTTTGCTTTTTCTGCTATTAATCTTAGCATCAGTATTTGTTGCACGGTACTTCTATCCCTTCTGAATCCTGCTTGTTCATCCGCAATCTGTTTCTCCAGTTGATCCCTTAGTCTGTATGTTAGTACCTTCATCATCACTTTACCCATATGGCTCATTAGTGCAATTGTTTTATAGTTTTTGCATTCCATCAGGTCACCTTTTTTTGGTAGTATTATCAAGATAGATTTTGTCCACACCTCTGGGATCTTTCCTTCCCTCCATACTTGGTTACATATTTTTGTAGTAGCGGCTATTATTATAATTTTTTAGCAGCTATTATTATTATTCTTTGCAGTAGCAGTTATTATTGTTTTTTGTAGTAGCAGTTAGTTCTACTATTATTTCTGTAGTAGCAGTTATTACTATTATTTCTGTAGTAGGCCTAGCAGTTGTTATTATTATTTTACCTGTTTATTTTCTCAGTGTGATAAGTAGGCTACCGTAGGGCCAGAGAAAGAGTAGGGAAACCAATGAGAGGGATTGAGGTATTCACGGTAGGATTTGCTGATGAAAGAATGATGTCGATGAAGACATTACAAGTTGCTCAAGATCTATCTTTTTAACCGTGGCTGGGCTGTGACAGCCTGGGAGCGCCTAGTCTTCTTAAAGGGGCAATATATGAATTTTTCGAAATGAAAGAATGAATGACGGTATACTGGGGGGCGGTAAGGGAAAGATGAGAAGTTGAGAATGGTAAGGGATACTCGTGACGTCTTGTTGAAGAGGACTATATCACGATAATCACACTTCATAGTGCAATTCAAACATCATTAATTTCTATAGCGTCAATACATTAAAGCAGTGAGTGGATGTATTGTAGCCGTATATACCTTCGTATGACGAATCTACTTGGAATGGAGATGTACTTGAGTCCGTGCCACGTCGTTCGATTGACGAACTCCACGCAAAGGGTCTGCCAATCAGGAAGCAACTCAAAAGGTTTCTCGTCAACATCATTAGATCGATCCTTACGCCGGAAACCTAATGACAATATTAGCAATGATAATAATCATATAGTAATTTTAAAAAATAGCAATAATGATAGTAGTATTATTAGTAGGAGCAGTAGTAGTAATAATAATAATAATAATAATAATAATAATAATAATAATAATAATAATAATAATAATAATAATAATAATAATAATAATAATATTGCCACGGCTTCGACGGCGGGCGCGGCTGCCGAGATTGCAACGGAGAGGAAAAATACTAAATACGCCGCTCTTGCAAACACTCACTTTTTTGTCCCTCTTGCCCTTGAGACTCTAGGTCCCATTTGTACTATTGGTCTCGACTTTTTATCAGATTTAGGCCGCATTCTATCATTGTCTTCCGGTGATCTGAGAGAGACCTGCTTTTTGCTGCAACGCCTCTCTATTACTGTCCAGCGCTTCAACTCGGTGGCCTTTCGAGGCACTTTGGCTGAGCCGAGGCCGGAAGACGTGTGACTGTAGCTGTAGCTTTTCTGTTTTTTTTGTGTGTTTCCTGTTGTTGATGTGTTTTCTTGAAGATATTAAAGGATAATAATAATAATAATAATAATAATAATAATAATAATAATATTAATAATAATAATAATAATAATAATAATAATAATAATAATAACAATAATAATAATAATAATAATAAAAACAACAACAATAATCATATCGATGCTAATTAAAATTATTAGTAGTAGTAATTTATTATTATAATTATTTAGGAAGTTTCTACTGAGAAGCGCTCCCGGCCTAACCACGGCTAAATAACATTCTTAAGGAACAGAGTAGAGTGACCAATGAGAAATAAGAGCAGTGTTTGTACAAGTATCATGCGAATTATAATGATTATAATGAAGCCGCACGTGATGAACACGGGCGGTGCCAGTCTCAAGCCGGGATGGCGAAGGAGGGCGACACACTGTTCGTCTTTGCTAAGACCCAGGGGGTTTATTAAACAGAAAAGCTACTACTTGGCGGGCCCTGTAATAGCCTACGCTTGATACTTTTAGAGGTTAATGAAATCAGATATAAAAAAGAATGTGCTAGGTGTGTGATTACTGCATTATTTATTTTACTTGGTTTGATTAACCTCAAGTAGCCTATTATTTTATGCTGCATGTATTAAACAGAAGATATCTAAGTGGTTTTCGCATATTCAGATGAGTAGGCTGTAGCCTTTAGGTAAATAGTCACTGGAGGTTTTGACATATATGCGCAATGTTGAAGTCGGCGTTACATGCAGCTGCACTGAACTTTTATGCATTTTACTGTAAGTTGTTAACCATTAATTTAAACTGCCACAGTGCAACTGGTAATTATAATAAATTTTTAATAATCCGTCAATACGATGCATTTATGGAGTTCTAATATATTAGCAAAGCATCTTTCGATGGCGCTACATAATTGCTAGTGACGGACTTACTCAATTACTCTGCACAGTGACCTCACACGCTTGCATACATGCATGCTGTTTTGCACTGGCTTCCAGCCTCGCAGCGCGTCTCCAACAGAATAGCAGCATTTGTCTGGCTGTGTCTCACTGATGATTGTCCATCGTATTAGGATATTACATGTCTGGCCCTTGTCTCCGGTTTAACCCACCCGTCGGCGCCTAGCTTTGCGCTCTTCTGGAAATGGGGAGCTACAGCTCCATCGGACCCGCTCTTCGCCAGTCTTCGGTCAACACAGCGTTGAACCTTGTCGGTTGTTGGCTCCTCAACTTGAAAAGGGCTTCCGGTTGAGAATGAATAGAATACAATACAATACAATACAATACAATACAATACACTGCACACGAACATTCACCCACCCGACCATGCATTCAATACATGCAGCTGAGTTTCGATATACATGTAGCTGGTAGACGTACACTGACAGTTTGGACCATACGCAGAATCGTGGGATGAAAATTTGATGTACTTCGGCGACCTTTCTGTATTGTTGGCCTGCATACAATGCCTGACACAATCATGGCCGAGCGAAGCGACGCATTATCTTTTATAATAGACGCAAATTCATATTCCCACATGTCTGGATCTTATCTTTTCGGCGTCGATCTAAAGACTGTAGGCTTCAACTATAATTGTTCACGCAATGAGTTCTGTGGGGCAAATGTGGGGTGGGGTGGGAATTTCAGTACGACAGTTTTGTTATTGCGTAAAATTATGCATGTAGGCCTGTGTGTGCATGTGTGTGCAATGTGCATGTGTGTGTGTATGTATGTATGTATGTATGTATGTATGTATGTATGTATGTATGTATGTATGTATGTATGTATGTGTGTGTGTATGTATGTATGTATGTATGTATGTACGTACGTACGTACGTACGTACGTACGTATTGTATTGTATTGTATTGTATATTGTATTTAAACATTTATAAAGCGCCTCTAGTAGGGTGAACCGTTCAGAGGCACTCCCAGTGCGCAAGGCCCCGCGAGAAGAAACAGATTTTGAGAAGAGACAAAGCAGAAGAGAGACTACCAGAAAGAAGTGTAGAGCGAACAGAAGGAGAAAGAGCATTCCAAAGAGAAGGACCAATTGAGACAAATGATCGAGATTGTGCCATAGTAGTTCTAGACCGAGGAACCAAGAGGTCAAATCTGTTGGATGAACGAAGTGGACGATGGAAGGAAGCCGAGTGAGGACGAAGTAAAACATTAGTCAGATATTTTGGGGCAAGACCCCGTTGAGCCTTTAAGATCAGAGTGAGGATCTTGAATTGTGTGCGAGCACGGAGAGGAAGCCAGTGAAGTTCATGAAACATAAAGGTAGAGATGTGAGAGTACTTGGGAAGGCGGGCAATCAATCTAGCAGCTGAGTTGAGAACCGACTGAATCGGTGAAAGACGAATTTTAGGAAGACCAATGAGGAGAGCATTGCAATAGTCAATTCGTGAGCATATAAAAGCATGAATTAAGGTAGTGAAGATGGAGGAGGAAACAGAGCGACGAATGACTCTGAGACGTCTTAAATGAAAATATGACGAGCGTGTCACATTTGAAATATGCTCAGTAAAGGTAAGTGAGCTATCAAGTACAACACCCAGATCCCGCACACTTGAAGAGAAGGAAAACATACGTACGTACGTACGTACGTACGTACGTATGTATGTATGTATGTATGTATGTATGTATGTATGTATGTATGTATGTGTCACAAGTCTTTTCCCTCTTCTTCTCTACGTGTGACCTTCAGTCTCTTCGGAAGCTTCTTCGTATAAGTTCGTGGTAGCGTAGGCCTATCCCTAGATTACTGTTTCATTAGCTAAATGGCTAGGTTAAAGA
Organism: Lumbricus rubellus; assembly: GCA_945859605.1. Classification (NCBI taxonomy): domain Eukaryota; kingdom Metazoa; phylum Annelida; class Clitellata; order Crassiclitellata; family Lumbricidae; genus Lumbricus; species Lumbricus rubellus. Next base: position 30,314,182 of record OX243827.1, on the reverse strand, counting down.
ATCTACAGTCTTTCACTGTTTTGTTAACCAACAACGACGACGTGTTTAACTCTTCTTATTATACTCCAAAATCCGATATAAAGTAAAACGATCAGCAACAACACAACAATGACTACACTGGCGTTATCATAACAACTACACGACTACTATCTTCATCAGTCTACTCTATCGCAACTCAACAACAACTCTTACAGCCTATCTCAACGGCTCTCAACACGCAACTCTCCTTCTTCACTTCCACTCCCTTCTTGTACAATTAACGTACGCTCGTCTAGACGTCACGTGCTGTCCAGACAATCACCTGTGCAGACGCCGCGCGGCAATTTGCACCTGGCCTACTTACGTCGCTGTACGACAATCGGCGTGCACTGATTAAATTAGCTGACATTACCTCCTTCCTTTCTTTTGAAGAGAGCTAATTAATCTTAAAAATTAGCGAACGTATAATGCTTAAACTAAATACAAACAATTCTTATACTAAATGCAATCACAAAATACCTTAAACTACAATCTCGATAAGCAGTCTGCTACTACATTCAACTTTCCTTTCTTATAGTTCAACAGAATGTCAAAATTTTGCAATGATAAAGACCATCTGACTAACTTAGCAGACTTCGACATTGACTCAGTCAAATAAACTAAAGGATTATGATCAGTGAACACATTAATCTTGGAACCAATAATGATTTCTTTCAATTTGTTTAAAGCCCATATGATTGCATAGGCTTCCATCTCAATCGTCGCCCATCTCCTCTGGGTATCTGTCAGATTCTGGCTGATAAATGAAACGGGACGTTCTATCCCCTCATCGTCCACTTGTGACAGCACAGCCCCCACAGCAAAATCACTGCTATCACAGTACAAATTAAATGGTTTGCCAACCTCGAACATGTACAGAATAACATTCGATAAAACAATTTCTTTAAGAGAATCAAAAGATTTCTGGTGGTCCTCAGTCCAAATAATGTTCTCAGGTGTCTGCTTGCTAGTTAAATCTGTCAATGGTTTAGCAATCTCAGCAAAATTACAAATAAATTGTCTGTAGAAACCAAAGAATCCTAACATTTGCTTCACTTGCTTCTTCGTTTCAGGGTTTTTTAAATTAATCAAACTGTCAATCCTATCTGGATTCATCATCTTCTTCCCTGAACCAATGAGGTGACCGATGAATTTCACCTCACTCTTACCAAACACACATTTCTTCAAGTTCAAAGTTACATTATGCAGTCTTATTTGTTTCAAAAACAATTCTAAATGTTTCAAATGAATGTTCCAATCATCAGAATGGACTGCAATGTCATCAACATAGGGTTCAGTAAATGCATTAATCGGTTGCAAAATCATGTTTATGGCTTTTACAAAAGTCCGTCCAGAGTTAATAATTCCAAAAGGGACACGTGTAAATTCGTACAGTCCACTATGGGTAACGAATGCGGTTTTCCATTGGTCGGATTTCTTCACCGGACAAGTCCAGTAAGCACTGCGACAGTCCAAGACGGAAATAAACTTGGATTTCCCGACTTTGCTCAGCACATCGTTGACGATCGGCATGGGGTATCGACAATTTTCAGTATATGAATTCACGTACCTGTAGTCGCACGCGAGTCTCAAGGATCCGTCCTTCTTCTTGACGATGACCAGCGGACTTGCCATTCTGCTCGACGACAGCTGAATGATGTTTGCTTTCAGCATCTCTTGTATTTGTTTGTCCACTTCTGCGCGGTATATCAACGGTATTCGATAAGCCGTGAACTCCTTCTCTCGAAAGTCTGGTCTCAGCACCACTTCGTGTTCTACCAATGTACATAATCCAGGTTTGTCCGAAAATCTGTCTGCATATCGGTTCAGTACATCCAGTAGCTGTTTCTGTTGCTCGCTCGTAAGATGTCCGATCTGTTCATAGTCCAATTGCAGCGATTTCTGTGTCGTCTCTGCATGGTCTTCTTTCAATGGTAGCTCTACCACTGATCCGAATTCGTCGTCCTCTTCCACGATGAGACCACACGATAATGTTCTTGCGATGAACTTCCTCATTTTGTTGGCATGGACGATTCGTCGGCCGTTTTCATTCATGTCCACCAGATACGAATACTTGGATCTTCTTTGTAGCACTGTACATGGACCATGCCATCGTGAGATCAATTTATTGGTTGACGTTGGATACAGGACGATGACGTTTTCTCCTGGTTCGAATTCTTTATCCTTGGCCCTCTTGTTGTATTGACTGGCGTATTGTTTTTGCTTTTCCTCTGCACAATTCTCAGCAAATATCAAAGCTTTCTCCATGTCTGCTCTTAAGTTCTTCAGGTACTTTGCTGGTTGTACTCCAATGTTTGGCGGTAGATTTATTTCTTTGGTCCAGCTTTCCTTTAAGATAGTTAATGGTCCTCTTGGCATTTTTCCATACACCAGCAGATATGGTGCCACTCCTGTCGTTGCGTTGGGAACTTCTCTCAATGCCCATACGGTAAACGGAATGATTTTATGCCACTGTCTTGGATTTTCCACAATGACATGATGCACCATCTTCTTGAACGTCTGATTCCATCTCTCAACTAATCCAGCTGCCTCAGGATGCCCTGGTGAATCGAATCGTGGACAGCATCCCATCAATTTCAAAAATTCTCTTGTGAGACTGGCTGTAAAATTTGTGCCTCTGTCGCTGGTGATCACAGACGGCACCCCCACGTCAATTAATAGCTTCATCAAAGCTTCGCACACAGCCTTAGCAGTCAATGACTTCAGCAAAAAGATTGTCGGCCATCTTGTACATGAATCCACTATGCACAAGCAATACTTATGCCCAGCTGCTGACTTCGGTTCTATTGGGCCTACCACGTCCATAGTCATCCGTCGGAATGGCACATCTTCCCTTGGAATTGGTGTAATCGGCACTCGATCCATCACCAAACTTCGTGCCTTCAGCTGACACTTCTCACAGGACTTACAAAATTTCACCACGTCTCGACGCATCTTTGGCCAGACAAAGGACAACTTGATTCTCTCTCGTGTCTTCTCTTCTCCCAAGTGTCCGCCAAATACTGACTCGTGAGCTAATTCCATTACTTGAATTCTTCTCTCTTTCGGTAACACCAACTGATACACAAGCTGATCCAGCATTTGATGCTTCTTATACAGCAATCCATTCACCACGCTAAACTCTGATCCTTGGTCTTCAGCGATCCTCCACCACGATTTCAGTGACTCGTCATTTCTCTGCTGCTCCTCGAATTTCTTCGCATCTTCCAGCTGTCTTTCATCGTTCGAATTCTCTGTGAACAAGTCCCTCATACTTGTCTCCAGTTCAGCGTCGCTTCCGGAATCTTCACTATCATTTCGTTCACATGCAGCCATCTCTTCTTCAGTTTCATTGTTCTCAGATGTTGTTCTTTCGTCATCTTGGATGCTGAGTTCATCTTCGCTTTCCGTGTCATCTTCTTGCGAACTTTCGTTTATCGTTTCATCTTCTCCGTCTTCGACTTCTGCTCTCCGACTTTGTGCTCTTGTAGTCACATTCGCTTGTAGCTCTCCTTGCAATATACTGATTGGTGGAACCTCTTTCAGTTCTGCAATTATCTCTGGATGTAGCAGGAACTTTTCTGGATTTTCTTTACACAGTTCTGCTGAAATGCTGGCACACACTAAAGTTAAATATGGCGCGATATTTATTGTCCTGTCCTCTGTAGCTGTTCCTTCGTTACGACCGCTCATCCGCACTTCGATTTTCACCAACTTAGCTGGAATCGGCTCTCCAGCTACACATTGCAAATGAACTCTGCCGATTTCTTCTACTGTCGTTCCTTTCAGTAGTTCCTCGTTGATTACTGGTATCTCGGTCCCCGAGTCAATCAACGCCTCGACTTGCACAGGCTGCCCATCAGTCCCACGTATCTCCACATTTACATGCTGCAACGATATTTTCTTTATGCGTTGACACTCCTCTTTACTTTTTGTTTCTCGACAATTTTCTGCAATGGAAGTAGTCTTTATCGCTTCTTTCAGTATGGTGAACTGCGGCGTACACTTCATCACTGACTTTACTTCTGTTTCTTGGTTGCATTGTTCTTCCCAACCAGGAGGTGCATTTATCACTTGTATCTGGTTTACTCGAAGATTTTCTGCACTTCTGCTAAAGTTCTTCCTCAGATTTGCCGCTCCTGGTGCTTGGCAATGTTTTATTAGGTGTTTATCAGAATTGCAATTGTGGCAACGCTTCTTGATAAAACTTCTTTGCTCCTTGTTCTCCCACTTGTTGTACGGCGTGTAAGATGCATTACTTTCTGTTGGGCGTCCCAGCGGCGGAGTTCGATTGTAGGCTTGTCTGTCCCACGTTGACTGTTGTTTATCTTGCGACCACTGCTTTCCAGAATAATCATCTTTCTTTGCATCATTACTCTTGGCTTGGCTTCCGGTGTCTTTGCTATCCTTGTTCCACTTGGGTTGCTTTGGACTATTGTCCCATGCTTCAAATTTCGGTTTGTCTTGGAACATCACACCAATCCGATTGTTTACATGTATATCTGCGAGATCTGCAACATTACTAGCTTCCAAGCATTCTGTGCCCTCTTTTGCTAAGACGAACTGCAGTGGACCTGGTGGTACACATTCTTTCAGCTTATCCGCCACTAACAAATCAAACAGCTTCTCGTAGTCTTTGTCCACTCGTCTACTTCGGACATAATAATTCAACAGGTTCTTCAGCCTAGCCGTGAACATCGTATACGTTTCTTCGGCTGTCTTCTTGGCATCTGCAAACCTTGACCTGTACTCACGAGCTGTTAACTTGAATTCCTTCAACAAGTGCTCTTTCACTGCATCGTATTTATCTAAATTCTCAAATGATAATTGATTCAATACCGTTCGTGCTCTCGGGGTCATCAATGGCAACAACAATTTCACCCAGTACTGCTTTTCCACAGCGAAGCTATTGAATGCATTCTCCACGGTCTCAAAATATAATGGCACTTCCATCATATCATACGGCATCTTAGGCAATACATGCTTCATGGCATCACCAATCTTCTTGATCTTGGACACCATTGTCTCACTTTCTCTGAGCCTAATCTGTTCTGACACTTCTCGGCTCTTACGATCATCTTCGTCTCTCTTCTTCAGTCGATCTTGATCTTCGATTCTCCGCAGTTCTTCTTGTTCTATCTTCTGCTGCAACAGTTCTAACTGCTTTCTGCGTTCTTCTTTTTCAATGGCCATTTCTTTAAGTTGAGCCTCCTTGATAGCAAGTTTCTTTTGTTCTAACTGCATCTGCTCTTCTCTTTCTCTTTCTGCTTTTTCCAAATTGTCTTTTCCAGCTTGAAATTCTTCCTGACGAATTTCTTCTGCTCTCTCCAGTTCTTGTAAACGCATCTTTTCCTTTTCTTCCTCACGAGCCTTTTTGTCTTCGATCTGCTGTTTTCGTATTTCTTCATCGCTTTTTCTTGCTTTTTCGTATTCTATCATTAACTCCATCCTTCGTCGTTCTGCTTCGTCACGATCTAATTTCATTTGTTCTAACTGAAGCTGGAACTGCTGCTTCTGCATATCTATCTCTTGCTGTCTCATCCTTTCTGCTTTTTCTATCTCTTGTTGTCGCAGTTCTTTCTCTTCTTGCTTACGTTCTTTCTCTTCTTGGCACCGTCGCTCTTCTTTCTCCTTCTCTTCTTGGCGACGTTCTTTCTCTTTCTGTCTGCGCTGCTCTTCTTTCTCTTTTTCTTCTTGTTTACGCTCTTTCTCCTCTTGTCTGCGCTGCTCTTCTTTCTGCTTCTCTTCTTGTCTACTCATCATCATGAATTGTAGCAACGCCTCTATAGACATCGGTGCCTCAGGCTTCTCCACTGGCTTCTCCGCAACGCCTCCGACAGCACCTTCTTCTTCTTCTTCTTTCTTAGCCCAAACCTCGGCTAAATTTCTCATCAATTCTTCCCTAGACATCTGTTCGACTTCTTCTGCGTCTAGATCTGCTTCAATTAGCAGTTTTATCAGTCTATCAGTAGACATTTTCTTAATATTTGCTTGCTTTTTCTCCGTAAGTTTCTCCATCTTACTTCTTTACTTTACAGATGCTCGATAAATTAATAGACTACTCTTCAAATGTTTGCAATTGACTGACTTCAATTCTTTATGCACACTTCAATAGACAAGCAAGTTTTTCTACCTTGTAGTCGTTGTGTTGTCGTTTCTCACTGTCGTACGGATGCTCGATGTATCGTTGCTTCTCCCGTGTGCTCGGCTCCTCGATAAATTCACAGCGTCCGTTTCTCCACAACGTCTGTTGATTGAATAGAATCCCTCCGTTCGTAACTTGGCACGTAGACCCACCGTTCGTAACTACGATCGTTCTCCTGCAACTTGGATCGTTATCCTGCAACTTGGATCGCTATCTCACCGCAACGACACCAAATGTCACAAGTCTTTTCCCTCTTCTTCTCTACGTGTGACCTTCAGTCTCTTCGGAAGCTTCTTCGTATAAGTTCGTGGTAGCGTAGGCCTATCCCTAGATAACTGTTTCATTAGCTAAATGGCTAGGTTAAAGAATCTACAGTCTTTCACTGTTTTGTTAACCAACAACGACGACGTGTTTAACTCTTCTTATTATACTCCAAAATCCGATATAAAGTAAAACGATCAGCAACAACACAACAATGACTACACTTGCGTTATCATAACAACTACACGACTACTATCTTCATCAGTCTACTCTATCGCAACTCAACAACAACTCTTACAGCCTATCTCAACGGCTCTCAACACGCAACTCTCCTTCTTCACTTCCACTCCCTTCTTGTACAATTAACGTACGCTCGTCTAGACGTCACGTGCTGTCCAGACAATCACCTGTGCAGACGCCGCGCGGCAATTTGCACCTGGCCTACTTACGTCGCTGTACGACAATCGGCGTGCACTGATTAAATTAGCTGACAGTATGTATGTATGTATGTATGTATGTATGTATGTATGTAAGATTGTATGTATGACAAAGACAGAAGAAATCGTTTGTCGCCAATGGTTGAATTATAGTTATCTCCTAAAGCGCCAACACGCACGCCAAATACAGAGCCGCTGTAGTATAAACAGATGTACGTTCATACATGAGCACTTGAGTATATCTATAAACCAACTAATAGAAGAAGAATAATATTACATATTTTAAGCAAGAAACGATATTTCTCGCAAGGCCGCTCGACCCTATACACGGCCATATCATTCAAAAGATTCATAATCCGCATAAATTCTTAAAGCCTAAATAAACATCATTATCGGAGTTCGCATGCCATGATGATTTAAAAACCGGTCCATACCAGATCGAAATAGACCAATATACATGTATTTATAATCTCAGGGCCCCATTTTGATTTCGAGCCTTGACCCGATTCTATGATCAAAAGAAATAGAAATTATATCGTTTAAGTATCGGATAATAATATTCATTGGCACAATCTGAGAAACGCCAAACAAACCGCAACACACGTGTGCCAACAAAGACAGTCGAAGCATTACTAACTCAAACGTCTATACCACTACAAATACCATTTGTAGTGGTAGACATTTACATTTCATTACCGTATATATATATTATATATATAATATAAACAATGAATCGTTTCAATTGACTGAGGCCCTATATACATAAGAATAATATCATTTATAATATATTATACATCGTATATTATGTTCAGTTAGCCTAATTATGGCCCTGGTATATTATATATATATCATATATAAAAGTATATATAACATACATTTATCAGGGTCACAATCGATTGAACGATTAATGTTTTGCTAGTAATTCGATTTACTTAGATTATAATTATTATCCGTTTAAAAACCACTTATTTCATTGCAGTCAAGCGACCATTTGTCGAGTGGACATTACAGCGAGCAATGACGATGTGAAACATTTCGGTGGAAAATTAAGCCATCATTTTGTATTTGAGGTAACTGCTGATAAAGAAAAACCTTCACAATGTAGACAAAATTAATATTGATTTTATTTTATTAAGCAATAATTTGCTTGACTTTTTTGCACAAAGCAAGCGATAACTGTAACTCACTGACCACATTTTTGACAGTTCACGCTTTGCTTTATGTAGACCAAAATAATCAATCAAATTTAATCGATTATAATTAAAATAATTAATCCAATTTAATCGAATAATATTAAAATAAATAATCCAATTTAATCAATTATAATTAAAATAATTAATCCAATTTAATCAATTATAATTAAAAAAATTAATCCAATTTAATCGATTATTATTCACGATTATGCTTTGGCAATGAATCGATTAAAATTATTTTGAAAAGATAAGCTTAAAGTACTAACGTTTATTATATCCAGCACTAATGTTTATTATATTCAGCACTAATGTTTATTATATTCAGCACTAACGTTTATTATAATCAGCACTAATGTTTATTATATTCAGCACTAACGTTTATTATAATCAGCACTAATGTTTATTATATTCAGCACTAATGTTTATTATATTCAGCACTAACGTTTATTATACCCAGCACTAATGTTTATTATATTCAGCACTAATGTTTATTATATTCAGCACCAACGTTTATTATATTCAGCACTAATGTTTATTATATTCAGCACTAACGTTTATTATATTCAGCACTAATGTTTATTATATTCAGCACTAATGTTTATTATATTCAGCACTAATGTTTATTATATTCAGCACTAATGTTTATAAGATCCAGCACTAATGTTTATTATATTCAGCACTAATGTTTATTATATTCAGCACTAATGTTTATTAGATCCAGCACTAACGCTTATTATATTCAGCACCAATGTTTATTATATTCAGCACCAATGTTTATTATATTCAGCACTAATGTCTATAAGATCCAGCACTAACGTTTATTATATTCAGCACCAATGTTTATTATATTCAGCACTAATGTCTATAAGATCCAGCACTAACGTTTATTATACCCAGCACTAACGTTTATTATGTTCAGCACTAACGTTTATTATATTCAGCACTAATGTTTATTATATTCAGCACTAATGTTTATTATATTCAGCACTAATGTTTATAAGATCCAGCACTAACGTTTATTATACCCAGCACTAATGTTTATTATATTCAGCACTAACGTTTATTATATTCAGCACCAATGTTTATTAGATCCAGCACTAACGTTTATTATATTCAGCACCAATGTTTATTATATCCAGCACTAGCGTTTATTATATTCAGCACTAATGTTTATTATATTCAGCACTAACGTTTATTATATTCAGCACCAATGTTTATTAGATCCAGCACTAACGTTTATTATATTCAGCACCAATGTTTATTATATTCAGCACTAATGTTTATAAGATCCAGCACTAACGTTTATTATACCCAGCACTAATGTTTATTATATTCAGCACTAACGTTTATTATATTCAGCACCAATGCTTATTAGATCCAGCACTAACGTTTATTATATTCAGCACCAATGTTTATTATATCCAGCACTAGCGTTTATTATATTCAGCACCAATGTTTATTAGATTCAGCACTAACGTTTATAAGATCCAGCACTAACGTTTATTATATTCAGCACCAATGTTTATTAGATCCAGCACTAACGTTTATTATACCCAGCACTAATGTTTATTATATTCAGCACTAACGTTTATTATATTCAGCACCAATGTTTATTAGATCCAGCACTAACGTTTATTATATTCAGCACCAATGTTTATTAGATTCAGCACTAACGTTTATTATATTCAGCACTAATGTTTATTATATTCAGCACTAATGTTTATAAGATCCAGCACTAACGTTTATTATACCCAGCACTAATGTTTATTATATTCAGCACTAATGTTTATTATATTCAGCACCAATGTTTATTAGATCCAGCACTAACGTTTATTATATTAAGCACTAATGTTTATTTTATTCAGCACTAATGTTTATAAGATCCAGCACTAACGTTTATTATATTCAGCACCAATGTTTATTAGATCCAGCACTAACGTTTATTATATTCAGCACTAATGTTTATTATATTCAGCACTAATGTTTATTATATTCAGTACTAATGTTTATTAGATCCAGCACTAGCGTTTATTATATTCAGCACTAATGTTTATTATATTCAGCACTAATGTTTATAAGATCCAGCACTAACGTTTATTATATCCAGCACTAATGTTTATTAGATCCAGCACTAACGTTTATTATATTCAGCACCAATGTTTATTAGATCCAGCACTAACGTTTATTATATTCAGCACTAATGTTTATTATATTCAGCACTAATGTTTATTATATTCAGCACTAATGTTTATAAGATCCAGCACTAACGTTTATTATATTCAGCACCAATGTTTATTAGATCCAGCACTAACGTTTATTATGTTCAGCACTAACGTTTATTATATTCAGCACTAATGTTTATTATATTCAGCACTAATGTTTATTATATTCAGCACTAATGTTTATAAGATCCAGCACTAACGTTTATTATACCCAGCACTAATGTTTATTATATTCAGCACTAACGTTTATTATATTCAGCACCAATGTTTATTAGATCCAGCACTAACGTTTATTATATTCAGCACCAATGTTTATTATATCCAGCACTAGCGTTTATTATATTCAGCACTAATGTTTATTATATTCAGCACTAACGTTTATTATATTCAGCACCAATGTTTATTAGATCCAGCACTAACGTTTATTATATTCAGCACCAATGTTTATTAGATCCAGCACTAACGTTTATTATATTCAGCACCAATGTTTATTAGATCCAGCACTAACGTTTATTAGATTCAGCACTAATGTTTATTATATTCAGCACTAATGTTTATAAGATCCAGCACTAACGTTTATTATATCCAGCACTAATGTTTATTAGAACCAGCACTAACGTTTATTATATTCAGCACCAATGTTTATTAGATCCAGCACTAACGTTTATTATATTCAGCACTAATGTTTATTATATTCAGCACTAATGTTTATAAGATCCAGCACTAACGTTTATTATACCCAGCACTAATGTTTATTATATTCAGCACTAATGTTTATTATATTCAGCACCAATGTTTATTAGATCCAGCACTAACGTTTATTATATTCAGCACTAATGTTTATTTTATTCAGCACTAATGTTTATAAGATCCAGCACTAACGTTTATTATACCCAGCACTAATGTTTATAAGATCCAGCACTAACGTTTATTATACCCAGCACTAATGTTTATTAGATCCAGCACCCAGGGCCTACTATCCCCCCCCTTGTAAGCTGGAAGCAATCCCCCCTAACAGAACTTTTGCTTTTATTGCAGGCACCGAATGCGCGAAGCTGCGAGTGCCGAAGGCACGAAGCCCATAGCGACTAGGGGATACAGTGTATGAGGGAGCGTCGTAAGCTCCCCAGTGGGGTCTGGGGCGTAGCCCCAAAAACCAACGCATTTTTAGCTGTTGATATCAACTAGAGCGCACGTTTTAGGATCTTGTCTGCTAACTGTTTATGAACACTAAAGTCATGAAAAGCTCACTTTTTAGATTTGCTTGCTATAATTGTACCTTTTAATGTTAAATCTGTCATCTTCCCAAAATTGCTCATGAATTCAATGCTCAGAAACGTTTTTTTAGGATATCGTAAAATGTCCTCTCCTCATTAATTTCTTTTTTTTAAAGTTTGCAAAATTATACAATGGTAGCATTCTAAAATTTCTCATTAACAGTGCATTAAACACTGTGGTAGGCTAGTCCTGTGAAGTTTAGAAAGGTCCAGCATTCAGAAAAATATCAACTTCTTTTGGTATATCAAATTGAATAGTCTACTGTCAGTTGTAAAATGCTCAGCAACATCCATTTTGAAATCCAGACAAATCCTATGGACATTTCCCCGGACCACTCCCTTTAAATTCGTCTCTGGATTCCACCAGAGGGTTTCAATATAACAATTTCCACGAACATTTTTCTCAAATGCAGGCTACCCAAGTGTAAGCAATTTGCATTTGTACAGACTTCAATAGTGCTTTAACCCTCGGGCTACCAGGGGGGGTGGTATCCACCCCCCCCCCCCAGGTTTTTTCCAAATAAAACTTTTTCGTTTGGAATAAAATTTGACGTTTTAGGTAGCTGTAGAGGATTCATTTGCACACATTTTGAGCTAAAATGTGTGATGATATACCATACCAATCAAACGTTATACCCGATATACCCGAGGCACCAGAGGGGGTGATACCACCCCCTACCTAGATTATCGGCTGTATCTTATCCGTCCTTTAACATGAAAAGACACAAATTACACCATTCTGTAGAGGGAATGTGGGGCTACATTTTGGTGGTCACGGAGTTGTCATTTGACAACCGAAAGTGCTCAACAAAATTAAAATATATAAAAAGGTGTTTTATTTTCATAAAATTTTCATGTTTTTCATAATACAAATTATTCATAATTAATTTTGCAAGAGAAATAAATTATATCACTCTATAGAGGACACGTTGGGCTATTTTTTATACCAATTGATATGACATTTGATGACCGGAAGTGCTCAAAATAAATTTAAATGTGTGAAAATGTTGGGGGTTTTCACAACGCAAACCGATAAGTCTGCGTAAACGTTTTTCATCATGTTTTACATGTTTTTTTTATTGTAACTAAAACTAACTTATTACTAGTTTTTATAGTTGAACTGTGTACTTTATTATATGTAAACTATTATTGTATAAATAAATTATGTTAAAAACACACAGAATCCACTATTTTGCTTATGCGAAAGTAAGCATTTTGTGGAATCGACGGGTGCCCACGGAAATAAATTCATAATTCCGGGGAGCTTTCATATATTTAAACCTAAATATACCATTTTGTGCAGAAATGAATGCTGAATCCAGAGGTGTAATACAAGTTATGATATCTCAAACCAAACCCAAAATCCAGGGGGTGGTAACCACCCCCCCTTGGTAGTCAGTGTTACAAAAAAGCTTGGTAGCCTGAGGGTTAATGTTTGTGGGTGGTTATAAGCCATTTGCTTTACTTGATTTTAAATTCAAAGTACGCAGTTGCCTACTAGATAATAGGGCGCCGCAGTCTGGGGCGCCGCGGCACCCAGCGATTTAATCTTTTACACTATTATTCTTTTAAACTCAAGACTTTAAAATAATTATTGATTTCATTGCAGCTGTTCAGGCAGGCCTATTCAGGAGCTGCATAAATTTCATATCGACTAATAAAGTTCGATTTTTAACGGCACTGATCCGTATTCTATGCTTTGTAGTCTATGTGTAACATAAACCCGATGTCTGTGGGCTAATACTGACATAGTGACATCTTTCAACTGAATACGCCAATAATA
>OX243827.1:30253346-30298346 GCA_945859605.1 Lumbricus rubellus | reverse complement strand
TATCTGAGGTGTCGTTGGGTACTGATGCACCTGGGCCTGCAGTTTTGAGAGATCGCAGTTATCAATTTGTGCGAGGTGGCCGGTGGGTTGTCAGAGGAGCCATTGCAAGGAGGGTAATCACAACACCTGGCACCCGGTCGGTTTATTCCGGCCCTGAAGGGAATCTTAAGTAAGTTCTTACAGTTCTGTTGAATTTTCTATTTTATTGGTAAAGAGTCGCGCGTGAATAAGCCATGAGCAACACTTTAGAAATTAAAATCAAATTAAATCAAATCAATCAAATTGAAATTTGAAATGGATATACAGTGACTGTTTTGGTGACGCCGTGTAGTAACGACAATGATTAGACTTGCCTTCCTCTTTACTCCAGGCTTGGGACTAGCATTCCACGTGAAGGGTACGTAGCAGTCGCGAAGTTCTAGAGAAATGAAAGTAGCCTACCAGGACTGTTTTAAGGAGTTATTAGAACTGCACAACCCCATCTTTTTTCCCATCCTCCATGGTAAATTACTTCCAATCGGAGGACAATGACCTTTTTGCTAGTTTTGAACTGTACAGAAGTGCTTCTGCAGCTGCACAAATCCATTTAGAACTGCACATTTGGTGTACAAATGCACGTTAAAAAAGCCATGTAGCCTACAATGGATGTTGTTTGTATATCTTACTTGTCAGTCTTTTCGTCAACGTTTTCAATCGTGCCATCTTCCACTTTGAGTTCGGATGCATCCAAGACGGTTTCATGCCTTACCACGAAAGACCAATTGCCATAAGAGGCAGAGTTAAAATGCTCAACAGAATAATGATGATGGCATTTTCCTAGCACCAATAATTAATGCAGGAAATTTTCTCTGGAACGGTATTATTGTTCCACTGAATATATCCAGGAACTGGGTTGCTCCATCAAAATGTCATCTAATAGCTGCGTCAGCCCCCCTGCAACAAAGACACACCACTTCAAGTTTAGGGGATCCCTACCCACAACTCCTCTAATCGTAATCGTAATCCACAAATTCATCCGATATTGCCTAAGTTAACTCTAAATTCTGATCAGCCGAGCAGGAAAAAAGAACTGTAAGAACGATCAAAGATAGGCAAACATCCGTAAAAGATTCAAATAAACGCGCTAGACATGCAGGTCCGCCAAAAAGAGCCTCCCCGGCCAAAGACGGACTGTGAGCTCCAACGGAACAACACACCCGTGTAAAAAATTCACTTCGATAATTATAATAGACCGATTAGATACTTCAATGCTTTCCTAAAGAAGTATCTCGCGGCGAATGTGTAAGCTTATACGCGTGTACTTCGGTAGCTTCGGTAGCCACGCATCACTCTTCGCAGTGCCACAGAGTTGACATGATCTTCGTCATCGTCGCAATGTTTGGTTCACCGGTTCATTCGATTGTCGCACGGTGTCGCTAGAAATCCTTGTACGTTGCGAGCGACTGTTACGAACGTAAAGCGAGAATGATATACATGTAGTCGTCTTTGGCTTTGCGTTGCACATTGCAAGTGCAGTCGGGCATGGCTAGTGATGCGAAGGGGCACGGACTGTGGGCCGACCCTATTAACTGTCATACTAGCTATAGCGGCAGGTGATTGACAGCCGTTTGAAATGTGTGTGTGTGTGTGTGTGACTGCGTGTGTGTGTGTGTGTGTGACTGCGTGTGTGTGTGTGTGTGAGAGAGAGAGAGAGAGAGAGAGAGAGAGAGAGAGAGAGAGAGAGAGAGAGAGAGAGAGAGAGAGAGAGAGAGAGGAGAGGGAGAGGGAAAGGGAAAGGGAGAGACAGACAGACAGATAGAAAGACACAGATACAGAGAGACAGGGAGACAGAGAGACAGATACAGACAGCAACAGAGACAGAGAGATACAGAGATACAGAGATATATACACAGCTGTAGAGAGAGAGAGAGAGAGACAGACAGACAGACAGACTGTCAGACAGAAGCAGTGAGACTAATCTCCACACTCATCAATGGCAGTTTACAGTTCACTGATCAAGCGGACCCAAGGATACATTATATATATACAAATATATATATACACTGTGTCCGGAAAAAAAGGGACCCATTTTGTAAATATGAAAATAAATAGTAAATATTCATCGATTTTCACAATTCAAAGACCGTTTTTATCCTAACATATTTCTCTAACAATTGTGAAAATATAAAAGTTCCAGTCCAAATAATGACGTCATGATGACGTCATTTGCACAAAAAGTCAAATTTAAGAGATAAATGCGCAAAATCATCAAAAATTTCAATATTTTCATGATGTAATTTATCGATAATAAATGTAAGTTTAATTTTAGTTTTATATCTGAATTAATTTGTGGTCAAAGTGTACACCTTTGGCCTCAACGTAAGCTTCAAAACGGTCGCGCTAATACCAACAGCAGCATCGATAACCAGCGTATCAAAATCCTCTCCAGCAGGCATTAACAATTCGCTCATGGAGTTCTTCAATGTTTCTTATCCTTGTGTTGTACACCTTCTCCTCCATCAGTCTCCAACTCTTATTGTCAGCGGGATTTAAGCAGGCATGCAGCCGTTTAGCGGCCAAATATTAAGAGGAATGAAATCTGAGTCTCCTTAGTCAACAGTTCAACAGATTGACGAACTCAGTGAGCTGAAGCGCTATTTTGTTAAATGTGTAGGCTGTTGTTCCGAATATTCCCGGATATCAGGCACCACTTTTTTACAGAGCAGACAATCCCTCTAATAGGCTGCATTTATATTCACTCCTGGTTCTATTAAATGGATTTCCGTTTTACCAAAAGCCAATATACCAACCGAAATCATGCATGAATGGCCGGCTAAATGAACTTTAGTATAAATGACGTAATTATGACGTCATCATTGTGACTAGAACTTTTATATTTTCACCAATGTTAGACAAATATGTCAGGATTAAAATGGTGTTTGAATTGCAAAAATCGGTGAATATTTACTATTTATTTTCATATTTACAAAATGGGTCCCTTTTTTCCGGACACAGTGTATATATATATATATATATATAACGCATAATATCGTTTAATTGTGTATACAGTAATTATATCATGTGTCTAATGTAGGTTTGTAATATACCTAATGTACTTGTAGTATATATATATATATGTATATATATATATATAGGCTATGCATAGCACATCATGTATATTATTGTATAAATTATACACATGCGTAAGCTCCATATATAAATGCATTGATGAGAATAGGAAACTCTACATGTAGGGCCTATACGTGTAGGCTATATTGAAAGTGTTGAAGACAAGGCTGAAGATATAGTCTCCGACTCTCCGTACTCCATTAGGGTACCCCAAATGCTCATAACCTATGGTATGGTATTGTTACTGTTTAACGACACTGTCATGTCAATGGTGATTCGTGTCGCCCTCCTAATTTATCCAGGCATGGGACTGGCACTGGCAGAGCGCAACCAGTGGCGAAGTATGAAATAGTGACAGCACTGTTACAGTCAACGTCACTTGTCCCTTATTAAGGTATTATCCATCAAAGCAGCAAGGTTAATTAGCGCGAGACGTTCTAATCTCTTGATTCAATAAAAGATTCTTTAAGGGAAGCAATGAGAAATTAATTATTGCCGACAATAATAATTACTACACAGAACCGGCGAAGACCTGACTTTGTGGGTCCTATACACGAACAGGACAGGACAATCAACCGTAATTATAATTTTAATTACGATCAACTGTAGCTAAATGGTCTCTGATTATCCGGGCCATCAGTTAATTGCGTATCTCAATTTCTCTCCCCATTTCGCCCCACCCCATATCCAATGACCAAGCGTCAATCTACGGCGCAATTGCTTCCCAAAGGAGGTCCACCCACAAATCACAATGACTGTCCATGATGAGAATTTGTGTTGAATTCAGTGAACGCAATAAGTAGATGAAGAATACTCGATGCTGTCACTGCGTGTCCTTTTGACAACTTCTGGTTTGAACTATGATAACAAAGATTATTGGCGTCACCCCTCCTCCTTTTTTCAGGCTTGGGACTGGCACTGTTATGGGGTAAGCAATGGCGGAGTTCCGATGCTGGTAATTAATCGATTAAACACTTAACATGAGTTACCAAGACTCTAAACAATTTATGAACGTTAGAGAAACCTAATAAACAGATTCTGCTATGTCGACAAATTTATTGAGACCAAGAAACTCCTATTACAGGTGTGTAAGACAAGCATTTTCTCAACAACAGGAAAATAAAAAGAGTGATGCTTAAAATTATGGACTGCAAGGGGAGAAGAAAAAGACCAAACAGGGAGTGGATGGACGACATCAAGGGCAGGTGCAATCGAAACCTTTATAGCTTAACTACATCTGCTTACCGAAATGAGTTTTAAAATGAACCGAAAGATGTGTATTAATAATTAATAGGTTGCGGTCAGAGGCGGATTCAAGATTTCTGGTTAGGGGTGGGGGGCGTAAAGACGACATACATATATGAATACATACATACATACATATATATATACATACATACATACATACATACATACATGCATGCATACATACATACATACATACATACATACATACATACATACATACATACATACATACATACATACATACATACATACATACATACATACATACATACATACATACATACATACATACATACATACATACATACATACATACATACATACATACATACATACATACATACATACATACATACATACATACATACATACATACATACATACATACATACATACATACATACATACATACATACATACATACATACATACATACATACATACATACATACATACATACATACATACATACATACATACATACATACATACATACATATATGCATACATACATACATACATAGGCCTACATACATACATACATACATACATACATAGGCCTACATACATAGGCCTACATACATACATACATACATACATACATACATACATACATACATACATACATACATACATACATACATACATACATACATACATACATACATACATACATACATACATACATACATACATACATACATACATACATACATACATACATACATACATACATACATACATACATACATACATACATACATACATACATACATACATACATACATACATACATACATACATACATACATACATACATACATACATACATACATACATACATACATACATACATACATACATACATACATACATACATACTGTAGCGAATAATTATTGCGCTATTATCTATTAAACTAATTTGTTATCAATGTTAATTCTTAATTATAGGTAAGAGTTAAGATAGAGTTAATACTGGCGTTGTTTAGTTATTTAATCATTTGGCGAAAATGAGCAATATAACTCAAAATTATAAGTCACGTGATGTGGTAACTTAGCAACGTAACGTGACGTAACGACGTTGTCATGGTAATTGGATCAACATTGACGGTTAGACGAAAATAAGCGAATCACGATGCTTGAAATGGATTTTAAAAATGCAAAGAGCAACGTCAGGGTGATTTAAACAGGAAAAGGTTGATTCCTGTGCTTGAACGTCAAGAGAGAGAGACGGGTTGTGGAAGCAATCGTTTCTAAAAGTTATATTTGGCGGCCAGGAAGAGAATTGTTGGACGTGGTCAATAGAATATTGAAGCGTCGTGTGTGGACAATCGGTTGCGAGACAGAATTCTTCTGAAGAGATTCTGGTGGCTCGTTTTGGAACCATTTTGTCAAGACGTGTGTGGTTGTGGAACGATTGAACGGTTGGTTGGAAGGACGTTGAGACGTTGTCGAGTATCACTTTGGGTGATCGGTGATTTGTGTGTGTTCGCTTGCTTTGCGACACATCACATTTATTTGAATTCAACGGCTGATGGTGGTGTTGTGAATCTACATAATCATTGGAGATGACTCGGTTCATCATAGATCGAATTCTTCTACAGTGAATTATTTTCATACATCATTTTCGAAGCACTTGGTTGCATATTCATCGAACTTCGAGCAAGACAGTTTACACAAGAAGCTGAACTTTATTCCGAAGAAACTCTCATCTGTCAAGATCAGATAAGATTATTTAAAACATAATAATTATTGGTAATCAACGCCAAATAAGTAATTAGGTTACGGCATTGATGTATGTTGACTTTCTATTTTAAATATATATTTCATTATTAATATTGGTTCTCTTGTGCTATGATATAGGGAATTTGAAAAAGGGCGTGGCCTATGTGCGACTCTATGGTCGGCCATGTTGATATACAGCTGTGAGCTGTTGTCCAAGTAGGCTGTATACACGCCGTTACACGGTGAATTGTTAGTTGATGGAATAAATTTATCGTTATAGGCCTATTGATCTATCCATAGGCCTATACCTGAACAGATTGTAGCAGTCTAAAGACCATCCAGCCTGGAGCGGCCCGAATCCTTTAAGCGAATTTCGGCCAGAAGCCCATGAGCCAAAATCTGCTATATTAACAAGTAGGCCTGGACCTGCGCTTTATGCTGTTTCACGGACTGTATATGATTGGGCTGCTTCCAACGTAATCGCAGACTCAAAATTTCTAAAACACCACTTGAGAGCCAAGCGCGAAGCACCAGCTTATTCACGAGCGCTGCGTTGAGTCAGAAGGGTTGTCAGATAAGAGTATAGTCCAAAAGAGGTCCGAGTCCAGTTTCCAGAGGATCACAAGGGCAGTGCAGCTGCTGCTAACGCGTGTCATATGGGTTGTGAATTGGAAGGATCAGCTGGGAATGAGATAGGGGGTAAGAGTTCTGAAAGCAGTGCCTTTAACTTCGAATGGGAAGCCTGATATGTGATGAAGGAGCATGAGGAAGTTGAGCAGAACCGCATTAAGACTAGAGCACGCACATATTTACAACAGCGAGGCCCTAACACACTAAGATGCGTGGTACTGTATTCAGTGGCTCGGTTGGGAGAACCTGAGATAAGTTGTGACCAGCAGTCAAGAAAGAGTGAGACAGATGATCGGGTAGAAAGGGTTGGCTGCATGTCACCAACTTGACTTATCGTCTTCTGCCTTTTCTTTGGCAAAGACACAGAAGAAGGCTTGACAGCCAGTTGAGTGCTGGATTCTCATATCTTTGTCACTGTGTTTGGTCTTGACAACTGTATGATAATATTTATCTTATGCACACCATTGTCATCAAGTTCCTTAGCTTCTACATTAAAAACTGTCTGCTTAATCCGCTTCATCATCAGCTTCATCTACAAAGGTTTAGCAACGCCTGATCCCCAGGCTTAGAAATAGACCACTTTTATTCTAGATTGTCAGTTTGGTCATGAACTGCAGAGCAGCTGCTGCCCTTGGTGTCACCCTATATATTATGACAGTGATGCTTGGCTTTTATCAATGGACATATTACATGCACTCTGGTTGAACTTAAGAACATGGCAGAATCAGTTGATGTAAAATGTTGAAAAATAATAAGGCATTGATTGAAAGAAAGACAAGTATCAGACCAAACATTTTAATAGATTTTGAGCATGCAGGCTAGTAGCAGCCTCCAATTTGAAAGATCTCTGTGGCACAAGTGTATCAAAGCCTTTACTCGTTGCTTAAGCCTACCGTATTATTTTGCCATCTCGTTGAATCTAATTTTAAATTGGCTGCAAGAAAATGGGGTGTTGCTCAAGAGCAGTTATGTCACTGATGATCAATTGATCATGATATTCAACTTTGCAAGGAACATCATTAGACATATTTAGATACAAGCACCGGTGTGCAGTCTTGTGAAGTTGAATTTTGCAAATTTGTTTTGCACACATTCCATTCTGCAGTTCTATGCATGTTTCTAAGCCGAGCAACTATACGTTAGTCAATTTTCGGATGCATGTAAGTGTACCATCGTTAGGATCCGACTAATGTATATAGTTCGAACCGTCTATCCGATAGCTTGTATCTGCCTAGCTATAATGAAGTCTGTAATCTTCTTTAGGCATGTCTTTACTGCATTCACTGCGAACATCTCTTGACACGTATACAGTTACATTGCACTTGAATGTTCAACGATGATGATGCGATAGCTACGAACGTTACAGCAATACAAGAACGACCATTCTAGACTTCTCACGTTAGATGAACTTCTATTGTCTGCTGAACACTAGACATGAAGTCTAATGCAGAATGTACAGTCTAAGCTTCACGATAACCTGACTGCTATCACAACTGCGCCTCGACTACTCAACGTCTGCTCTCGTCGACTGCTCCCTGATTCTGCTCCCGATTCTCTCTATACTAACTTACTTATCGTATATCATTGTAAGCTACCTGGTAAAGGTGATCCTCTATTGGTCCGTCCAATCTTGAATCCCAAGATTGACATAATAAGAATCATACCAAAGGTGTGGCTTAAGTCCTACCTTACCTACTTATGCTAACCTATGAATTACTTCCTTGTAATGGTAGGCGGGACCTTCCCAGAAGGTTCTGGAATGCAACATGTGCGTTCCATCCATTATCATCCTAGATTGGTTTGATATCGGCTTATCTTTGAAGACGATGCTCTATAGAAGTCGATGGAGGTCTACGGTAATAATTCTTCATTAGGACATTATCATCACATGTTCTCCTCTTTCAGATCCTCACTCTGTATCTAGGTTCCATGTCCTACTGCTTCTATCGCTGGTATCTCTCTCATGGCTGTCTACCTGTCTGTCTGCCTCCCGGTCAGTGAATCACTGGCTGGCTGATGTAGGTCTGGATTCAGCTGTGAGAATCTTAAGACTGATAATAGACTAAGTTACTTTACATTACAATTCTAAGAGCTGAACTCTCTGATATAAGCAACCGGGGAAGCTTCACCTTTCCCTCAATAATTATGTGTTTTGCCTGAGCTTTTTTGAGAGTCAACGACATATTTTAATCACTGGCAACTATTATGAATACAATGGTTATATAGCTTCACACATCTGAACTGTAAAAATATTTTCTTCAATATTTACTGAACATGTTTTGCAGTCTTGTTGTCATTAGTTTTAGCAAACTTGCTATGACTGAATATTATTGAAGTAAACTGTTAACACAATGGAGACTTTTAGTAACAGTTCCCATGCATATTTATTTATAGGCTACTAGCCTACAGCACTGCAGCTGACTAGGCAGCAAAGTAGAAAACAAATTTGAAAAAACACTGACTATGTGTGTAGTAATTCCACAGTAAATAAAAAAATTGACTACTATATGCACTATTGCGAAAATGGCCCAGCAAAATTGTTCTGTCAATGAGCATCGCAAAATAGCTCATAGTAACAGTGACTTTCAGTTTTGCTTGCGATAGATTGCATGTCTCCGGCTGCAGTTTTTAGCCGCCGGTATTCTTCGCACGTTAACCTGGACATTGAAGCTCGTGTACTTTGGACTTCTCTAATTGAACCTTTATCCCTTTCGGTCAGTTTACCGCAGATAAAACAGTAAAAACACAGAAAATAATTTTATAATAAGCGCTATTCACGTACGTATCCAATGTCAACAAGCATTGCTTGTATATCAAAATGGCGCACCCCATATGCAAATGAGATAGCTACGTCATTACGCAAGGGCCCTATTAAGAGTCCAGTAATCTTCTAACTCGAATCCAAGGCCTAGTTAGATAACGGCTGCATACATACATACATACATACATACATACATACATACATATATACATACATACATGCATACATGCATGCATACATACATACATACATACATACATACATACATACATACATACATACATACATACATACATACATACATACATACATACATACATACATACATACATACATACATACATACATACATACATACATACATACATACATACATACATACATACATACATACATACAAACATACATACATACATACATACATACATACATACATACATACATACATACATACATACATACATACATACATACATACATACATACATACGTAGAAGCAAACATATGTACATGCATACATAGGCATATAAGCCCACACACATACATGCATTTGTTCGGCGCAGTGGTGAAGGGGTATAGGCCTAATTATTATTGTATGCATGTTTTATGTATGTATGTATGATTGTATGTATGTATGTAATACTATGTAGTATGTATGTATGTATGTATGTATGTATGTATTGTATGTATGTATGTATGTATGTATGTATGTATGTATGTATGTATGTATGTATGTATGTATGTATGTATGCATGTATGTATGTATGTTTGTATGTACACCGTGAGTCAAAAAAAAGTAAGCCAAATTGTTTTTCATATATCTCTAGTGCCTGATAACATATCACGCTAAAATTTTTCAAATATTTAGAGAATTGGACGAAGAAAAAGATTCCAAAATTTCATGAGATAAAGTTGAACGGATAAAAAGATATGAATCTTTAAACTTCATATGCCGAAATTGCCGTTTACAAGCAATTTTTTTGTCAGATGCAATAAAAAAGTAAGCTGAACTGTTTTTATTATATCTCCAATGCCTGATAATTAATCATACTAAAACTTTCCAGATATTTAAATAATTGAACCTAGAATATGATTCCAAAATATAATGTAATAAATTTGAACGAATAGAAAGATATGAATATTTAAACTTCATCTCCGGAAATTTCAGTTTTCAGCAAATTTGTTATGGTGTTCGCTGCAGTTTTGATGCCTGATAGTTCCCAATTTTGGTCTTCAGTGATCCTGTAGTAAAATTTTACGGAATATAAAGTGTGGAGCGTGCATAATTAAAGACCGAGTCTACCAGACAACAATCCATGATATAAACGATCTGAAGCAAAGCTTGTTGGAAGTGTGGGATGGCCAGAGGATAATCGATGATGCTGTTGCCTAATGGCGCCAGCGCCTCAAGGCTTGCGTGCAAGCTGGAGGATGACATTTTGAGCATCTTATTTAATTAAATAATCAAATCATACTGTTGGGGTAATATTGCTAGTTCAATTATCTACATATCTGGAAAATTTTAGAATGATTGATCATCAGGCATTAGAAATATGAGAAAAGTTTGACTTACTTTTTTATTGAATCTGACAAAAAAATTGCTTGTAAACGGCAATTTCGACATATGAAGTTTAAAGATTCATATCTTTTTATCCGTTCAACTTTATCTCATGAAATTTTGGAATCATATTCTTCGTCCAATTCTCTAAATATTTGGAAAATTTTAGCGTGATATGTTATCAGGCACTAGAGATATATGGAAAATAATTTGGCTTACTTTTTTTTGACTCACGGTGTATGTATGTAAAAATAATATAGTCGATGCCAATTTATCATACGATAATTAACATAGTAATGATAGAAATTGAATACACTAGTATTTGTATAAAAATTGATTCAATAAACAAGGGATGCGCCTCATCCATGGACCGCACGCCACCGAGCGTTAAGAGAATGATTTTATGAGTAGGCCTAGTTCTATAGGCGGCAATAGGCCCCTACGCTTGATTTGCTTTTGTCCATAATATCGGCAGCTGAACGCTTTCGGCGGCTATAATCATTAATCAGCACGACGAATTTCAAAATTATAATGATAATCATATGCCATCTTTTGAGATTTAGGCCTGAGATAGGCTTATGTCTTACCAACGGCAGTCGGCTTATTCGCGAATGATAAAACTGCTTGTTTAATGTTTAAGCCGTTTTGACGGCGGACCACCCGACATATTTTTTAATTGGCAAATTTCTATTTACGTAAATTTTGTCTGTACATGAACTTTGTGAATGACGTCACGGCAAAAGTCATTCTTCACGTGGGCAACGTCTGCTAGCAACTCAAGTAAGTAGGTAAGAGAGCTCCGGTAAGAGAGCTCCATTCTGCCGGTCCAGCTACTTCAAACATCCTATTCCCAATTTGCAATTATATTAGTTTTAGGTCAGTTTAGTTTGAGAACTGCAGGTTTAGGGGGGCGTACGCCGGCCCCGCCCCCTCTGAATCCGCCGCCTGGCGGTGTTTAATCTAGTGTACTAAGTATATCGTCTCTATCTTTGTTATACTATAATAGTGGGTAATTATAACACTTTATTATTTTAGCATAATAGCAGAACCGCTTTAACGACTAGGCACGCAAATTATAATTATAATTATCACGGCGTACGAGGCGGGGATTGAGTTGCATTTGCCCCCCCTTCCCACTTTCGGGCAAGTCTGGTTGTTTTTTCGGGCAAACACATGACCGAATGACTAAAAAAAAGGTCGTCAACTTTCGGGCAAGTCCGGTTTTTCGGGCAAACACAAGACCGAATGACTAAAAAAACGGTCGTCAACTTTTTTACGGTTTGACGGATATATTTTTCGGGCAGAACTTCAATCTTCCCCCCCCCCCATCCACTGCTGAAATCTCCTGTACGCGTATGACGGTTTGTGTCAACGGTCTGTTATTGCTATATACATGCAAACAACAGCTGTAAAACTTGGGGAATATCATTTCTCAGGAAATTCCCCCTTCCCCTAGAGATCCATAGATGAAACACTGATTGAGTTGCCAGAACTGTCGCCTTCTGCACCGTCCTTCTCGTCACGTAGACATAAGTCAAGATGTCAAAAGTGACTATATTTAGTCTACATATAGCCAGGCCTTTGCTCGCTAGACCGTGTCACCTGCCCTACTCTCTCGCTCTCTGTCCCGCTTTCACCCCTCTACCTGTCTGTCCCTGTGTTTCTCTCAACCAGTCGTCTTGGGTCTCCCTATGACGGCGACTGCTTTCAAACCGGATTTTGGCAATGGCTTCGCTGCTCTCTGCTCTCCTGTGAATAGCAGCGAAGAACATTTTAGCCGCCAGCCGTATGTGTTAATATGCTCCATGATGTTCAAGAAACCCCTCAACTGCTATGAAAATAAATAGTTTGTATGTTTACAACACATAAATAATTATGTGTAAGTCGATATTACTTGTGCATACATAATTATATACTACCACATACATGCATATATATATATAATATTGCTCGCATTCTCAAGCGAAACCACACATGCACTTGCATTAGCACACGTGTATGTACATTTGTATATACCCATATATACACAAACACACACATATGATATTTGCATGCTTTCGAACATGTGTGCGTGTGGGGGGACGCACGTGTGAATGAGTATGTACCTGCGTGTGCGCCGGTGCGTTTGTGGGTGTGCGTGCGTGCGAATACATGGCCATCTAGTCTGGTTCATGTTTGAGGGGAAGGTATTTCTGGCCAAATGTCCACCGGTTGGGTATGATGTTAATTGTTGATAAACCGGCAAAAACCAGTTCAACGTCTGCTTAAGCCGAGCAGAAGAAACTAATAGGGCGGGGTATTAGAACATCGGCGACTGCTATAGCCTAATTATAGCCAAATAGATGCAAACCTGGTTTCGTATGTCAACAACATTGTGAACAGTTAGAATAATTGCGGAATTAGGTCTGTATTGCCGTAATTGCAATAATTGTAAGTGAAACTTTTTATTGTGATTCTAATCCAGATTTTAATTCTTATTGATTATAATTTTGATTTTGAGTCGTGTTTTGATCCTAGCTTTCTTGTTGGGATTGCCGCTTTATTCGTAATCGCAATCGGCATCGAGCATGCATAATAAGATAAATATGACTCAGGCCATTGAAAATAATTAAAAATTATTTTATCGGATACTCGTTGATCTTGCAAAAGCCTTCGACACCGTCAAACTTAATCAGTTGTCAAATTGCGATCCTTGGTTTACACATTTTTTTTAAAACCCTCGCCAATGCATAGGGCCTATATCCTGGACGCCAAAGGTAGGCCTACTGACCTCTGTATTCCATTTAAGCGGTTCTCAAAGTGGTGGTCCGCGGAACGGTTCCGGTCCTGGTCACCGGTCCTGGTCACCGGTCCGTGAAGAAGTCTTACATTTAATAATAAATTGTAACCTAATCATCAATTTATGTATTTGAAATTGTGAAATTATTATTAGAATTGTTGCTCAAAATTTATTAAAAATTCTATCTCAAAGTTTAAAAATTGGAAAAATTATGGGCTTACCAGTGCCTAATTCTAACCTGCCAGCCGGTGACACGAAAAGGATTATCCCCCATGAAAGCTATCCGGGGGGATGAATTAATATATCCCCCCGGATGGAATTAACCGGTCTAGACTATCCGGGGGGATAAACCATTCTATCCCATTTTTTGAAAAATGTGTATAATAAAAAAATTTATACTCTAATCAAAATTTAAAGTGACTCTAGTTGTTTTAAGTGACCTAAGCAATGCTCAGAGAAAGGCAACTCGAATTTATTTAGTGTCTCCAGGTGTTTTTAAGTGTTTTAAATGTTTTAAGTGCTATAAAACCAAAGCAAAACAAATTATCTAGTAGGAATAAACATACCTGTTAGTGTCATTGTTCAAACAAAGCAGATGAAAATTAATTTGCAAAAATAAATGCACGCGGAAGTGTTTTTTAGACTTTTCCTCAATTTGGGGGATACTATTATTACGGGGGATACTCTATTTTTTACACCGGCAATTCAAACAATTAAATTTATTCTGAATTTACTGCGTCTTTGAATGCAGTCAATTTCGTGTTTATTTCTATTGAGCGATATTCAAGTAAACGCTGATCAAGCATTACTGGATCTTATACAGGGTGGGCCAAAAAAAGGACCCCCTAAGATTTTTGCCGATATCTTGACCAAAAGTAAGAATTTCGAAATGAAATTTTACAGTCTTAAAGACAATTCATATTTACACCAGATGGCCGGATTTCAATATAATATTTCAAACAGAACAAAAGTTATGCCACTTTTAGTGAGGCGACCCACCATTTTTTGGC
This sequence comes from Lumbricus rubellus, assembly GCA_945859605.1. Taxonomy (NCBI): domain Eukaryota; kingdom Metazoa; phylum Annelida; class Clitellata; order Crassiclitellata; family Lumbricidae; genus Lumbricus; species Lumbricus rubellus. Next base: position 30,283,527 of record OX243827.1, on the reverse strand, counting down.
GATTCAAAAACGCGACGCAACAAAAAGTAATAAAAAATCAATCTAATTATTCTGGCCAATATCTTGGCCAAAAGTAAGAATATCAAAATGAAATTTTACAGGCTTAAAGACAATTCATATCTGCGTATGATGGTCAGATTTCATCAAAATAGTTCCAAAGCAACAAAAGTTATACAACTTTTAGGCAGGCCACCCCCCAATTTTTGACAATTCAAAGACGTAACGCAGCAAAAACACGATTTTATTAAGTCTCATCTCAAATAATTATTATCAAATAGCCTTGATATTGACATATGATCATCATTATTACTATTTAAAAAAGAAAAAGAGTACAAGCATAGCTGCACGTCACTGAGAAGTCACTTAGCAAGATGACAATCAAATTGGTAAATAAGGAATCTGTCAGATTAATCAGAGGTCCATCAAGAACTTTGCAAAGAGACTCAAAAGAAGTGTTGGCACTGGTGTTGGGTACATTGAACACAAGTTGTGAAGCACTACCAAGTTCATTTGACAACAGTTATTTAAGATAAGACTTAATAAAATCGTGTTTTTGCTACTTTTTGTTGCGTTTCGTTTTTGAATCGTCAAAAACGGTGGGTGGTCCCGCTAAAAGTGGTATAACTTGTGTTGTGTTTGAAATATTTTGATGAGATCCGGTCATAATGTGTAAATATGAATTGCCTTTAAGCATGTAAAATTTCATATCGAAATTCTTATTTTTGGTCAAGATATTGGCAAAAAACCTAATTTTTTTGCGTTTCGTTTTTGAATCGTCAAAAAACGGGGGGTGGCCTCACTAAAACTGATATAACTTTTGTTCTGTTTGACATATTTAGATGAAATCTGGCCATCATGTGTAAATATGAACTGCCTTTAAGACTGCAAAATTTCATTTCAAAGTCCTTACTTCTGGCCAAAATATTGGCAAAAAACCTAGAGGGGTCTTTTTTTGGCCCTCCCTGTAGATCTTTTATTTTTATGACATAATATAGAATTTTAAATACAAACAAATGTGTTTGAAGCATTTTTTAAAATTTTAAATTGGCAAAACGTAAACGAGTCTGTCTGGACTTTTTATAAATGAAAGAACAGTGAAAGAGCGTGACCACTGACCGCCCAGCGGCCCAGGCACTCTGAGCGAAGAACTTTATAAGTTTTAATTGGTTTCCTATTAGAACAACACATTCACAATATTTAAAATATGATCATGATCTGATTTCTGTGTTTTACTTCGCGCAGATGTTTCATACATTAGTGCGCAATCTTAATAGGCCTAATGGGTAGGCCTAATTGGCTATGTTTTTGCAATTAGATCTACAAACTTCTAATGTTGTCTTAAACTTTGAGTTCCGCTTTGAAGTAAGTAGGTTAAGTAACTATAATATTAATATTCTTTATTATTATTATTATTCTTTAATCTGATGCACTAAGTCTATATATAGCAAGTAGCAAGTTCTCTCCATCATTACAAACACCAGCGCTTTGATGTTTCTCTCTTCTCCCAAGCATTCTGCAGATAATGTTCTTAAATCAGAAATGAATTCAGATCCTGATTGCATAAATGCACTTTTTTGTCTAATTTAATGTAGGCCATAAAGCTTGTCATGTACAGTTATCCTATGCTATGCGCTTGATATTATAGTGGATCGGATCAAAGAAAATATTTACTTAGGCTACTTCTAATCGGCGGCAATAATTTTTGAATGCATCACAAGGATTGTGCAGAATAAACTTAATAAATTTGATAGTCACATTGTTGCAGAGTCTGAAAATTAAATTAGAATTCAGTGGCAGCGTCATCATCGGTAGCGACAATCAATCTGCCTTTGTTACTTTCGACCAATGACCAGTCTTATGACCTGCAAATAATTTTGGAAAATTTTAAATAATTATCTTCTTTACATTTAGTTTCTTTTATCTGCTGAATAACTCCCATGACCCCAACGTGACCAACTAAAATTGTATTGTATTGTATCGTATTGTTTTGTATCTATAGCACTCATAGGCGTAGGGGACATTTCAACGTTGGGGGGGCAAAAATGAGACTTTTGCCCGAAAAAATGTTTTTCGTCCGGCCGAAATCTTAAGAAAAATTTCCGTTACGTTTGCCCGAAAATTCTGACGACCTTTTTTAGTCATTCGGGCAAAATCTCCATTTTTGTTCGGGCAAGTCTGATTTTTCGGGCAAGAAGACCCGGAAAAATAAGAAAAGTAAAAATTTTCTAAAACTTTTTTTATTTTTCCGGGTCTGACTGCCCGAAAAATCAGACTTGCCCGAAATTTGGGGGGGCATTTGCCCCCCCTGGACCCCCGTCTCCTACGCCTATGATAGCACTTGTATTTGTACTTATAAATAGCATAGAATTAGACAGAATGCATCGGTCAGGTCGGCTCGGTCACGGGAAAATTCCATCAAATGCCTCCCGTTCCTACCCACTAACGAGTTATTATAATACAACAGCATGTTACCCGTTGTATGGTATTGTACTGTATTGTATTGTATTAAGGCATTTATAAAGCGCCTCTACTAGGGTGAACCGTTCAGAGGCGCTCCCAGTGCACAAGGCCACGAGAGAAGAAATAAGTTTTGAGGAAAGAAAATGAGGAGGAGGGATTACCAGTTAGAAGTTGAGACCGAGTAGATGGAGACAGTATTCCAAAGAGAGGGGTCGATTGATGCAAAGAATCGAGACTGAGCCATATAGTCGTTCTAATCTAGTAGGAGGAACTAAAAGATCAAATCTATTTGAAGAGCGGAGTGGGCGATGTGAGGAGGTTGAAAGAGGGCGGTGAATTTTAATTGGCTAGATATTTCGGGGCAAGACCCCGTTGTGCTTTGGAGACCAAGATGAGGATTTTAAACTTAATGCGCGCAGTTAGAGGAAGCCAATGGAGCTGTTCAAACATGAAAGTAGAGATATGAGAGTAGCGTGAAAGGCGTGCAATTAATCTGGCCGCAGTGTTAAGGACCAACTGTAAAGGTGAAAGACGAACTTTAGGCAGACCAGTTAGAAGAGAATTAGGCCTACAGTAGTCAATTCGGGATCAAACAAAAGCACGAACCAAAGTGGTAAAAACAGAAGACGAAACAGAACGCCGAATAGCCCTCAGACGCCTTAAATGAAAATATGAAGAGCGTGTAAGATTAGATTATTGTTTTTAAAAGAAAGGGAGCTGTCTAAGGTAACACCCAGATCACGAACGGTCGAGGAGAAGGTGTAGAAATAATTATTATCAATTTCAGAAAGCTGCTGGTGTGTGCCAAACCAAATGAACTGGGTTTAGGAGGCATAATATAGAGAGACGATTTGATTACATCCAGGCATGGAGAGAACTTGAGAGTGAGACTGAATGCGTTCTACTTGCCACGTGGGGTGACTTCGAAGTCTTCTTCGAAACTTTCATTATGAATTGAAAGACGTTCAAAATCTGAGAGAAAATTTGATCATTTACCTGATTGGGAGATGGATGGATGGATCCGATTTGACCGGGGTTTATGACAACAGAGGCCGTTACCCTGGACAGAAATTTGCTCGGCATATTACAGCACTTATGAGCAAGGTACTAGAATTGGGAGAGAAGCAAGAACGGAAAGATATAAAATTATAAAAGACTGTTTTCCCGGTATTTTTAGAACTGCTCAACTCCTTCTTTTCCTTCACATCCTCCATGACAAATTGCTTCCAATCGGAGGACAACGACCTTTTTGCTAGTTTTAACTTACATAAATGCTTCTACAACTGCACAAATTCATTTAGAACTGCACAATTTGAGCACAATTGCACGTTTAAAAAAGCCCTCGCGGAAAGATAGAGGGAGAGATATTGAGCAGAATGGACAGACAGAAGGAGACAATATTAATGTGCAGAAAGAACAGATGGTAGGCCTACAGTGAGTGAAACATTGAACAGAACGAGGAGAGACAAGCGAGATTATGTTGAGCAGAACGGAAGATGCAGAGAGTAGGATATAAACAGCTGCAATAATAAAATCTTGTTCACTATCCGAGAAGTACTTGTTTTAGGTATCACGAGACAAAAGGTGTTCAGATAAACAATGCCGAGTCTTGAAGGAAAACAGCAAAGCGCTGCGTCAAGTCAGAGAGGGGGTGTACAAATGGATTATCAAGTCTTGCTATCAAAGACACTAAATACAGGTAGGCTCAATCTTCGTTTGGTGGTCGTAATGAAAGCGACAACATTTTTAAACGGTCACTTTAAAGCAGGGCTGTACACGAGGTTAGGCCTAATTATTCGCGGGTGTGCTGAGTAAAAAATTATTTGCATATTATTGTAGTCTACTTAGTCCCGTAAACTAGTGTAGGGACTAAGGGCTACTCGGGATACAGCGTGTAGGCCTACTTAGCGTACCTCACAAAGATTAAAGAAGCAAAAAATGCCATAAACTTGACAAGGAAACAGCAGGAGATCTCGCTTACATAACAAAATAAGCCTGAAACTGATAAACATAAAATGAGTTTAGCGAGTCTTACATGTATGCTATGCAGCGGTAAACGCACTGCGAGGATAAAAATCATCCGAAAATCATCTGGTGTCTAAAACTAAGGTCATCAGAAAATTCGACGACTTAAAAACGAAGAGATAGATAATTTTTCGACTGGGTCGTGTAGCATAATAAGTATCACCTGGTCACCTGGTGCCGTCAGCTTCTGCAGCTCTGGCGATATCCCTGATGTATCCTCTCCAGTTGATCCTCTCCCTAGTCGCCTCTCTTAGCTCCTCCAGTCTCATGCCAGACTTTTCCTGTACCTCATCCAACCATTTCTTCCTTGGCCTTCCACATCTTCTCCTTCCCTCACCGCATGCCGTCATCAGCTCCTTTTCCAAACCATTAGATCTCATCACATGGCCGAAGTAGCTCAGTTTCCTCCAAGTTGCTGTTTGCTGCAGTGTCTCCTCCCTCTCTATTCCGAGCTCCACGCGCACCGATTCGTTAGTTCTCTTCTCCGTCCATGAAATCCTTAGCATCTTTCTCCAAATCCACATCTCACATGCATTGATTTTCTTTTCCATATCCCGTGTCTTTGTCCATGTCTCGCATCCATATAGGACCACTGGGAAGATCAGTGCTTTTACCAGTCTTTTCTTTGTTTCCCTGCTCACGTATTTATCCTTCCAAATCTTTTCCAGACCGTTCATTGCCGTTTTCCCCATTGTTACCCTCCTCCTTATTTCCATATCACTTCTTCCCTCCTTCTCTATCATAGATCCCAGGAATGTGAAGCTCGATACTACCTCTATCGTTTCTCCATCCACCTCAAAGTTTTCCCATGTTGCAGTTGTCATAACCTTTGTTTTCTTTACATTGAAGTATAGTCCCGCCTTTTCGCTTTCCTTCCTGACTCTTCTTATTAACTCGACTAGGTCGTCCCTCTTACCCGCCAATAATGTCGTATCATCGGCGTACCTCAGATTATTCAGTATTTTCCCCGCTATCCTTACCCCCTCTGTTGCCTCCTCCAATCCAGCTCTCCTCATAATTCTCTCGGCATACAGATTGAACAGGAAAGGGGACAAAATGCACCCCTGCCTCACTCCTTTCTTTATTTTAAATTTACTCGTATCTCCATATTCAGTTCTTATCACCGCCTCTTGATCCACATAAAGACCTTTTAGTAGTTTTACCAGATGTAGCGGTATTCCCATCTCAATCAATGTCTTCCACAGTAACGTATGGTCTATGCAATCAAACGCTTTGCTGTAGTCTATAAAACACATATGCACCTGTTGACCGTATTCCCTCTGTCTCTCCATAATCCACCTTATATTGGCGATGTGATCGCGCGTTCCTCGCGCCTTCCTGAATCCCGCTTGGTTGGCTGGTAATTCCCTTTCGATTGTCTTCTCCATTCTTTTGTGTATTATTTTGAGGAGTATTTTGCTCGTGTGCGATATCATCGCTATCGTTCGATAATTTTCACACTCTCTCGCGTCTCCTTTCTTGAATATTGGTATGAACACGGACCTTTTCCAGTCCTCCGGCCACTCCGCAGTTCTCCAGATTTGATTGCATAGTTTTGTAATAGTCCTCACCACTGCTTCATCTCCCGCTTTTACCAGTTCTATAGGTATTCCATCATGTCCTGGCGCTTTGTTGTCCTTGAGTTGTTTTATCGCCCACTCCACCTCTACCTCCAATATCTCTGGTTCGTTTTCAACTTCCTCTATTTTGACGTTTTCCTTCTCGACACATTCATCTTCCATGTACAGCTCTTCCGTATACTCTCTCCATCTTTCCTTTATCTCCTCCTCATCTCCTATTATCTTCCCATCCTTCGTCTTGAGTGAACCCATTCTAGGGCCTGCTGTCTTCGTTATTTCCTTCATCTTTGCGAACAGTTCTTTAGTTCTTCCTTTCTTTCCTTCTTCCTCCAGCTCCCTGCACATTTCCTTGAGATGGTTTTCTTTATCCTCCCTTGCCTTCCTTTGGAAGGTCCTATTCAACGTTTTTACCCTATCTCTGTTCCCTTCCTTCTTTGCTTCTCTCCTTTCTATTGCCACCTCAATGGTCTCTTTGGATAGCCATGAGGTAGTTTTCCTTGACGTTTTCTTTGGTACATGTTTCTCCGCAGTCTCCTGGATCGCAGTTTTCATCTTTGTCCATAACGTGTTGGTATCCTGCTCTTCCATTGTATTGTCTCTCTCTAAGATCTCAAACCTATTCTTTATCTCTACTCTGTATTCTGGTGTTATGCCTTTGCAATCAAAACTGGTCAGTCTTTTATCTCTCTTCATCTTCTTCAACTTTAGCTGCAATGTAGCCACTAATAGCTCGTGGTCTGTTCCGCAATCCGCCCCCGGTCTTGTTCTTACGTCTTTTATCGTGCTCTTCCATCTTTTGTTCACCACCACGTAGTCGATCTGATTTCGATGTTTTCCATCCGGCGTCGTCCATGTATAAAGTCTTCTTTTCGGTTGTTCGAACCATGTATTCATTATTCTTAGCTCATTGGAATAACAGAACTCCACCATTCTTTCCCCCGCCTCATTCCGTACACCCAGTCCGTACTTACCCACTACTTCTTCCTTTCCCTTTCTGTCCTCACCAACTTTCGCGTTAAAGTCACCCATAATCACCATTATATCTCCTCTCGGTGTTGTGTCAATTGTTCCTTGCAGGTCCAAGTAGAAAGCTTCCTGCTCCTCCTCCGTCGCCATCGTTGTAGGAGCATATACTTGTATGATTGTTGTGTTGATCTTTCCACCCCGAAATCTTACACTCAGTACTCTGTCACTCACTGTATTGTATCCCATTATCGCATCAGCGCTCGTTCTATCGCACATGATTGCTACTCCGTTTCTTCTCCTCTCATCCTGCCCAGACATTACTATCTTAAAACCGTTCCAACTAAAATGTCCTTTTCCCTTCCATCTTGTCTCACATAATCCCAGTATCGCTATATCCATCCTTCCCATCTCTTTTTGGATGATGTCCATCTTCCCACTCTGCATGCTTCTGACGTTCCATGATCCGACTTTCATAGCTTTTTTACAGCTCATGTCAAGTCTTTGTTTTCTGGCCATATCCGCCGCTGGACGTCCTTTCGGCTTTGGTCCTGTGGCTTCATTAGAACCTGAATCTTCCGACTCGTCACTGTGCTCATCCCCAGTAGCCATTAAGTCACCCTCAGGCCTGAGGGTCTCACCTTTGGTGACTATCGTTGATTTACTCTTTGGATACATCATTTCAATTTTCTTGGCAGAAGATAAGGGGTGGTTTGCCATTGCCTTCCCCCTGTTTGCCATCCGTGCCCGTTCGTTCACCCTTCCATACGGAAAGGTTACTAACAGGTCGCACCACGAGAAGGTGGGCACGGTGGACTTTGATTCGCCAGCCCAGGTCGGTTCCGAGTCTACGCTCCAATTGGAGTCGTCGGTCGGGTCTCCTCCCCGCTTTACTCAATTTAATGAGTGACTGACAAACCTTTGCGACCCAATAAGTATACTCACCTCTAATTTTGCCAGTTAGGCCTAATTGGCCTAATGCGCTGCTTGAAAGCTCGGCACGTATCACCCACTTATTCAAGAGCGTTGCGTCTGGTAAAGAAGGATGTCCAGAGAGTCGTCAAAATAATGATGATCCAGGGGCGCCGTTAGGCGTACGCACTTACGCAAGTGCGCACAGCGCGGAAAGGCTAAAAAAGTCACCACTGTCTTTTAACATCCAAAATTACCTTTATGGCTTTATGCGTATAATACCCAAAATGGAGCAAAAAGCTTATGCTGGTGATACCTCATGATCGTCAGTAGGCATATACGGTATATACGTATACAAATATGCATAATTTTATACAATATATATATACACGGTGAACGGAAAAAAACCGAACCTCTCCTTTTGTATACGAGAATTTGTGTAATAATTCGTATATTTTAATAAAATTTTGAGAACATTCAGCTTAAAGGACAAGAATCAGTTAACTATCATTTGTTCGTTATAATGTGTGTTCAAAATATCCTCCTGCGGCCTCTAAACACGCACATACTTATACGCGCTCGGCACTGACTAGTTGCTGAATCAATTACAGCTTGATCAGATTCGCCCCGTGCCTGTATCATACTATGACGCACTTCTCCGACATCACATCCCTTTTCTTGTAAACTTTTTCTTGCATCAGAGACGAGATTTTATAGTCCCCGGGTCTAGGCTATTTGAAACGAAACAAGTTTGCAGGATAGCGCATCAACAACTGGCTTGATCGCTCAAGTCATACCTGCTTGTTGACCACCGTTAGTTCAGTCGCTATACGGTCCTTGAAACATTTTACATGACTTCAAGTTTTAGCTGGAATAGCGTATAATAATAAAAAAAACTAGTTAAGTTTTTAGTTGGGAATAAAATAGTTCGATTCACAATAATATTTTTACGTGTTTTGTGTTAGTTTCGTTATTTATTGTAGAGGTTCGGTTTTTTTCCGTTCACCGTGTATATACACTGTGTCCGGAAAAAAGCAAACCATTTTGTAAATATGAAAATAAATGGTAAATATTCACCGATTTTTACAATTCAAACACCATTTTAATCCTGACATACTTGTCTAACATTGGTGAAAATATAAAAGTTCCAGTCACAATAATGACGTCATGATAACGTCAGTTGCATCAAAATGCATATAGCCGGCCATTCATGCATGGTTCGGTTGGTATTATTGGCTTTTGGTAAAACGGAAATTCATTTAATAGAACCAGAAGTGAAAATAAATGCAGCTTATTAGATGGATTGTCTGCTTTATAAAAAAAAGTGGTGCCTGATACCCGGGAATATATGGAACAATAGCCTACACATTTCAACAAAATAGCGCTTCAGCTCACTGAGTTCGTCAATCTGTTGAACTGTTGACTAAGGAGACTCGGATTTCATTCTTCTTAATCTTTGGCCGCTAAACGGCCACCCGCTTAAATCCCGCTGATAGCCTAATAAGAGTTGGAGACTGATGGATGAGAAGGTGCAGGCTACAAGACAAGGATAAGAGACATTAAAGAACTCCGTAAGCGAATTGTTAACGCCTGGGAGGATTTTGATAAGCTGGTTATCGATGCTGCTGTTGGCTATTAGCGCGACCCTTTAGACGCTTACGTTGAGGCCGAAGGTGTACTCTTTGACCACAAATTGCGGTCTGACATAATTCAGATATAAAAATAAAATTAAACTTATATTTATTATTGATAAATTACATCATAAAATATTGAAACTTTGGATGATTTTGCGCATTTATTTCTAAAATTTGACTTTTTGTGCAAATGACGTCATTATGACGTCATTATTGAGACTGGAACTTTTATATTTTCACCAATGTTAGACAAATATGTCAGGATTAAAATGGTGTTTGAATTGTGAAAATCGATGAGTATTTACTATTTATTTTCATATTTACAAAATGGTTCGCTTTTTTCCGGACACAGTGTATATTGTATACCTGTCAGAGCGCGATATGCATGTATATGCATATATATGTACATATATATATATATAGGCCTAATTTCGTATCGATCGCTGTTCGCTTCATGTTATTTTGTGTAGCCTAAGTTGTGCGTACAGAAAAAATCTTAGTGTATTGTGCGTACAGAAAAAAATTCCTAGTGTATTGTGCGTACAGAAAAAATTCCTAGTGTGTTGTGCGTACAGAAAAAATCCTAGTGTATTGTGCGTACAGAAAAAAAATCCTAGTGTGTTGTGCGTACAGAAAAAAAATCCTGGCGGCGCCGCTGTGATGATCCGACCCCCCGGTCATTGGTCAAGGTGTGGGGCGCGGTGGTGTATATTGGGTATGTTCGTTGCCTTGCAGTCAGAGGGTTGCAGGATCGAATCCATCTCAAGTTGCCGCGTAAGGACCTTGGGTAAATACTTCACTCGCAATTGCTTAGCGCTTCGGCGTGAAACTCCGATTCAGTGTCCACGCTGAAGTCTGGAATGCTTTTGAGTAGAAATCTTGAAGGGGCGCTATAACAAGTGAACATACAAACATACTAATTTAGACAGTTTTATTTGGCCGCAATTAGTAATTGTAAGTAGGCTCTGAGTAAGCTTTATTCATCCAACAGATTTGACCTCTTGATTCCACGCTGCTGCTGCTGGTGGTGGTGGTGGTGGTGGTGGTGGTGGTGGTGGTGGTGGTGGTGGTGGTGGTGGTGGTGGTGGTGGTGGTGGTGGTGGTGGTGGTGGTGGTGGTGATGATGGTGGTAGTCTATAGTAGCAGCAGTAGCAGTAGTAGTAGTAGGCACAACACCAGAGTCAATTGCACGAGGGACAAAAATGCCATTTGATGAACGTGGAAAGAAAGCTCAACGGCGGATCCGATAAAGAAGGTCAATAACAGAATGATAGCAATGGAAAAATTGTGCCTCAGTCGAAAATCCCTTGTATCGAGGATGGGACTCATTTATTCACTCACTCACTCACTTACTATTGGGAATATTATAATTAGATCTACAGTCATGTATAATTCATTAGCAATAATTGTAACCATCATAATTATTATTACGTCATTTAAAATTTCAGAATTTTTGACTGTGACGTCAATTGATACTATGGAACTGAAGTCCTGTAGTCGCTCTCGTGATTGTGTGTGATGCCATGATTGTTGTGACAGAATTACACCAGCATTGCATTATTTCTACAGATCATCATAATAATTAGGCTATGTGCGCCTGTGCACCTCGCGGTCAGGAGAACTTACAGATTGGTATCTAGTAACTACATACTTACTACGAAAGACCACAGTGTTGTTGTTGATGGTAGTTCCGTAGTTGGTGTACTTTTACGGTAAGCAGTAAAGAGCGAATAGCAAGGAACCCCCGCTGATTCTAGCCACTCTATGGTTATCTGCATGTAGCTTATAGGCTAATTATAGTTACATGTAACTGATACCATGCATTTGACATGCTTGTATTTTTGCCAGCCAATGAAGGAGGACGAAGCCTCGTTAATTCTGTTAAGTAGAAGACCGCCAGTTCTGTTCCACGTACTTTATTTGTTAAACAGTTACAAGTGGGCCTGTCTTCAATCAGCCTACTTGTTCTTTCTTGTCTTACAACATACAAAAACCGCAAAAACATGGTTGTTCTTTTGGGTGGCGACGGTTTAAGAGATTTCTTTCTCCGCTGCTGCTCTTTAGGTTGAACATTCGGATGTCTAGTAGGTATGGCAGTTAATATAACACAGGGTACTAGATGATCCCTGTGGGCGGTGGGTATTGAGACCACTTTGCTTTAAGATTTTCTGTTGACTTTTACGGTGACTTAGGCGCATCCGAAGTCAATCCGACCAGCAAGAGACTTATTGCTGAGACGTCCTATAGCAAGAGCGGGTCGACTAGAAGTCGCTGTGTTAAGAAAGTCCGCTTGAGTTATCGGCGGACACCAAAGAATAGAAAATAGATAGTAGAAATAGAATTAGCGACCGGTCGACGCTCAAATGTTTAAAGTCACCCCTCACAAAACTGTCTTTCTGTCTTTCGATGATAATTATTGAGATAGGCCTAGTAATTATTAATTAGGAAAATTAGCAAAATATTGAGCAGTATCTCCTGAGATCACATGGATTACAATCGGTAAGCGATTTGGTGTTGGAAAGATGTTTCAATGACTTAGACAATAATATTGTCTATCAGGAAAAACTCTTTTGTCCATTGTTACCTGCAGATAATTGTGCAGGGGAGGGGGTTCAAAACAATGGACACAGTTAACATTTCTAAGTAGAGCGTAAAAATATGTAACGCGGTCAATTTTAAAAGGATATATAATATTTCATAGAGGTTTCTCAAATTTATTCTAAAGTTCTCAGTTTCACTTTGTTTATCATTAGTAGCATTAGAGCCTTAGCCTAATGCAAACAAGTTTGTTAGAAACCAAAAGTAATAGGCCGTAGTCAAAAACATAGTCGTCACTTTTCCAGGGTGAGACAGTGCCACCCCCCCCCCCCCCCCCAGCTTGCCCCTTATCATTATGTCCCTTATGCGCGGGCGTCTATGAATGGTAAACGGTACAGTAAGGTCGACATCTTACGGTTCTGCAGGCAGCCACCCGATAGATGTCTTTACAAGTTTAAACACTGAATAATGCTGGCGAATGACCACTGTTGACCAGTGGTGGCGATCGGCCAGGACATGGCAAGACAAATGCCTCTGGTCAAAAAGCCTTTTCCCTGGTCGTTGCCCTGCAAGAATTTTTGAGCTGCCAGTATTTTTTGGGCATAGATGGTTCCTCTACTGTAACAGTCTAGGCCTACACTTGTTACTCATATGATTGCCCTGGTCACAAAAGAATGTCTGGCGCCGCTAGTGTGTGGCGGCGCCACTGAGAAGGAGCAAGAAGAAGAGTCATTCTGGTCCATTTGAACTGCGTATTATAAATATTATTATAGCGCAGGAAGAGTCGCATAAGGAGAAAGAGAATGGTAAGGTGTCAAGTCTCACGCGGGTCTTTCACAATTGACACGTCTGGTTTGAGCTGGTTCTGACCGGTTTTCGGCCGCTGTTTGAAAGCTAATAGACCGGTTCTTGAGCTGCGGGGTGTAGCGGGTCTGTTCGCTACTACCTATACCGTCACAGTAAATGAACATCGGTCTGTTTAAATATAGAAATGCATCCAACCAGTCATTGTAAACACCACGACAATGGCAATCGTAGGCGAACGACTTGAACAAAATGAACATGGCAGTTTCGACAAACATTCGAAAAATGATCAATGTTGATGTTGAGATCATGATAATTCACTTGCCCTAGTAGCACTACAGTACTACTATGAGAGTAAAATGAATCAAATACTATGTTAATTATCTAAAGTGTGGATGCCACACTTTGGATCATTGGCATAAAATATGCTTGTTCTTTGTTAGATCTGCTCTTGATTCCGGACCACTTTGAGCTTTCAGGCAAAGTTCTATATTTAGACATAGGCGTCCAATGTAGGCTATCATTTATCCTATCACTTTATCGACTAAACTATTCGCAGTTTTTTTTAAATTCATAGCCCAGAAAAGGCCTCAGATCTGGCAAGTTGGTAACCCAATCATGGAGGTGGTGGCACACACACACACACACACACACACACCGGCTGAATGTATTAGGCTAATACACAAGGAAGTCAATAAGAATAGGCCCAGCTGTACTCTTGACAATTCATGGATGTCTAATTAAGCCACGAAACGACCGTGATGCAATAACTTATGCGTAATTATTTTCCTAAAGCACGTGTAGCGAAAACGGACAGACATCCGTACTGGCCGATCTTTGGTCGCCTTCCCCTACACCTGAGCCTGTTGTTTTTGGAATTAAATGAATATGTCCTACCTGGGACTAGGCCTAATATCGAATATAAATTATTAGTTCGAGGTCCTGCATAGGCTGCACACATGGACGACTTAAACCAATTCTTCCTGCCATCTATCGTTTACTTGCATTGCGAATTGAAGTTATTGTTTAGGTCTAAAAATTACTCATCAGTTATTTTTTGTAAGCAACTTCACCCTCAATTAACAAGTTGTGTCATCAGTTGTTTAGAATAATTCTAGTGCATTTCCATAATACTACCAAAGACCTTTAAGTTACTAAGTCTTGATATTACCACTGTCGTGCTTTTTCGACGCGTGAACTTTCGTGATTTTCCTTTATTTAATTATTGTCAACGTCTATAATTAGGCTATTTATTGAGTTCGTACACTAGGCTATCTACTGATTATTTATATTTCCAGTTGAAAATTAATGCGGGTGTTATACAGGAAATAGCAAGCAAACATTTTTCTTAGGCAGAACAATGTAAGCAGCCTCTAGGTTCTAACAATTTTATCTTTATATAATCTGTAGGCTAACTGAAGGCGGTTTGATATCTAAATTTTCAATATAGGCCTAGGCCTAGGCTAAGCGAAGATACTAATTCCGCTCGACTGTTAGCTAGGCCTATTGCAACTACATAGGCCTACAGATAAATATTCGAATTATCGAATATACTGTTGAGTCTAATAATTATTACAATTTGTTAACAACTGGCGTTTTATAGTCTAAGTCTTATTTTATATTAGGGCATTAAGGCCATATTTTCTTCGATTACCTCGTTGATTTTAAACCAAAGATATTAGAGTCGTAGACTCTTAATTTTATGCGAGAGCGGATTTTTGTCTGATATTCTAGTATACCGTCATGGATTCCTGAATAAGTAAATAAGTAAGTAAAGTATATAGCCTCCATTTGCATCTGACAAGCCCATAATTTTATGCATCACATTGGCTAAAACAATAATAATTATTGCATGTTCAACAAAAATAAATGAGCTACAACATTAACAATGACATTTCACATGAGGTATCACTACAAATATGTAGGCTTTGGCCAGCGTTGCCACTCCTTGGGTTTTTCACAAGATCTTGGGTTTTTCGATCCGAACTTGGGAAATGGGGTTTTTTCGGGAAGAACTTGGGTTTTTTGCTAGGGTTTTTTTCGACACAAAATCTTGGGTTTTTTTTCGATTCGAACTTGGAAAAATGGGGTTTTTTCGGGAAGAACTTGGGTTTTTTCCTTGGGTTTTCTGTTTCGACTAAGAAAATCTGGAAATTGTGGACATGTTGGAAAGATTTGGACCGGATGACTAAAAAAGAAAGGGTCATCATAATTTCCGGACTGGAAATTGAAAGATTTATAGATTTATTTTGGTCCGGATGACTAAAATAACCAATTCGTCAGGATTTTTTGACGGGATATTGTCGAAATTTTCGAAGATTTGGGCAACTTGGGTTTTCTTGGGTTTTTCGACCCTCCAACTTGGGTTTTTTCATTTTTTAGAGTGGCAACGCTGGCTTTGGCTATTTTCTAGTGGGCGATGATAAAGGTTCCGTCGTGGGTGGCAGGTTTCAGCGTTAAGTACGTAATTTTTTCATTATTAGCGCCTGGTACAGATCACTTTCTGAGTCAAAATTGCTTATCATTTTACATTTTATCAGATCGTAGGGTAATTCATTTAGTTAATTTTACTGACATCGATACACGGATATTTTCAATAAAATGAATTCAAATTGCCATAATAATCCACTCCATCATATTATTATCCTAGTGTAAATTTTATTTATGTGAGCAGTTTCAGTCAAATTAATTATATCGACAATCCCTTTTTAAAGGATTACAAATTTTGACACATTGTAACCGGAGGCAAATACTGAACGAGTTGTTGCTTCAATAGTTATGGTGAAAAATCATTACCGACTAATAGCACTTTATTTTTCGCTTCTATGTAACCTTCCACACATGAAAATTATAATATTAATTATAGTGGTAGTAGCTGTTTGTTAACCGAGCATCAACAAAACACAACATAACAGCAATCATTACAAACTGATGATGATGAGTTCTCTGGGATAAGTTCACCCAAAGGCACATTCACCAGTTGGCTCTAAATCCACCGGGGGATGAGTTGAGTGAGCTGGTTTCTCGTTGCCTTCGTCAAAATTATGGGTGAGCAACTTGCCCAAGGTTGCTACACAGTGGCTTGATGTAGATTCAAACCTGCAACTCTTCAGTCACAAGGTGCTGAACTTACCTCCGCACAACCGCATCCCATAAGTTAATATAAATAGGCCTTATAGGGATGAAAGTCAACTGTTTTCCTAGAACTTTACAGCGCTATATGAATCCATGCACTTGAAATTTTTGTAAATTATACTTTTTTTAGGTCGTTGGTTGCATTGGTCAGCACAACCACCGTTGCTATGGCAACAAACGAAACCGTTGCCAAGGTAGCAGACGAGAAGAAAGAAGCGGGAAAAGGGGTTGCCACGGATACGACAGTTGGAACTGCAGCACCGGACGGGAGCATAGCGAAAACTTCAGGCGACGATGTGCAGGTGGATTCTGGGACACCTGTGACGACACCTCCGATACCTGTCATCGATGTCGACGAGGGTGGGACGTACAAATACGTTCTGTGCAAACTGCTCGGCGCGCCACCGAACATCAAGAGCGTGACAAACGGAATGCACATCGTTCGCGGGCACCAGTGGGCAAATTACCATGGTAATCTTTCGTTTTGAACGGTCAAATTACTGTGGCTATTCTTAATTGTTAGCTTTGGGCAAGTTAACATAGTATTTATTTCTTTGTCAGAAGTTATGGTCAAGTTACTATAGCTACTATATTTGGGTTAGGGTTACTCTAGCTACTATATTTGTAGTACTATAACTAGTCTATAAGTTACTATTGCCAAATGATACCCAGAAAACGGCAAGTCAATCCAGCCTTAGCGGGTCCGTAATATGACCGTATTCTATTGATCCTTTGACCACTGCATTGATCACTTGACGATTTTTGAATTTGTATTGACTACTGTTAAATTCTGATTTAATGGTATTGATGCTCTGTCAAGAAGCGACTACTACTACTACGACTACTAGTATTGTTACTAGTATTGTTTTTATTGTTCTAATCAGAATATTACTTTTCCTTTGTCATTTTTTTATTGTTTAGCCGACTTGGTCGAAGAAGTTGAATCGTATATCGAGCGACGAGGTATCGGGATGTTATTGGAAGTGAACGGAGGCGGAAGGATTGCGTTCAATCGAGATCGACAGAGCATCATGGTCTACGGATACTCTATGGTTAGTACACCTGATGACCACCAGGTGGCGAAACTGTCAATTAAGCGCTTGCTAAGGTAGGGTGAGGTTTTCGCTTCAAGAAGACAAGTCTATTGTTTGCACTTTGCTTAGCGGAAAAGATAAAGCATTTCTTCACACATCTCAACATGCATGATTCATGACCTTCACTGGCTCCTGGTTTGGCTGGGAGTACTTCTGAGTAGCCTACCTTGAAGAGGTGCTATATATATATACATGTATATATATATATGAGGTATATATATGTGACCCGCTATATGATAAGGTACCATAAGTCGGGGTACAGTTTCCCCAGAAATCGCGCATAAAGACGTGAAGGGAAAAAAAATTTTTAATCAAATTTGAGTTCTTGGTATTTTTAGCAGCAGGTGAAAAGGACTTTTAAGTTAATAACACTGATAATATTACATAATAGACAACACTGAGAATTGGTCGTGAACCTCTTGTAGGATAAATCGCTCAGAAGCGCTCCCAGTGTGCAAGACCCCACGATACTCATCGATGGAAATAAAGTGGCAATTTCTCATGTTCATCATTATAAGTCGGTCATTTATCATCCGATTTTTATCTGGTTTTCAGCAAAATGTTCAGCTCACTTAGCTGGTTTGTGAAGGCATAATAACTCCAAACCCGACTTATGGTACCTTTTCATGAAGCGGGTCACATATATATATATATCAGTGTGAATCAGATACAAGGTATTACTCCTAGTTATTAAGTCCCTTCAGGGCTTAACGCCTAAATGCCTCTGTGAGTTGATGCTCTATGCAAGATCTTCACACCATCTTCGTTCTGCTGACCGCCTTGATCTATTTGTACCTCGATCACAAACCTCATTAACCCATTATTTGGATTTTGCTCTATTGTGGGTCTCGCTATGTGCAATGGCCTTTCCCCTCTGCAATTCACCTGCATCTCTTCACTGCTTGAATACCTGTTACTCTGCACTTATTGCGAAGGGGCCACTCCACTCTTTTCCTTAAGATCTCAAAACTGACACATTTAGCCATAGTTTTGCTGGGACTGCTTCTGAGTAGCCTACCTTGAAGAGGTGCTTCATAAAATATCCTAAATAAATGAATAAATATTAATAAATTGTATTGCCCATAGAACCAGCTTGCCTCAGTAGTGCTATAAAACTCATCAAACATTACATTCCTGTGTGCTGTTACATTCTGTAGGGTTACGGACGCGCAAATCACTCGATAACCTGTGAGCTTCTGAAGAGACAATTTCCGAGCTACACAATCGATTGGCAGAACACGGGATACTGAGGCAGTCCAAGGCGACAGTGGTTGTGGTGTGACATCCGAAATTGAACATTTTCCCATCGTTTGAATTCAGCCGATGTTCAGTGCATGGACAAAACTTGGATTCCAGGGCAACACCCAAGGGTGCCATGAAATGACTTTAGGGGTGCCATGGCTGGCAGAATCGTGGGACGTCTTATCAATGGAAGGTGGAGGGGTTAACAGTCTACCAATGTTGCAGAAAGCAGGTTTTATGTTTTGGATGCAAATGGGTTGCTGTTGATATCTGCAGATTAATTTAAAGCTCTTCTGAGTCTGTTATAAATATAAGTTAACTGAGAAAGGGGGATTTGTCCTGACACTCCAGGTTGGGTGGGTGAGATGACATAAAGTGTGAATTGTGACAGATTATAAGCAGTGTTGTAAGCTTGTAATTATTTTTGAAATTTAAAGATGTGTAGAATTAGTTGAAAAATGATTTGATTGTAGAAATAGTTGAAACATGATTTGATTGTAGAAATAGTTCAAACATAATTTGAAGGAGTCAGGAGCCAAGACTACTATGGTCGCCACGGTACTTAAATTTTAAACCATTTCTGTTAGGATATACACGTAAATGACTGCTAGTCAGTCACTAACTAGACTATTGGCTAGAGTGGTTATATATTATGTGAACAAGTTGTATTTTCTACCCCCATTTTCTCCTCTGTGGCAACTCGTGCATTTTGTTTAACTTCCACCCATGCATAGTTGCATACTTACAGATAAGTAACCCAGGGTTCTCACAATGCCCTGCCTTACAGAACCTAACATAATGTTGATGCAGTTAAGTAAACTGCATTCAATGTCTTTTTGTCATGGGATATCTTTTCTGCCGAACGTTTTGAAGACGTCACTGTACAAGAGTGTTTATGTTTCGTCGTGAAAACATTTTTACCGCAGCGGTATTCATTCGATTCTGAAAACTCAGTGGACTGTGTAGGTGCTTTGCAATGAGCTCTACTCCAATGACGTCGTCCCTGGGGTAAAAAAATGCTTTGAGAAGCACTGATGTGCAAAGATGAGACGCTGGATAATTGAGGTCGATTCGAGTTGAATGATCACGTTTAAGATATTTACTGTTGTCGTAGTTTTCAACGAGTTGTAAGAGTGCAAATTCTTTGAAGCTGTCAAAGTATTCTGCTTTTCATCATGCACAAGAGATCATTCAGCGTATAACTGCCTACTTCTGTTGGGGACAGCTCTGTCTGTAGTCCGCTGGCTTTAGCAGACATCAGCGGGGAATTGTAAACATTGTTGTAAATTTACTGATGCATTGTGATCCTTTTTCACTGCGCGACACCCCTTTGGATGCATAGCTTATACCCCAGGCAGTGCTACCGGCATTACTGGTGCATACAGAGTCTTGTTCCCCTTCTGAGCACGGCTTTTGGAAAAGTAAGGGGCGTCCAGGCACTTCTTTTTTAACACTTTTAGCACTGCTTCTGAGTGTGTACAACACAGAATTAAGACATGTGCAGCATATTGATGGTACGTAGCAACTAATCTTACAAGGGATTGGTACGCTCCCCAGTAGAGTGGTCCAAATGACTATTTATATTTTCATTTAAAGGGGCCATAAATTTAGTACCAGACGTCCTAACATTTTGTCCATGACTTTCTTACAATCTCCGCCTATGGACACTCTCAATAATAGTGCAATCTCGACATGGTGTCCCCTTTCTTGGCTATGTTATGATACATAAATACATCACTCAATGGGACTTGAGGCTGGCTGAGGAATATAATTATATATGACGTGTGTACCTGCATTTGGCCGAATGAACCTTGGATGAAACTGATCAACTTTATTACACGTCCTTTCATTAAATAATAATAAACTTTTTGCAGAGATGTCCGATTAAAAAAAATAATGTGACCAAAACGTTTACACTTTTTACAGGTATAATATATGCTGTGTGAGATCATCACACATGTGTGCACAACTATATACACAACTATAACCAAGACAATGCGTATCTAATAAGAGAACGGTCACTTAAGCTAACCCATAGGCATACATGGTTGCAGTGTTAGTGACTTCATTTTCAAGGCCTCGGCATATGACAGTGAGTGACCAGTCCTCTCCCTTGCAATCTTATCTTCCCAATGACAGTATACAGTCAAAGTATTCATCATAGCTGAGTAGGATAAGGGTATAATGTGGAGCAGAGATTCAGCTGAATAGAACGTACAGCTCCATGATGTGTGTGGATTTAGTAGAATCATGGACGATATTATTATGCTCTCTTGATGGGAAGCCATCAAATTCTTCAACCCTGTTTAAAATTTATGTCCATGAAGACCACAATGATTCTCTGGATCAGTGAGAGAATTGTAGAAAAATAACTGGGGTGTCAGATATGGCTGTACAATGAGGACATTACTGTGGGGCCCTAAAGACAGGGGGTTGAACCCCCACAACCCACTCCAACAAATTCTGAAAGTGATCTAAATGCAGTCAACACTGGTTGTTGCATTATCAGACACCCAATTTTTGTCGGGCGCGAGTGTGTGTCTGTGTGCAGCTTCCAGAGGTTAACTTCAAGAGCAATCTAAAAAGTTGAAGTACTTGAGGGAACAAGTTTTGAGTAAAGTTCAAGTAAATCACTTAAGATGTTTGCACAGCTATTCAAGAACCTCTCCTATCCCAGGTTGTTGAACATCCAAGCTCCATGTTGAAACTGTCTACCATGACTCTAACCATAACCACTTTCCACTCAAGGCATTGGGTGCTCTAATTTAAATGATCAGATTCATGTTTGAAGAACCTCGTATCATGGATTTCAACCATTTCTCTTCAATTATACACTGATTTCTGCAGTATTGTTGAGTGTAGAAGTGAGCAATGTCTGAGAATGGTGGACCTAGCCGAGTTTCGGGTTCCTTGCTCTTGGACTGCTATCCAACTTGTCCTCTGGAATGCCCTCCCTTCCTCTTTACATGTTTCCAGTCCTCCTAATCTAGTTCCATTCCAACATCTCTATCTCGCCTCGAAAAAGATTTTTCTTCTCTCAAGGTGCACTGTTACATTACATTACAACAACAGTAAAAGTGAACAGCAAGATAGTATTTGCGAAAACACGCATTTCACAGCGAGACATTGAATACTTTTTATTGAAATACTGGAACCTCCTGTCAAGAACGATTCCTGTTTTCACAGAAGCAAAACATTGTAAATATAGCATCCTTATCTACGTTCGTATTTTACCAAAGTCCTAAACATAATACTGGATAATAAAGCTTGACATAATATTCAAAAGAATTAAAGTTTTTAAATGAAGCACGATTGACAGTTTGCGTACATTCCACGAAGAGTCATAATTATATAAACAGATTTTCAAAAGAGACATCAAATTTACAGATGGTAGTCAAGGAAAATTAGAAATGTAAATTGCACGATTATAAAAAAATGTGGTACCATTTCAGCTGTTTAATCCGGCAATCATCGAACGCATTTTTGGAAAAGTTGTACAAAATTTTAGTCTGTAGCCTACGTCAAGAACTTTGAAGCTCAAACCCCAAATATCTGTGTTGACTCATGATTAAAATTATTATGCAATTATTGACCACCCAGTGTCTAATGACAAAGCGTCACTCGATTGAGCTGAAAAATTATGAGGGAGGAACCTTGCTGAACATTTCAGAGAAGTTTGACTGAACACATATTGCAAAGCAAATGCTCTCTATCAAATTCACTGCATTGACCAAGATCCACTTTGACTACAAATTATGCCATTTTATACATGAGGAACCTATCTAGATAATGAAAATATAAATGTAAGCTTCTTCTTTACAACCATACATACGTGTGAGTAGTGAGAGCTGGTCATAAAGTTTCTGAACTACTTAAAAACTGTTCGAATTTTGTGTGGGCTCTCTTTCCAGAAGCTGCATGAGATGCATCTTCCACTTATCCTAGGTCACGGCGGAAAAAATATTTTCTCAAGACTGTAATCAGTGTAGAGGTTCCTCACTCATTCACCGCTCATCTCTTTAAATGGTGGTGCCACAATAGATCACAGCAGACCATCTGACAAACTGCCTATTTTACTCCTTTAAGTAATACCTGCCTTATGACTAGCAAAATTTTGGTGAATTTCTGACTTCTTTGCATTTAATTTCTTTGACCTACCGAATAACTCCCACAACCCCAGACACAACAACCTGCTGAAATTGTATAAATGACCACTGTCCTTTCGACAGAAATACGGCTTGTGGTCTCAATCGTCCGACAACCTCTTCGACACGATTGTGCCATTTACAAAGGAATCCCACTACCACAAAGATAGATACAAGGCCGGCCTTAGGCATGGGCAAAGCAGGCAGTTGCACCAAATTCTAGTGAGCGCCATCTCCACAAAAGTGTATTTCAATAAAAAAAAATTCACTTGGGACCATTTTACGCAAAATTGAAAAAGAAAACTAATAAATTACTCAGTTGAGCATATACAAGGCTCTGACTAATAATATTCATATCTAGATTCCGACGTAGGGTGAAAAGCTGAGTGGGAATCTGAGGGTGCCAAATGTAGGCAGATACTTTGTCTGGGGCGCCAAATTGCATGCTTTGCCTGGGATGCCGTTTGGACTAAGGCCGGCCCTGGATAGATTACTACGATAGCAGTTAACTACAAAGCGGAAGATAAGCTACAGAAAGAATGCAGCTGTATTTCAAAGACAGTTTTCCAATACATTTAAGCGTCTCGATACTTTCCAACCATGACTTTGCCGCTTGACCGACCGCGGTCTTCACACATCGTCGCTTTACTGAGCCGTCGTCGGAATTCTCTTCGGATGTCTGACCCGGTTGACGAGCAGGACGCAGTTGCTCAGGCGCCCGCCACGCTTCAGCGGTTCTTCCATGTGAACCGCAACGCGCGGATAATCGATTTTGTTTGTGTACACCTGGAGAAGAGAAAGAGATCTATGGAAATTTGCGTTGAAGAAAAAATTCAAAGTTCTTGACGTTTCTTGTTCAGTATTAGCGCAATCGCCGCTAACCAACTCGGCTGTAAGCAGCAGGCCTACCTACATTGAGTATGTTGGTGGCAAGATAAGATGTCGAGGGGGAGAACTGGCCATATACTCTTCTCAGACATACTAACGAAACAAATCAAATCAAATGACTTCGTAATCATCGGTGCAATTAAGAGGTTTCCGGGTTCAAACCCCCAAAATATGTAATTTATGAAATTTTAAAATAATTTTCTGTTTTCCCACATCCCATATTCTGTGCTCCTCTGCCCACTCTCCTCCAATTGAAATCCTCAAACATTTCAATGGCTACGTTACTGTTTATAATCATGAACGAACTTACGGCTGATCCTTTAGGAATAAGATCGTTCGAAAGATGCATTAGAACACCGTTGGCGTAGATGACGTTGGCCGCCTCATCCTCGTCAACCGTTATGTACTTGTAGCCAACGGCACCGGAATTACGGATCTCCTGTAGAAATGTCAACAGAAACTTTTTTTAAATATACGTCTTTGCCAGAAAAACTCTAACATTCAACTCTTATTCATAAACTGTAATATGACGATGAATCATCAACCAGAGGAGCCCAGCAATTGTCAGATGGACAGAACTTGCTTACTAACTCACCAAGTCTTACTCTTACAGCTTCTGAAGCCTTCAAGGGTATGAAGCTCCGGCCTATCTTATGGAACTTTGTGCGTCTGTGCTATTCATTCCAGGTCATAGATTCCTTCGCTCTGCTACGCATGGTGACCTGGTTGTTCCTATGGCTCAAACTTCCACAGTGCTGCACAGAAGCTTTGCTACGGTAGGTCCATCTTTCTGGAATAAGTTACCTATTAGTCTCCGTAGTGAACTTCTTTGTCTTTCTTTGCCCCTTTTCTGCAAGCGTTTGAAAACCATTCTCTTTGATTGTGGTTTGATGTAAGGTCGGGAGCGCCTCTGAGGAGTTCTCTTGAAGGGGGGCTATATAAATGTACAATTACAATTACATTGGAGCACAATCAACAACAGGACAATCACCTGGAAAGTCTTTTGTGCCGCTTCACTTTTTCCGATCGTCATAACTTCCGGTCCGGCCATGCTGATGTAGTCCTTCAGATGAACCGCTGGAGCGTTCACCTTCACGATGACTGTCGGATATTCCGGAAACGCTTTTCCAACCGCTTGTGCACCCAAGAGGTTCGTGCGTGTTGACAACCCAACAAAGATCTCTCGTCCTAAGTGGGGAACATATTTAGCGAGTTAAATAAATTGCAAGTAATCACAAAATGTTAAGCATAGCATACTGTGCAGCAAAGCATTGCACGAAATAAATGATATCTGTGATGCTGTTCATTTTTATACAAGAGATCGTTGACCCAAGATATGATAGATATCAACGCACGACACTTCAAGTGGAACATTATCACGCATTTCGTCAAATTTCAACACTTTTGAAAACCAACACGAGTGAACTGCACACTTTAGACCAGGGGTTCTCAAACTTTGTTTTTATTGTACCCCCAAGTAATAAAAACGAATGATGGCGTACCCCCAGCAAAGTAAGATCAGAAACACAAATGGCATCGTTTCAACATTATAGTGGCACTGGTACGCCTAAACATAAATAGGCCTATGTTGCATACACTGTACAATATGTGAGTCTAATATTATTGTTATAATGTTGTGAAAGAAAGAAATGACGTTGCTATTATAATAATGTCATTAGGCCCTATGTTGCAACGCTAAAAATCATTGCTAATCAAAGAAAGATGGACCCAAAGTTCATAAACTCAAAGAAAAATTTATATTTCTGGATTTTTTTCGCGTACCACTTGCCGGCGCCTGGCGTACCCCTAGGGGTACGCGTACCACAGTTTGAGAACCCCTGCTTTAGACGCTTTTTACGTCAAAAACATCAACAATTCCGAGCCATCTCTATTTTCAGGATTTCTTTAGCGCCAGAAAACTGAAAAACCATTTCAAATCGAATTTCCACAACAGAAAATTGGCTGCCAGAAATCCGATATTAACAACCTTAGAACTTAATAAATTCCGAAAACACCATACACGGTCTGGAAAGGACTCCCAGTAGAGTTCTTACTGAATTATTTCTTATTCAACTCAAACTGTAGATATTTGCCATGCCTTTAAGTAGACCCATGAAGAGGCACTAAAGAAATTATTAATGAAAGAATGGATTGAATAGACTTGCCTGTCCAGAGAACATCTCCTCCCTCAACAGTTGCCTTCTCTGTGTCGACTTCGATGATTTTTAAGCCAATCTCCTTACGCAAGACTTGCCGCACAACGGCAATCTGAACGAAGAAACAACAGATGCAACAAGTGAACAACCCTTGTATAAAGAAACATATTCAACAAGTGAACTCCAGTACAACAAAACATGCAACAGGTGAACCATTGTATGAAGAAACAAATATAACAGATAAACAACCAATATTGTATGAAGAATTAAATGCAACAAATGAACAACCGTCGTATAAAGAAACAGATGCAACCGGTGGAACAACCATTGAACTAAGAAACAAATCTACGCATCGCCTGAACAACTGTTGCACGAAGAAACAGATCTGTGCAACAAGTGAACAACCGTTAAACAAACAAGAATATACAACAGCTAAAAACCATCGTTGTCGTCGTTTTTTGCACGCTTGTGCTTGGGTAACCCAGATAGCAGGACATTAATCCCTTACGAGAACTTTGTCTCCCTTTGCATTTTGTCAACGCTTAACACACAATGAGTTTTAAAATAATAGATGCTGTGTTAGTGTTATATGAAGCAATAAAAAAAACTATGGTTATGGTAATGGTTATATACACCAATCTATATATGCTAAACATTACTGCTGTCAACCTTTGATGCTGCCAGTCCGGGTCGCCCACACAGTCACTCGATATGGATTACCAATTTATTTACCCTAACCACGTTATATATTGAGTGCTCTTTGTGTCACCCTACACCACACACAGTCTACCAATAATAGCTATTATAAATTACTCAAATTATCAAAAGACAAGTGAATCTATATGAATATATATATATATATATATATGTAATCATATAAATGTAAGAATATAGATATATATTATAGTAGCAAGGTTAGCAATAACTTTTCTTTCTATTTGGTGGCTAGGTAATTACCCTTAATGTACGCAGTTAGATTTAGAATCAAGACCAATACATCATTCAAAACAGCACAGCTCACTAATTAATCAAACTACCCTCTATTCTATGGTTAGTGTCCACTTTGTGGGAAAAAAATTAAGGTCTGCTATACAAATTTAGTGTGCGAAACAAAGAACATAATTTACTGAAGTAGCGCGGTAGCCTACACCCAGTTCCGGGACAATGTTAGGATCAATCCGGGAAAAGTGAGCGCACACAGTCAGGTGAATCCGGGACCGTAGGCTGCCCTATTTTACAAAATAGCACAGTTGAATACACACTTACTATAGGCCTAATATCCAACACGTAATTAGGAGCATGAGTCATACAAAGATAGGAATTTCAGTAATTTCATACCTCCCCCTGTCTCGACGGTTTATTGGGTAGAGACGGCGGGTTGCAAATTAGCGCCGTGCCGTTGATGACGACCGCTATGTCGTCCACAAAAAGTCCGTCGGGCTGTTTCTCGTCGCAGGGCAGTTCGATCACGTCCACCCCTATTCTTCGGAGGGCATCGACGAGCTCCTCGTGCTCCCTTCTCGCGTTCTCGATGTTTATTCCCGAACCGCGGACCAAGTCGTACGAGGACGATTCCGCGAACGAGTTGGCCACGCGCGAGACCAGCGCAAAGTTGTACTTAAAACAGCTAGAATCGGTTGTCATGGCTAGAAGTAACGTCGGGATTCGACGAATTCAGGATAAATCAGTTAAAATGGTGTTTTGACGGTCATATACGATGCAAACCGGATCCGAAATAATTCATTGCCCACTTACG
Source organism: Lumbricus rubellus (assembly GCA_945859605.1). Classification (NCBI taxonomy): domain Eukaryota; kingdom Metazoa; phylum Annelida; class Clitellata; order Crassiclitellata; family Lumbricidae; genus Lumbricus; species Lumbricus rubellus. The sequence goes on along the minus strand of OX243827.1, from coordinate 30,256,195 downwards.
ATATTAGTAACGAATTAACATGAAGTGCAGACACGTGACTCGATAAAGGCGCTGGCTTTACATGTTATGTAGCGCATTTCATAGTAATTAATTCCGTGCTCAAATCAAAAAAATGTGATGATTCGCCTCAACTAAAAAGGATTGCGATTTCTGATAACCCTAAATCGTATCATTGAATGTTGGAAATGACCATACCAGTCAGCTCAAGTGCGCACCAGTGACCCGAGAGACTAATCATTGTAATCAAGAACTCTTCATTAAGTTATTGCTTGTTAAGCCATTCGCCCTATGATCGCAAAGCCACCAGCGGCACAAGACAGGACCAGTGAACCTTGTTGTCCGACATTGAATTTGAAATAAAACTGACAAAATGTATATGCTCTAGATGCATATAATTATCGACCGCACATTTATATGTCCAGACCCTACTGACGCCATAGCGTGCTTTGCAGCCTTGGCTTCGAACTGTGGATTAATTTTGTCTTGATGCTTAATTACATGTCATTCGCTGGGTGGCGCCACGCAACGTATAGGCCTAACGGTGGTGCTGAATAATAATATATGATTTACGACAAATCTTTCTTCATCTGTGTCTCTTCTACGTTAGGCCGCTAGGCGTAGGCCTTACGCCAACGATGAGGCCTCAACATAGGTATAGAAGAGAGGTTTGGACGCTCCCCTCGTTGTTAGTTCATGTCTTATTATGTCCTACTCCTAGCTAATAGCCTACCGGTAATTATAATCTATGCAGCGTGGCATTGTTTAAAATAGAACCGGTATTGCTATACGGATCAGAGTGCTGGACTTCAAGAAAAGAGGACGAACGAAGACTCATAGGCCTAGTGGCAGAAATGAACTGGCTGAGGAGAATCATAGGCAGAAGCAGAAGACTGAGAAGAGAGAAGATCAGCGATGAAAAAAAGAGAAGAACTAGGAGTCAATGAAACAATAATAGAAAAAATCAGGAAGAGAAGACTCAGATGGTTCGGTCATGTGAGAAGAATGGAGGAACAAGGGCTACCAAACGCTGCACTACATGGACATGTAGAAGGAGAAAGAAGCAGAGGTAGACAGCGGAAGACCTTGATGGACAACATCAAAGAAGACCTGAAAGAGAAGGGCACCAGCTTAGCCGAGATCGGAGAAACAATCAGAAGCAGAGAAGTTTGGAGAATTATTTCTTAAAGGTCTCACCGTCATATCGATGACGGAGGAGAAGACAGAAGAGATTGTTTAAAATTGGACTTCACAAATGACCGAAAACACCGAAGAACATTTTATTCGTACCCATCACCTTAAAAGAGACTATCGTCAGGAACTGATTATGATGATGATCGCCGATCGGCATAGACATTGCAGGCCTACCTAATACGAGTCTAAAACCGACCGATATATAGGGATGCTACATGTAGCGTACGTGTGAGATTTATGTTGATGCGACGTTGATGGACAAAGCATGATACATTGCTAAGAGTATTAAGACTCTTTTAACACTACGTCTGTCTTCCATATTATGAACGTCTGCGAGCAGATAGACTACATCTACTCCCCTCCATGACTATACCTTCCTCTCTTACTATCTCTCTTACTACCTCCTCTCCTCTCGTACTACCGCCCTCTATGACCATCTCTTACACTCACTACCTCCTTCCCTATGTACCTCCCTCTCTTACTATCTTCCTCTATGGCCGTCTCTCGCTCCTACTACCTCCCTTCCTTAAGTCCGTTGCTACCTACCTTCCTGAGTATACGTCCTTTACTACCTCTTTCCACGACCATGTCTCTCCTTAGTTATACCTCCCTCTGTGTTCATCTCCTTCTCTCTCCACCTCTCTCATTGACTACATCCATCGCTCTGTGTCTTCCTCCTCTCATACAGCGTGCCTATCTCTCTTTCTCCTTGTCTGTGGCCTTCTCTGTCCTCCTCTATCTATGCCTCTCTCAGCCTCCTTAATGCCACAGGTGCCTCCAACCTGTAAGCTTATGTCTTTCTTTCAGTCGTACTGTATGTTCTTCATGTCTCACTCCCAGACTGTTTGCTTCCTTCTCCATCTGCTCCTCCTCCTCCTTTTCATCCTTCCCTTCATCCTATTCACCTCTCCTTCCCATCCCTCGCTTTCAAACTTCTCATCCTCTTCCTGGTCTTGTTCATTGCTCTCCCCCATAGCTTTTCTCCATTTCATACTCCTCTCTCTCTCCATTCTCCAAGCTTTTCCATCTTCATGTCCTCGTTTCTTACCTATCTCTGTCTCACTTTGCCTCTCTCTGTCACTGTGTCTGTATCTCTGCCTATCTGTCTCTCTCCTCTCTCTGTATCTATCTCTATCTCTGTCTCTGTCTGTATGCATGTATAAATGTATGTATGTATGTATGCATGTCTCCCTCCCTCCCCTGCTCTCTCCTCACCTCAAGCAGCGCCTTCGTTGGCGACTGAAGAGAATCTATCGTGGCCGACAGAGTCACTAGAGACTCTCGTCTGGAGAGAGAAACCAGCATCTCCATCACCATCTTCATCCACATCATCTTTATCCGCAGCTGTTACAGCAGCAGCAGCAGCAGCAGCAGCAGCAGCAGCAGACGCTGCAATATAGCATCGAGCGGCGGCTGCGCACCTGACTTCAGCCTCCATCCATCCATCCATTCATGAGAGACAGGGCTGCTGAAGCTGCGGAGGCTGAGGCAGGCTCTCCATCATCCGCTGCGCAAGTCAGGGTAAGGGCTTCGTCAGCATCATCATCATCATCAGTTGAAGTTGCGATCTCAACGCCGACCGTGTTATACTTCGAAGGACGCTGCTCAAAGGAGTTGTAAGGCTCAAAGGAGTGGTACAGCTTAAAGAAGTGGCAAGA
>OX243827.1:30233346-30248346 GCA_945859605.1 Lumbricus rubellus | reverse complement strand
CCTAGTAATGTTATTCTCAGTGATTATATCGTCACTTTTCAAATTATCGTCATAAACATCGTCGTCGTCGTCATCATCATCATCATCATCATCATCATCATCATCATCATCATCATCATCATCATCATCATCATCGTCATCGTCATCATCATCATCATCATCATCATCATCATCATCATCATCATCATCATCATCATCATCATCATCATCATCATCATCATCATCATCATCATCATCATCATCATCATCATCATCATCGTCATCGTCATCGTCATCGTCATCGTCATCGTCATCGTCATCATCATCATCATCATCATCATCATCATCATCATCATCATCATCATCATCATCATCATCATCATCATCATCATCATCATCATCATCATCATCATCATCATCATCATCATCATCATCATCATCATCATCATCATCATCATCATCATCATCATCGTCATCGTCATCATCATCATCATCGTCATCATCATCATCATCATCATCATCATCATCATCATCATCATCATCATCATCCTCGTGATCACCTATTATTATTATTATAACGACAATAATTATTACTTTAGTATTCCAATTACTATAATTACTAGTATTATTAATTTTTAATATTTTTTTGCAATTTTTATTATTGTTTTGTTGTCTGTTATTAAACCGAGTAAACGTGGAGCATTTCGCAAAGTCGCTCGGGGTGTACACGTTTCCAATGTGAAAGGCAGACAAAACAGAGCGGGTGCTAAGAGATAGATAGAGATATAGATAGATATATAGATAGAGATAGACATAGACAGAGAGAGAAGGGGTTGTGGAGGCTGCAGCATAATTTACACGCCATATAACATTATAGGTCGACCGTTCTACGATCTGTTTAAGCAATTACTGAATGCGCTCGGTCTCGTTCCATCGTCGTCGTCGTCGTCGCTCGGGGCAGATGAGGTGCGGATATGGAACACACCCAACGACGAGATGCTGCTACTTGAGGCTTTGACCTCAGCGTAATTAAGCAGTGGAGATGGTGTGTGGGGCGGAATCAACTGTGGTGGGTAGTGGAAAAGCTGAGGGGTAGGAGGAAGGGGGGATGAGGAGGAGATGGAGAAGGAAGCAGAAGAGGTCAAGAAGAGCATGAAGGGAGGAGGAGCGCTACGAGGAGGAGGAGGAGGAGGAGGAGGAGAAGGGGGAGGAAGACTAGAGGAGGCGGAATGAATGGTGGAGGTAGACAAGGAGGAGAAGGAAGAGATGGAATAGAGAAGATGGGGTCGGTAAGCGAAGGAAAAGGAGAGAAGGGACAGGAATACGGAGAGAATGGGATGAGAATGGGATGAGAATGGGATGAAAATGGGCATGCTAGAATGGGAGAAGAAGAACAAAGTAGATGAGGAGGAGGAGAGGAGCATATGGAAGAAGGTAAAACATGAAAAGGAGTTGAACAGAGAGGGAGGGAAAAGTACTTGTTGAGAGTGAGCAGAAGGAAGAGGAGGAGGATGAAAAGGAGGAGGAGGAGGAGGAAAAAGAGGAGGAGGAGCAGAGAGGTCTTTGCGGATAGAAACAAAAGACCCTGCCAGAGGCAAATGATGTCTTACTCATTTGTTTCGTATAATTAACCCCCACCCCCCCCCCCCATGCTGTCCCCCATTTCCCGAACGCTTTGGTGAAGCCGACCCTCTGCCCAGAGGGTGACTAGGGCCTTCTCAGTATGGGAAGGCTGTGAGGGGTCACAGCGTGTGGTGGTTTCTTATAGCTAGGATAATACCCCCAAGAGTCAGCAGCGCTTAATGCATTAATGGCCAAGTCCTGTGTTTATTTCTACCAGTCAATGTACATTGTACAATAATTTAGCAGCCATTTCAGTTTAACGACAATGTGTGACCATTAGCGTCGCCCTCCTCCTTTACACGGGCTTGAGACTGGCACTGACAGAGCGTAAACAGTGGCGGAGTGTTTGAGTCACTGTTGATTGTTTCAACAAATCGGTTTCCATAACAAGCGCTAGGTGGGCTAACTCGGCATCAGGCACCTGCCAGGATTTGGCTCACGCTAGGGTCAATTAAGTCTTGCAAAAACAATTCGTCGTTATGAATTGCGCACTTGCTTGGGCGGGGAAGTGGGGCAGGATGAGATAGGGTATGACTCGTTAGGGGAGACGGGGGTGAATTGGACAGTGGGTGTCATGGGGTTCATCGGAAGGAGGTAGAGGAGACAGAGGTGGAGTGGATAGTGGGTGTGATGAGGGCCGTCGGACGCAGGTATGACTTAAGCTGGGGTAGGGGAGACTGAGGTTGAGTGAACCGCATATGTTATGGGACATGGACTGTTGTGTATTAATACGCAAGAATTCATGGGAGATGGGGGGTTTTCGTAGGAAAGGTGTCTGTTGATTGTAAGTTTCAGAAGACAGCTGGACGATAAAATGGTTGGTAATTTGAAGTCGGCGTCCGTCCAAGAGGGTACCCGGGGTAGCGGTGCATTTCTTATGTTCCCCCTGGAGGAAAGGTCACGGGATAAAATTACAATGTCTAGCCAATTGCCACCCAGATTGCTCAGGAATCGGGTGAATCACCACAAGGCCAGCTTGCCTTTCTGTTTAATTGCGATTGCAATTACGATTGGAGTTTTCATTGCAAGTTAATACAGAACATCCCTCCGATTGTGTTTATTAGCTAACAGAGTCAGAATAATATTATTATATAATAATATTATACTTGAAGTCAAAGGTGTCGGAGGCTTCTATGAAATCTGTGTACGGAGAAGTAAATAAATTAATTAATCAGTCAGTCAGTCAGTCAGTCAATAAGTCAGCCAGTCAGTCAGTCAGTCAGTCAATAAGTCAGCCAGTCAGTAAATAAGTCAGTCAGCCAGCCAGTCAGTTAGTCAGCTAGTCACACGTCAGTCAGTCAGTCTGTCAGTCAGTCGGTGTGTCTAGATACTTTGAGTAGCTCAGGTTTGCACATGGCATAACCGACTGAGTTGTGAAATAGTAGTTTTTATTTTAACGACACTGACTGTTACTAATAGCCAGTGTGATAACAAAGTTTGTTAGCGTGGCCTTCATTCATCGTGGGACCAGTTTGGGACTGACACTGCTAATGTACAATCTGGAGGAGAATGTGCGAGCAACGGCGAAGTCATAATATTATAGGGCGAATGCTAAGCTATAAAACGGTGTCTAAGAACTGCATCTTTTGTTGATGTCTCATAAAAATCTAATGACGTACAACACGATAATAATAATTATGTAAGTTAGTGGAAGAAGTAAAGGAACGGAGAAAGGAACAGAGCAGCACTTGATCAATGCGTGAAATGTCAACAATGCTAATAGCTGACATGCACAGAAACAGGGAGGAAGACATACATACAGACAGACAGATATGCAGATATACAGACAGACAGACAGACAGGCAGACAGATATACAGACAGACCGATATGCCAAGTGACAGAGCAGAAGGCTGAAGAATTCCGCTAGATAATAATAATGCGCTGATTGTGCTCTATATTCTTGGTTGGGCCGAATGCAGCTTAGTGCTGTCTGTTTGTCTGTCCCTCTCTTCTTCTCTCTCCTCTGTCTCTCTGTCTGTCTCTCTCTGTCTCCTTATCTCTCTCTCTGTCTGTCTCTTTCTGTCTCTTTCTGTCTCTTCCTATCTCTCTCTGTCTCTTTCTGTCTCTCTCTGTCTCTTTCATTCTCTGTCTGTCTCTCTCTGTCTGTCTCTTTCTGTCTCTGTCTCTGTCTCTCTCTCTCTCTTTCTGTTTCTCTCTCTGTCTCTCTGTCTCTCTCTCCTTTCTTCCCTCCCTCCGTCTGATTCCAAACGTGCTTTTCTTTCTGACTGGCATCCAACGATGTTTTTTCTCAGCAACGCACCTATTAGCGGCTACCATGGCAACGGCATCTCGTCTGCCTTTCATCATCCGTTCCGTCTCCTGCATCAGCAGCAGCCACAAACCCAGTTAGTTTTGGCGGCGACCTTATGGACATCTCACGGCAACAGCCTCGCCAGCCTCCCGGCTGCTGCGCCGCCGTGGAAAAGTTGGGATGCACCTGTGGAAACGTTTTAGGGAGAGGCGGAAAGGAGGGAGAGGGACACGAATGAGAAGAGACATCAAGAGACATAAACAGGCACGAAGAGGCATAAAGAGACATAAAGAGACACAAAGAGACACAAAGAGACATAAAGAGACATAAAGAGACATAAAGAGACAGAAAGAGACATAAAGAGACACAAAGAGGCATAAATAGATTAAAGAGACATAAAGAGACATAAAGAGGCATAAAGAGACATAGAGAGGCATAAAGAGACATAAAGAGACATAAAGAGATACCTAGAGACAGACAGAGAGACAGAAACAAACAGACAGAGAGCGTGAGTGAAACAGCCAGAGAGAGACAGAGATAGGCAGATACCGTAGAGAAATATATGGAGACAGAGAAAGACAGAGAGAGAGACAGAGAGACAGGCAGAGAGAGACATAGAGATACAAAGAGACAGAGAAGGATATCTAAAGATGTATCTAAGCAAGATAACAAGTACTTCTGTAACGACTGTATTGTACAACACATACATTACATTCCATATCACGCTTTACATTATGCCACTTCTCCTTTCACTCAATTCACAACATTGTCGGTTTGAATTGGATAATGAAACTACCAGCGAGAAGACTGGCCAAACTCTCATATGCCGAGGATAAGAAAGTGAAGATGCTAACACATCTATAACCCATTGCTTTCCCTAAGCTTAGCTTACGGAACTACTATTCTTCAATAATCGTATACAAGTCTATTGAGTAAACATCTGGTATTTTTCGCCACTAAACAAACAAGATGATTGTCCCAATAAAACTTGCTGTGAAAATAATCGCTACCAGTTCTGCTGCTGGTAAAAGCGTCGCAGTAAATATCCCCCGGATGAGATTTGCCTCTCGGATGTAGGCTACTCCACGTATGGTTCCGAGTAGGAGCAGAGTGTGCTTCGAGTATTCCTACTTCAATACGTGTACACCTCTTAACGCTCGGCGGTAAACACACTTCGGGCGTACTCAGAGAGTATGTGAATTGCGCTGTAAGTTGGCCAACTCCAATAGAGCAATTTTCAGTAGTTTTTCAAAGCGTAAATGAAGCTATAATTATTATACATCAGGTCTATAAAAGTTCGGGTTTAGGTTTAATTGCTTAACTGGTATAGTATAATTTATAGACTAGCCTAATCGTGCTGGGCCAGTGATACGAGGTCGTAAACAGCTGAGACAACCATAAGGAAACAGTAAATTATAGAAAGCGCAAATTTTTTTAACGATTTTTTTCTCTACTGCATTGTTTAATTCCGTTAATTTGCTTGGTCATATGCAATACAATACAATACAACACAATGCAATGCAATACAATACAATGCAACACAATGCAATTCGATACGATACAATACAGTACGGTACAATACGATACAATACAATACAAAACAATATACTATGATACGATTCAATACAATTCAATAGGATACTATACAATACGATATGATAATATACGATATGATACAATGCAAGTCAATACAATACATGTCTGCGCACCAAGATCATCCAAGATGTAGGATGATGACGTCAGTGTCCGCATATTTTTTATCACAAAAACCTCACACACAAATAAATTTCTATCTAAGCACCTTTTAAATGCATTTACTGAAGGTATAAATACCTGTACAACAGTAAGAATGCAGTTTTTAGTCTCTAGACTTGTGTTGAAAACTAATCGTTTACTTATGGAACACGAAGCCAACTTGGCGTTCGAATATAACTCGGAAATTAATCTGATTTTTAATCTTGTGGCCCCGCAACTGTAGACAAATTCGTGTATCTGCGTTTGATACCATGAACCATTTCTGTAGCGCAATTTTGACTGAGTAGAAACTTTAATGCAGACAGGATTGATGACAGTTTACATAGATATCTGTTGCTCTGTCATAAGATACCGGTGCTTGATAGATGTGTAATGATATCATTATTATTGATATGATCCTTTTCGTTGAATACCCGGAGGTAAAAAGGTATCCCTAGTGGATTTCAACAGTATTTAAAGGGCAGAAAGTCATTGGACCTGCGCTAATGGAAAAACCCGTCAGTGTTGAAATATCATTGTGCATCTGATCTCTCAATGGATGTAATAATCTTTCTCTCTCACATTGTCTATCTCTGTCTATCTGTATGCCTGTCTGTCTGTCTGCCTGTCTGTCCTTCTGTGTGTCTGTTTGTGTGTCTGTTCGTCTTGTCTGTTTGTCTGTGTGTGTCTGTGTGTGTCTGTCTGCCTATCTGCGTATCTGCATGTATATCTGTCTGTCTGTCTGTCCGTCTGTCTGTCTATCTGTCCGTCTGTCTGTCTATCTGTCCGTCTGTCTGTCTGTCTGTCTGTCTGTCTGTCTGTCTGTCTGTCTGTCTGTCTGTCTGTCTGTCTGTCTGTCTGTCTGTCTGTCTTTCTTATCGTCTCATCTATCTGAATTCAGTAATCTTCTTTCAAATGCTCATTCTCCCTCGATCCAATCTCGAAGCAGCTGCTCAAAGTCTCGAGCCCTAATCCGGGTCAGTTGACGCCATATTTATTTTATGTTCCAAATGCGCGACAAGTGGCCTGGATTCTGTTGCCCCGTGTGTATCCGGTGCACATGTCAAATGCAACTCAGTTGCTCTCGACATATTATTATCTTGGTCCAGCATTCCACGATTTATTTTTGTATCATTTTACAATACAATTCAACAATTCAACAGTAACTTGACGATGACTTCCTCACAGCGCAACTCAGAGCTGCCACGATGAAACCGGGCCGCAAGAAACGCTAGGAATCGTAAACAGACTGGAAGGGGTAAGTTACTAGTTCAGAGTAAAAGACAGTGGTATCTCGGTGGGAGAGTTGGGAATACGATAAGGTGGGGAACTCCAGATAGAAGGAAGGGTGGCAATTGTGAATGAACGCCAGGGGAAAACGAGACGTGTAAACCTGGAACAAAATATCTTCCAGCAGATAGGGATTACTGATTGATGAAGAGGAGCGGGTTTTGAGAGAGATGCGGTTTTATTGTTACTGATAAAAATGTCGTATTATAGAAGCACAGTCTATATCGTAGGTGGTGCTACTGTGTTGCGTGAGCTCTTGAGCTAAGAAAGAATCAAATATATTGCACTCAACTGTGGAGGTTAAAGCGTTCAGCTATATTGAACTGAGGATGTTGTTGATAATAATAAATTAATTACAGGGTGGCGCAGAAAAAACCGGACTATTAGTTTTTGCAATTGCATCGCTTGAATAACCAAAGTAATTGTCACTTTAAAACTATCATTAGACAGAAATGACACAGAAAAATGAGAGCGCTACATAAAATAAAACTGACATCAAGTATTCTATGGCGTTAACTATTCTTTGTACCGTCATGGCGAAGCGTCTGCTGACAATTGATGATAAATCGTTAATTCGTGCGTTAAGACTCGAAAAAGGATGGGGTTCGCTTCGAATGGTTAGAGAATTCCCACGACGACAATGGAAGCGAAGTACGTTGCATGATTTGATTAAAAAGATCGACGAAACTGGCGACACTAAAAGAAAGCAGAGTAGCGGTCGACCGCGATCGGTTCGTACGGCTGATAACGTAGCGAAGGTCGAGGAACTGATTTCAAGTCAAGAAGACCAACCGGGAACAAGCAAATCTCCGAGAGAAATTGAACGTCAAACTGGTAGGCTATATCTCGTAGAACTGTTCAGCGTATTACTGCCAGACATTATAGCTCACTCTGGTGACAATTTCACTTTCCAACAGGATGGAGCACCTGCTCATCGTTCACGAAAACAGTTGCTTTTCTCACTGCTCACGTTCCAGACTTTATTGAACCAAAAAATTGGCCACCGAACAGTCCGGACTTGAATCCCGTAGACTATTCGATCTGGGGAGTGCTTCAGCAGCTTGTCTACAGGCAGAGAATTCGAGATAATGAACATTTGAAAGAAGTTCTGAGAACTTCTGACCGCATGCTGGGACGAAATCAGCGAGGACACTATCAACCGGGCTATTGTACAGTTTCGCAAGCGATTATCATTGGTTATCGCAGCAAACGGAGGACATCACTTTGGCTTAAATTTCTTACGCATTCAGAAAACTCTGAAATTTTACAGTTCGTTCAATGTTAGGCTATATTAAATGCCAAACCAATGCCATTTTTCTGTGTCATTTCTGCAGTCTAATGATAGTTTAAGGCAATAATTACTAATAGTCCGGTTTTTTCTGCGCCACCCTGTATGTCCTTCTGTTCCTTCTTTCTGTCTGTCTGTCTATCTGTCTGCCCCTCTTTCTCTTTTTTCCCATTCTTTCGTTGTCTATTATTCTTTGTCTTTGTGTCTGTCTGTCTGTCTGTCTCTCTGGTCTTTCAGTAACCAAGTCTTGTTTTCGTTCAGCATCTCTGGACAACCCCCACTGACTGGACGTAGCACACGTTAATAAGCCTGGGTATACCAGCGCCGTTCAACTGACTATACTCAAGTTAACTCGTCCTTTACGATATGCGCCTCTGAGTAGAGATCTTGAAGAGGCGCTATATAAATTTATGTGATTGAAATTTATGTGATTGATATATTACATGTATCTTCTGCAGTACGGAAGCAGGGAATTGGAAAGATGTATGGATGGATAGATGGAAGGATGTTTGGATGGATGGATGTTTGGATGGATAGATGTATGGATGGATGTATGGATGTTTGGATGTATGTATGGATGGATGGATGGATGGATGGATGGATGTTTGGATGTATGGATGGATGGATGTCTAAGAATAGCGACCAAGGTTAAGATATTCGGACCATTTCGTTTCGTGTATACAGACGCAATTCCGTCTTATCTCTTCCAGCTGCTTGTTTTGACGGTTGCTTTGCTGTATTTTCATCACGAGTATTTATATAGCGCCCTTCAAGGTTACTGTTTTGGAGAGCTCCCACTCAACCTCGACTAAAGAGAACAGTCATTAAAATTGCCATAGAACGTGTCGGAGGGAACCCTGCTGCAGGGTATACCAAATGCAAATAAGGAGTAGCCCATTGTATGTATTGAATATAATTAGGCCTATACTGTATAATAGCACTACATTAAATTGTTCCAATTTCTATTTTCTTTTCTATTTGTTTAATTTTTAATGTTGCATTATTGTTGTCCTTGAGTCCAAGTTCTTCGTCTAGACTCAAGAGAGTACGCTTGAGTTCGTTTCTTAGAAGTATTGGCCTTGGTGTCGTGGTCGGTCAGATATTGACAGCAAGACTGCTGCTGTATTGCAACAGGTTCTACAGATTCGTCGCTGGTTATATCTGTACTTCAAGGTCGCATTAGAAGCAAGGCTGTCAGCGCAAATGGCATACTACTCTGCCTCTGTCTCTGTTTTTCTGTCTCTTTCTCTCTCTGTCTCTGTCTCTTTCTGTCTCTCTCTCTCTCTCTGTGTGTCTCTCTGTCTATATCTCACTCTCACTGTCTGTCTCTCTCTCTCACTGCCTATCTCTGTGTCTGTCTCTCTCCTTCTCTTTACATGGCTGTTTTTAAGAAATTTTTTGAACTGCACAACTCCTTCTTCCCTTTCCCATCCTCTATGGTAAATTACTTCCGGAGGACAATGACCTTTTTGTTAGTCTTAACTGTGCAAGAGTGCTTTCACAACTGCACAAATCCATTTAAAACTGCACAATTTGTGTACAACTGCACGTTAGAAAAGCCCTGTCTCTTTATATATATATATATATATATATATATATATATATATATATATATATATATATATATCTCACTCTCGCTTACTCCCTTTGTCTCTTTCTGTATATATATATTATATATATATATGCAATTATGCATAATTATACATAGTTTTTGGAGCATGCATATTTATGATTTTAGCGACGAGCTGCACTTTGCCATCCTGTCAGTTTTAGAACAGGCTCGACACTAAATTTCTAGAAACAGTAATTCAAAAACCATCGACGCATGGGAAAGTTCGAAGTGTTCCCTTCGAAATTACCGGAATACCTCTGGCCCCATTTCCGGTCCTGCAACGGTGTCCCTTGAACCCGAAGGTGATGCGAAGACTTGCCGTCAACGTACCTTTGACCCTGAGATGCCTTTGCAAGTGGTGGTCTGGCCCGGCTTTGAAGCGGGGCGGGCGGTTGAGGATGGGGGGGGGTGAGGGGTGATCCTTGGGATCTGCCAAGACGATAAATCTGTCGACGATCTAAGCTGTCTTCTCTTACAAGACGTGTTGGTCTTCGCTTGATCGTCTCATGTCAAAACATTGGATGACGTTGAGCGGTGCGCAACAGGTGTGGACGGAAGAGGAGAATTGTTGGCAGCGTTTTTCTGGCTATTCTCTCGCATTTCCTATTGCTGAACGTATATTATGTTCTTGCACGGCTGTTGTATGCATAGTGTGTGGGTTCGTATTTATCGTTTGAAAGAAGAAGAAGCTAAGGGAAGATGAACAGTGGCGGCGCCAGGGAGGGGCTAGGGGGGGCTAAGCCCCCCCTATCGGCGGCTCAGCCCCCCCCCAAAACAAAACGAGGAAAATCTCTACAACTGCTAACTTCGACTAAAAAAGCTAGACAGTGGCCAACGTCAATTAAATCAGCTATGTAATCATTGTGTAGAGTGCTTATCTTAATAGAATCCACCGCATACAATATTTTGCTAATCCCCACCCTCTGACCCGTCATGAGGTTATGAATACCATATGTAACCCGCCGGCCGGCTGAGGGCTACACCTGTTACATACCTATACAATCACATACGAAATGGGGTTTTCAGTTAGCAGTTTGTAGTCAAGCCCGTTTGCCCATAAAATTTTATAATCATACCGTTTTTACCTATTTCTTTTGTTTTTTAGTTGTTTCCCTGCACAAACTGTTAAGACTTGCTTCCCGGCTGATACTCGGCATCAGAAGGTCACGAAAATCAATGCCGGGTCGCAAACCCTGACAGATCCGGCTCACTTTCAGCTCTGGCCTACAGCCTATACTTGTACACTGTAGTTGTGACTCGCTTTACTTGCAGACTCATGAGCGGAGTTTGGTCTCAGCTCTGGTAAAGGGAGGGGCTAAATCAATGTTCCGCGGATCTCTACAATAGTCAAATCAACTTCAAAACAGCAGGTCGTTGATAACACTATGATTAAAAATTTATACCCCTAGACACCCGAAAATCGATGGTAACACTAAATAAAAATAATATCCTTAGACACCCGAAAATCGTTGAAAACACTAAAATCAAAATTAGGTTCCCAGACACTCGAAAATTGTTGGTAACACTAGAATCAAAATGATATTCTTAAACACCCGAAAATCGATGATAGCACTGGAATAAAAATGATATCCTTAAACACCCGAAAATCGATGATAACACTGGAATCGAAATAATGCTATTAGACACCTGAAAATCGTAGGTAACACTGGAATCAAATTGATATCCTTAGACACCCGAAAATCGTTGATAACACTGAAATCAAAACTATGTTTTTAGACACCCGAAAATTCTTGGTAACACCAAATCAAAATAATATATCAAACCACCCAAAAATCGTTGAAAACACTATAATCAAAATTATGTTCTTAGACACTCAGAAATCGTTGATAACACTAGAATCAAACTGATGTCCGTAGACACCCGAAAATTGTTGGTAACACTTGAATCAAAATGATATTCTTAGACACCCGAAAATCGTTAATAACACTGTAGTCAAAATAATGTCGTCAGACGCTCGAAAAGATGTTTTAAACAAAATTTGACGACTAAAAAAGGTGTCTTCAGAAATTTTCACAGCTAAAAAAATTTCCTCAGTAAGTTTTAAGACTAAAAAATTATGTATTCAGAAACTTGACTACTAAAAAAACGTGTCTGCAGAAATTTTGGCAACTAAAAAATGCCTTCACAAATTTCGAAAACTAAAGTAAGGTGCCATCAGAAATTTTTACAAATAAGAAAATATTTCTTCAGACATTTTGACACCTAAACAAAGGTGTCTTCAGAAATTTTGATGACTAAACAAAGATGTCTTCAGACATTTTTACCACAAAAAAGGTGTTTTTAGACATTTTGTCTACTAAAAAGTCGTCAGAAATTCTCCGCCGAAGAAACCCTACCGAAATCAAATCCTGGCTACGGCCTTGGAGGCTTGGGGAAGTTGTGCAGTTCTAAAAATTTCTTTTAAAAGCCGTGCATTCTAATACTAGTAGTCGGCGACTCTGCAAAACGACTTCTTATTTTAGGTTTTCATGTTTTTATCGTTCATAAATAGCTGACAAAAAGAGCCTTAAAAGGGCTCAAGTTGAGGTCAACAGAGCTAAAAATGCGTTGGCGGCTGGGGCTCCGCCCCAGACCCCGCTGGAGGAGCTCACGACGCTCCCCCAGACCCCCTAGTCGCTATGGGCTTCATGCCTTCGGCACTCGCAGCTTCGCGCCTTCGGCGCTTCGTGAAAAATTTATAGTTGTGATTAGGGCTTTAGCCCCCCCAAACCTGAATTCCTGGCGCCGCCACTGAAGATGAAGAAGACAGCGTCGAGAAAAGAGGAGAAGGAGGAGAAGAAGACAAACGAAGAATAAGAACAGAGGAAGAGGAGGTGAAGATATAAGAAGAAGAAAAGCGAGATAAAGAAATTGAAAAAGTAGATCTCGAAGAGGCATCCATTCTTGAATCATCGTCGTCATCATCTTCATCATCATCTTCATCATCATCATCATCATCATCATCATCATCATCATCATCATCATCATCATCATTATCATCATCATCGTCATCGTCATCGTCATCTTCATCATCATGAATTCATCATCATCATCATAATCATCATCATCATCAACATCTTCTTCATCATGATCTTCTTCTACATAATCACATGTCATATGCCATCAATATCATGTTCTTCTTCATCTTCATCATCTTCTTCGTCGTCATCATCAGTTTCTGAAACAAAGACAGACCAAGACAACCATAGATAGAAAACACAATTGAGAATGTATACCATCCATTGTACTATCACAAAAGGGGGACAATTGACTCGACAATGGACAGGGAACAATGGAGATCATTTATTTGTACCCATCGCCACCAAAATAATGTCTGGCATCAGAATTATTGATGATGGATGAATGTTCAGATCTGTCGATAGAACCGAAGCTGATTTCTGTCTTTTTACTGAACGAACCTTCGTATTATTATTATGTTGAATGATATTAATTTCTCACTCAGTCAGATATTTTGCTGTTCATGAATATTCATTGGAGAACAGGTGGCCTATAACTGCGCAGTGCGCATGTCCAGATGCCATTTCCTCATTTCAGCTGTTGCAATGCCTCAAGAGACCGCACGGTGCACAACGCACGCTCATACTCACACACACACACACACACATTGTATTATATATATAATTTATATATATATATAATATATATATATATATATATATAATTGCAGAGTAGCAGTCTCTTAGCCATCCCGACGGTACAATATCGATAGCTACACAATATATTTATTCGGAAACTCAGACTCGTGTAAAAACCGCAGCAAGTTCAAATGGACAGCTTTAATAACCAGATCCTTTCCATCTCCTCCTTAGAAACCTCGTCAGCATCTAGGACCTCAGACATTGTACAAAACAGTATAATACATGCAGACCGAAACATTTGCACTCTCAAGTGCTAATACAACGATATAAAACAGACGCCAACATATAAAACGGGTGTTTAAGGATAATAATTGACATTGAGGGACTCTATTATCATAATTATGGTCTGTGAAACCCTACTATTATAATGGGTTATAATAGATACGTGTGCAACATACACCGTGTTGCGGTGTGTTTATGGTAAGTTTTGTTCTTCGGACAAACCGTGTGATACGACGCAGAGCTCGTGAATAGACCGGTGCCCTGCACTTAACATTAGGGTGGTACTTAAGAAATGTTTAGTTTACAATAAGTGCGATGTCCTGCTATGCATTGAGTGAATGAATGAATGAAGGAACGAACGTATGAATGAATGGATGAATGAATGAATGAGTGAATGAATGAATGAATAAATGAATGAATAAATGGATGAATAAATGGATCAATTAATTAATTGATTAATTAACAAATGAACGAACGAACGAATGAATGAGTGAATGAGCGAACGAATGAATGAATGAATGAATGAATGAATGAATGAATGAATGAACGAACGAATGAATGAACGAACGAATGAATGAACGAACGAACGAATGAATGAATGAATGAATGAATAAACAAATGAACGAATGAATGAATGAATGAATGAATGAATGAACGGCCTTATCTGACCGATCGATCGATATATTCAGGCACAAACAATGCCTAACACTGTCTTCAGTCTATCTTCTGTTGTCCCTACATAGAAAACGAACACAATGGTTGGACTGTTTGAGCCGAAATCTACGAAAAAGATTCCAATCCTGAGGACTGTTCCTGCATTATACATGTAGAATTTATAGTTAGTACGAAAGTCTCACAATTATAAACTATGCCGATCGCAAAGACTCAAACATCCGCTTTCGCTGCCACAATAGCCTACAGTATATAAGAGGCTACACGTAGCCTACAATGTACATGTACATACGGATTATACAGAACTTTCTTTTATCTCTTCTTCCGCGCAACACGAGTGTGCACCGTGTCGCTGCTCTGAGCACGCCCGCCAACATTCCAGGTGTTCGTCCAAGTGTTCCTCATTAGCTCCGTGCACACTTTGGTTATTTAGTCGACGTCTACTTCGAGAAGTGTCAGAAACACTCAGAGTCATTACAACTACTATTACAACTACTAATATGTGGTATTGCTATTACTATTGGTACTTTTATTGGTACTGCTGCTGCTGCTACTACTACTACTGCTGCTGCTACTACTACTGCTACTACTACTACTACTACTACTACTACTATTACTACTACTACTACTACTACTACTACTACTACTACTACTACCACCACCACCACC
>OX243827.1:30225846-30228346 GCA_945859605.1 Lumbricus rubellus | reverse complement strand
GCAGAGACAGACAGACAGACAGACAGGGTGAAATAAAAAAAAGACAGAGGCATGTCTATAGAGGGAGAGAAAAGAGAACTGCAGCATATTTTATGCAGCATATTTTATGCGCGTGTGTGGGTGCGTGTAGGCCTATGCGTGCGTACATGTACATGACGGTACATTGCAGCTTGATGTTGATGTTGAATCCTTATTACAAAGGAAATGGTTTCTAAAATATTTTGTCTGCGAGTTCTCTCGTAATGTGTTTGGGTGCGAAGTACGTTAACAAATGCAGGATTTACTTATTTGCCTATTTTTACCTGTTTAAATTAAACAACTTGCATCTTGCCTACTTGTATACTTGCGTGCGACTTGCAGTCAACTTGTTTGCTAACATACTGATGGACATGATGAATCGATGATAGCCAGTGTTTCTTAAACAGAAAGGAAAAAGAAGTGAATAGGATGCATGGTGAGTCCTGAAAGACTCTGTGCTAATGTATATGTATATATGTAAATATATCTAAATATATATAAATGTTATGTATTATGGTCTAGATGTAATTCATATATATAGCCTATATATAATATATAATATACATTTTATACATGTATATAAATTATATATAATATATATATATATATATATATATATGAAAGTCATGTAGGGCTATGTACATGTACATAAACTAATGCAGAGTTTCTTATCGTAATATGCAGTATTTATGAGCCACGTTTACTATAATATAAATATTAAATATGCACATCATAGTCTACAAGTAGATCTATATATAATTCATGATAGTCCTAAATATAATTATATATACAGTTATGATATGAACACGAAACAGGTTGTGGATAATGTTCTGGACTGGATTTTCACTCTAAGGTCAGCAATATTGAAGGTTGTTTATTTTTTTTATACCGGCTGCGAATGCCTGAGCCGTGTGTCATAGGTCGGGAGGTCAATCGGGTCATGGGGTTTAAGTCAATGATTGACTGGACGCTGGAGTGATTCGTTGAGCGATGATGCGGGTTGATGAAAGCAAAACACTCGGCTGCTGATGATGATGGTGATGCGATCTTATCAATGTAGCCATACGTTTGCATACTCTCATGTCTGATAGTTACAGCAACTATTATACTCCAATGACTGTGGATCTCTAGACACTATGTATTGCTGACTTTGGTCTGTGTGTCTGTCATACACTTGGAAAATGTCTTAAATGCAATTATTTAGAAACGTATGTAGACATAATTATGCCTAACACTGGAGTGAGTTCCACAAATCAGTGACAAATGTGCTATATGTCGCGTGTCTTCATGCAAAAAAGTATAGACTTTGCAAAAGTAATTAAAAACAGGAAAAAATGATTGACCTTAATAATTAAGGTCAATGACGTCGCTGAAAAACAGTACTGTGAGTGGAGATTGGAGAAAAACTTGCTTAAAGTTCCCTATATACAGATTGATCGCCGGACTGGTAGCTCATAACCTACTCCTCGCGTTGCAAGCTTCTGAAATTTGAAATGTCGCGAATTTCCGTGCAGTTCCATCCAGGAAAGTTGCTTGGAGTTGGAATGTCGGAGAAACGTCTGGTCTAGAACTCCAGAGTAGGCCTATATTATTTTACCCTTCAATTAGTCCGGAGCCAGAGCAGTTGTCGGTCGTATACACAGTAATCCGTTCTTTCCACAAATTACAACCGCCTCCTGGACACGTTCAACTCGTGGCTTGCGAAGGCAGCTGCTGCTCCCGCTCTCGAATATCCCTATCCATGGACCCATTCCCCCAATTACTTTCACTCGGATGCGGAACAGTTACTCAGGTAGACTCGGTGGGTCTGGTCCTATTGGTGTATGGTTCGCCGATCAGTAACTCCTTTCGACCAGCGAAAGCAGTTGCGCCCGGGAATGCAATAAAGTTCTGCCGGACCCGTGCCGGAATGATTTACTGCTGGCTGCTGTACGAATGTTGGCATAATTGGAAAGGATTGCCGTGTGTGTGTGTGTGTGTGTGTGTGTCTGTGTGTGTGTCTGTGTGTGTGTGTGTGTGTGTGTGTATGTATGTTCGTATGTGGGCGTTTGTGTGTGCCTTTATTCTAGAACACGTCAGAAGCAGATGGCTTTTTAGCTTAACCCGGTTTTCAACGTGGCTGTCAAAAACGACTTTTTCTTCTTCGCCTGTGTAAAGGTGAAACTGGTCTCGGTGTAAGACCGTGTAGTACTCAGATGTGACTGCAGCTAAGGAACCCGGTACTGCTTGCAATTAAGCAGCTTTTTGCACGTCTTATCGGTCTCGTTAGGGCTGGTGCCGCGCGTGTCCCGTTAGAGATAGCCTACCAAGGTTCATTTGTTAATACAGTTATTTCGCGGTTTTTCTTTCTGTTTGTTGCATTGGAAACTTTTAATTTTATCCCCATCCTGGATTTATCCGTCAGCAGATTAAAATGATCGCTTAACTTTCAACTCAAAAGTTTCACTTTGTCAACGTTCACCACGATGTTTACATCGGAAAT
>OX243827.1:29818346-30220846 GCA_945859605.1 Lumbricus rubellus | reverse complement strand
GGGGGAGGGGAGCGGGAGGGGAGGGGAGGGGAAGGGGAGGGGGAGGAGGAGGGGGGTTCATCGGCCGTAAATCCTTTCAGTGTGGCGGAATCTTGACATTCAGCTGAGCAGCTGAATCAGTGAAGGCAGGCGGAGAAGAAGAAGGAGGAGGAGGTGAGGAGAAGGAGTAAGGGAGGAAGAAGAGAAGGAGAAGGAGGGGAGAGGGAGGAGGAGGAGGAGGAGGAGGATAAGGAGAAGGAGGAGGAGAAAGTGGAGAAGGAGAAGGAGAGGAGGGGAGAGGGAGGAGGAGAAGGAGAAGGAAAGGAGAAGGAGAAGGAAAAGGAGGAGGAGGAGAAGAAGGAGGAGAAGGAGGAGTAGGAGATGGTGGAGGAGGACGAAGAGGAGAAGGAGGAGAAGGAAGATAAGTAGAAGAAAAGGAGGAGAAACAGGAGAAAGAGGAGGAGGAGGAAGAAAAGGAAATGAGGAGGGAGAAAGAGGAGGTGGAGGAGAAGAAGGTGAAGCATAATGAAGGAAAAGGAGGAAAAGAAGAAGGAGCTTAAGGCGTCAGAAGATGATCGCTTTATTAGCTAAATACGTTGGAATGTGTTAGGAGAGTAAAAAACGTGTTAAAACTTCACTCTTGAAACCGTCTGTGTGTGGTGTGTGTGTGTGTGTGTGTGTGTGTGTGTGTGTGTGAGAGAGAGAGAGAGAGAGAGAGAGAGAGAGAGAGAGAGTGAGTGAGTGAGCGAGCGAGCGAGCGAGCGAGTGAGCGAGCGAGCGAGTGAGTGAGTGAGTGAGTGAGTGAGTGAGTGAGTGAGTGAGTGAGTGAGTGAGTGAGTGAGTGAGTGAGTGAGTGAGTGAGAGAAATAGACAGACAGAGAGAATGCTTCGAATGTTTCACGGTGGCTAGATCTTTCGACTTGTTACGCGTTCGACCCTACTCCATGAATTGGAAGTTTCCAAACATTATACTCTTCGAGGGATCCTGTGTAGGTCTACCTCTGTTCATTTAAACAATCATGATGATTATCATAATAATAAACTTAACAATATCACCGTTAATCCTTCATAATTTCTATTACTGTTTCTTAGGTGATGTAACGATCGTCACCGATAGTGGTTCTCGCCACCATCTCCACTCTACCATTGGAAGTCAGATCCAACTGATTTGTCGTTCGTCAGATGGCAGTAGTCAGCTACGCTGGTACCACAACAACACAGCGGTCGTGGTCGACAGGCGACACCGTCTGAGAACCAGTCTACAACATGGCGCCCTAATCAACGAGCTGACCATTGGCAATGCGCAGTACGAAGACAGCGGTCTCTACATCTGCTATGATGCGAGGGAAGATTTTGAGAGTGACCAGATCATGATCAGTGTTACAGAGGACCCTTCTGAAGAAGATGATAAACGTAAGGTTATCTGGAGTGTTAGTTCAAATAATAATGAAATTAATTTGTCTATCTTCTTGTTCTACTTTTTTCTTTGCAGCCTCCTCTTCTTGTTCTTGATCTTGCTCTTGCTCTTCTTGTTCTTGCTTTTTTCTTGCTATTCTTTTTCTTTTTCGTGTTTTTTTATGTTGTTGCTCATATTCTTTCTGTTCTTTTTCCTCTTTGTCCTCTTGTTTTTGTCCTTTCTCTTTTTTCTTCCTCTTCTTCTCTTTCTTCCTCTTTCACTTCTTCCGCATCTTCTTCCTCTTTTTCATTATCCTTCTTTTTTGTTTCTCTGCTTTGCGCAACTTCTCTCCTCCACCTCCTTCTCCTCAACTAGTTATTCTCCTCCATCTTCTCCTCTTTTTCTCCGATTCTCCTCCTCCTAATCCTCAATGATTCTCAATTCACACTCACTATTCTTCTCTACTTCTCCCCTCCTCCACTTCTCCTTATTATCAACCTTCTGCACCTCCTTCTGCTCCTGACTTATGTCTCTTTTCCATTTTTTTTCTTCCTGGTTATCTTTTCCTTTGCCCCTCCTCCTCCTCCACCTCTTCCACCTCCTCCTCCTTCTCCTCATCTTCTTCCTCTCAATTGCATGCATCTATGTATGTAAACCACTTAATTTCCTCACTCAATTTATAGCGCCTTGTAAGCGCTTCACAGCAAGAGTGCCGCTCGTATTAGATCACGCCAATCCAAACAAGATTTTTAAAGACAGCTTTTACGTTGGCCGTACAATTATACAAGGCACTCGTCCTGGGGGAGGTCCATTCTAATGTAAACAGACATTTTGTATAGCGCCGCTTTTAGAGTGGCTGATCAGAGGCGCCCCCTGTGACGGACTAATTGAGGTCAAAGTTCATTGATAGCTAGGAGTTCATCAATAAACAAACAACGCCCATTGTTTATTGTTCGACGATGTTAAGAGTGGAATGCCCACGCAGACGCGTAGAGCCAAGAACACATGTAGATTGTGTTTTTGACCCAATACGTACACTGGGGTAGAATACACAAGAAACGTTTCAGAAAGGTAAAGTAGGATAAAGTGTAGGTAAGATTAGCTAAAATGAAGTAAGTTGTAAATAAGGGAAGACAAGCAGGTTATTCTAATTAAGATTCAATCAATGAGATTTATAACTTCAACTTGTTTATTGATCCCAAAAATATCAAACAGACAATTATGCATTCATGACAGTACACAAAGTGATTAATTGCAGTCAACAATTGCAATGGCATAGCTGAGTGTACAATCGTTACTGTGAAATGTAAGGAGCAATAGGCTGCCTGAAGGGAGTGATCCCGCTGTTCGGGCCTATTCAGTGTAAAAAAGTAAAAATGTAAAGTCCATCCAGTTCCATGTGGAACACATGCGCTCATCTTCTTTCCAATGGCCTTGAGCCGGCAATGAACGAGTCCCAAGGTCCTGGACACCGGGCCAGTGTATCGCAGGACTAATGCCGTTTACTTCCCAGCTTACGCCGGTACCAAATTTATATTGCTTGGTGACAGAGGCACGTGTGCGTAGGCCTAAGAACTTGCCCAAAGTCATCACCCGGAGTCGAATTCGCACCCACCCGCTCCGTGAGCAAACGCGAAAAAATTCTTCATTAAAATATACATACTGTAACAAAGTGACCTGTTTTATTGCATAGAAGACACGCTGAGCATTTCGATCCTCAAACCGTCGACCTACGACCCGCTGAAACGTTTGCTAAGCGTGGAAGCGAACGGAGAGTTCACTTTGAAATGCAACGGATCTCAGGCGTCGGATCTCTTATGGTTCCACAACGGAAGTGAGCTTTTGGGGGGCAATCATCTGCTCCTCATCACCCCATCGCTGGACATCAACACCTATCAACAGGTTTCGCTACTCAGCAGGAGTTTCGTCGGGGATCGGGATTCGGGAGTCTACGAATGCAGAGACCGATTGAATGGAGATGGTGGTGGTGGTGGAGGTGGTGGTGGAGGAGGTTCCGCGGTGACCATCAGGGTTCGACGACTGGAAAGAGGTTGGTGGGAAAAAATATATTAAACGGGTGATTTAGTTATTGGAGGGTCAGACTGCGATTCTTTTCTTTGTCGCCTGTCTGTCTTTCTGTCCGTTTGTCTATATTCGTGCATAATATGCATTATATCTGTCTGTCTGTCTGCCTCTGTCTGTATTATCTATGTATGTCCGTGTGTCTCTCGGTAGATCGACCGATCAATCTGTCTGTCTGTCTGTCTACCTACCTACCTACATACCTACCTACCTACATACCTACCTAACTATCTACCTACCTATCTACCTACCTACCTACCTTTCTTCTTATCTACCTACCTACCTACCTACCTATCTACCTACCTACCTACCTACCTACCTACCTACCTACCTACCTACCAACCAGCCTACCTACCTACTTACCTACCTAACTACCTACCTACCTACCTACCTACCTACCTACCTACCAACCAGCCTACCTACCTACTTACCTACCTAACTATCTAACTACCTATCTACCTACCTACCTACCTTTCTTCTTATCTACCTACCTACCTACCTACCTATCTACCTACCTACCTACCTACCTATCTACCTACCTACCTACCTACCAACCAGCCTACCTACCTACTTACCTACCTAACTATCTACCTACCTATCTACCTACCTACCTACCTTTCTTCTTATCTATCTACCTACCTACCTACCAGCCTACCTACCTACTTACCTACCTACATACCCACCATTCATCCATTTATACATTACACATGTAGATCTATTGGTTGTATTGTATTGTATAATATTATGTATCTATATGTCTCTCTCGGTTCATCTCTATCCCTGCATCTACCTCTGCCTATATGTCTGTCTCTCTGCTTCCCTCTATATGTCTCTCAGTCTCTCTGTTTGTGTCTCTTTGACTGTCTGTCTGACTGTTTGTCTGTTTCTTTCACTCTCTTTCCCCTGCCCCTCTCCGTCGCAACCTCCATCTAATGGCATCTACCGCTCCATTAGTACCTCTCTCTGTCCTTTTGAGTATCTGCCTATATGGATGTATGGCTCTCTCTCTGTCTCTATCTCTGTCCACCTCCCCCTCCCCATATACCTGTGTCATTTCCACATTCATCACCCACCGCATTCTGCATTTCAATCATACAGTAATCACACTATAACTAATCGGTTACCACGAGTGTACCAAATCACAGTCGTGCAAGATATTTGTCTCTTCTGGTTTTTCTGAAGTTGTGCAGACCCAAAAAACGCTGCTTCATAAGTTGTCTTCGTATCTTAACTGCACGCAGCGAATAAACAATTCGTGCAAACGCCACAAGATTGTCTTATCCGAGAGCAAAGTGTAGAGTTCCGTGTGGTCGGCAATTTCTCGACAAGAATTGGATATGCTTTAAGTTGGTCCGGATATCATATATCCGCAAGTGAGCGGTTCCAGACGCCAGGAACACCGTGCGGAACATGGTATATATCCGTGGATAGGGCGTGTTCCGTTTATAGAGATATCACCAGATGCACTGAAAACGAATTTTGTTAATGATTTTCAGTCAGTTATTTGCTGACCGTATAGAATAACAAACATGTGTGACGTATGTTGCGCTGCTTTCAAAGTTGATTTCACGTTGCGCTGCTTTATAAGTCCACAAGTAGGATATTATACGCGGTCGTTTTAGACTTGGGTTGTTTTCCTGGTTGTCATTAGTCATTATGAGCGGCTGCCCCTTATATATAGCTTAGAAGAGAACCCTTTACAAGGTGTTTAATTGGACCTCGAGTCATCACGACAGACTAAGCACATCTTCAACATGATTGTGGCCATGATTATAAATTGTTGAATTTTACACCGTTGCGTTCGCTTCATTTCAATGTAAAGACCGGTAGATCTATACGTCACTCAACGGTCCTCTAAACGTCTAAAGGAATTGGATGATTGATTTAATTGTATTAATTGTGATTTTCTTCAATGCCACTGGTCAGGTGCGTTCTGTAGTGCACGTTTGTCTGTGAATGTGCGTTAAACCATCATGGATGTTATTTTGCTATCAACAATCAATCAGCTACTTTCAGATTACTGATGCATCTCTGTAGGCCTACTGTAGTGGTAATATAATTAGCCTATGATCCAGGGGCGCCGTTAGGCGTACGCACTTACGCAAGTGCGTACAGCGCGGAAAGGGGAAAAATTTTTTTCACAAATTGCAAAATTATTATAAGCGATGAAATTCTATTGAAATTTTATAATCTATAGAATATACTTACTTCCTTACTTACTTACACTCTAATAGAGAGCCATCTTGGCATTGAGCGTCTTATAGCCGCCTAGGCCCTAGAGGTCTATGGATCCTGGGATTCCTCGATGTAAAACCGTTAAAACCTTTTTTTAAATTTAATTTTTGTTTGTATGTGTTTTTATGTGCACTTTTTATAGCCAGGGGCGGCTCCAGGGCCCCATTTAAAACTGCCATGGGACGTGGCCCCCCATTTGGTATGAAATTAGCAATATGCATATGGGTGTAATGGCATATTGCCCCCCCCCTATTCGGAAAATGGCATGGGACGTGGCCCCCCAGTCGGTTTTCAAGTGGAGGAGTAAAAAAAGGTCATCAACTTTTTTGGCGGATGAAATGGTATGATTTTCTCAAAAAAATTTGGCAGATGACTAAAAAAACCTCATCAACTTTTTGGCGGATGAAAAGTACTTCAGCCAAAGACTGATCCCTATTTATTTTCGACCAACAACCAAATTTCCAAATTTGTTTCACCTGTCCCATCCCAGGTTCTAAGATTTTTGCCCCCCCCCCTTGGAAGAGTTCTGGATCCGCCACTGGTTATAGCGCCCCTTCAAGCTCTCTACTCCGGCCGAAGCACTGAGCAATTGTGAGTGAAGGACTTGCCCAAGGTCCTTACGCGGCGAGGTGGATTCGAACCTGGAAAATTCCGGCTTCAAGGCGACGATAGCATAGCAATATGCCGATCTAAAGGTATCAAATTGCACCTCCTAAACATCACCCCCCCCCGGTAACTTGTACCGTAACCGGTTTCAGATTACCCCCGGACACTATAGATTTGCATAGATTTATCCGTCATCCCACTGTGGTTTGTTATCAATATTTTACTCTGAAAAATAATAGCCTCGAAGCCATTTCTCGATGTAACTTCAGCGGCGATTTAGTATTTTAGTTACAAATGAAAATATTTATAACAAACCAAACCACGAAGTGGGATAACGGATGAAAATCTTCAGACCAAAACAAGAAGCGGGATTATTTTTCTGATATGTTTAGTCCAATAAACGCGACGATTGATGCAAATTACAGTTTGCAGGGGGGTGATGTTTAGGAGGGGGTAATAATTTGAAGCCTTTAGCATGGGCGTCCACAGGAATTTTTCTAGGGGCGCAAACCTTTATATCATTGTCGCATGGTCTAAATTTATTGGGTGACAGTTTGAATTTCCTTATTACCACGAGAGAATCCTATACATGTAGATCCTATCCTACCTATACGTTATGCGCCCAAAGAAAGGTATATTATATAGGTTCAACATGACTGCCTAAAAATGGCTCCATTTGAGGTCGACACAGCCAAAACTGCGCTGGTCGCTGGGTCTCCGCCCCCAGACCCCGCTGGGGAGCTTACTGTAAAGACAAAACCTTTCTCTTTTACAATAACATTTTGATTTTTATTGTTATCCTGGTAGCTTGCAACACTGAAAAACGACTTATTCTTAAAAATTTCGCGACTTTGTCGTTCACAAACAGCTGGCAAACAAGAGCCTAAAAATGGCTCCATTTAAGGTCGAAACAGCCAAAAATGCGCTGGTCGCTGGGGCTCCGCCCCAGACCCCGCTGGGGGACCTTACGACGCCCCCCAGACCCCCTAGTCGGGATGGGCTTCGTGCCTTCGGCACTCGCAGCTTCCCGCCTTCGGCGCCGCCACTGACGACCAATTAGGCCTACAATACAGCGTCCTGGCACTTTTTTACACTTTAAGCACTGTATATGTATATACACCGTGGTTCAAAAAAAACTAAGCCAAATTGTTTTTCATATATCTCTGATGCCTGATAACATATCACGCTAAAATTTTCCAAATATTTAGAGAAGTGGACCAAGAATATGATTCCAAAATTTCAAGATATAAAATTGAACGGATAAAAAGATATGAATCTTTCAACTTCATATGCCGAAATTGCAGTTTACAAGCAATTTTCAACCAGATTCAGTAAAAAGTAAGCTAAACTGGGTTTCTTATATCTCCAATGCCTGATAATTAATCATACCAAAATTTTCCAGATATTTAGAGGATTGAACCAAGAATAGGATTCCAAAATATCATGTCATAAATTTGAACGGATAGAAAGATATGAATATTTAAACTTGATCTCCAGAAATGTCTGTTTTCAGCAAGTCTGTTATGGTGTTCGTTGCGGTTTCGATGCTTGATAGTTCCAAATTTTGGTCTTCAGGGATGATGAAGTAAAATTAATTAACTATAAAGTGTGGAGCGTGATGTAAGACCGAATCTACCAAACAACAATCCATGATCTAAACGATCTGAAGCAACCAGCGCTTGTTGGAAGTGTGGGAAGGCCTGGACCAGAGGATAATCGACGATGCTGTTGCGTAATGCATGGCGCCAGCGCTTCCAGGCTTGCGTGCAAGCAGGAGGACATTTTGAGCATCTTAATTAATTAAATAATAAAACCATACTGTTGTAATCATATTGTTAGTTCAATTCTCTACATATCTGGAAAATTTTAGAATGATTAATTATCAGGCATTAGAGATATAAGAGAACATTTTATTGAACCTGACAGAAAATTGCTTGTAAACTGAAATTTCGGCATATGAAGTTTAAAAATTCATAGCTTTTTAACCGTTCAACTGTGTCTCATGAAATTTTGGAATCATATTCTTGGTCCACTTCTCTAAATAGTTGGAAAATATTAGCTTGATATGTCATCAGGTATTTGAGATATATGCAAAACAATTTGGCTTAGTTTTTTTTGAACCACGGTGTATATATATATATATGGGATTGGATTGGTAGTATTTACGCCCCCCCCCTAACCAGAAATCCTGGATCCGCCCCTGAATATAAGCTCGTATCGATCGCTGTTCGCTTCATATTATTTTGTGCAAGTTGTGTGTACAGAAATAAAACCCTGGCGGCGCCGCTGCTATGATCTTATTATTAATTTACGCTGTTTGCATGTGCTCTTGTGATAGTGCCCCTTCAAGCTCGCTACTCAGAGGTTGTCCCGACTATACAGAGCGGGCACTGCATCGGAGTTTCACGCCAAAGCGTTCGAGCAATTATTGCGAGTGAAGGACTTGCACAAGGTTCCTACGCGGCGACTTGAGGTGGATTCGAACCTGCAACCCTTCGGCTGAAAGGCGACGAACATACCCAACGACACGACCGCGAGGCCTACACAGCTTTTTTCGGATAAGTGCGTATTGTGTCTTCCCATCAACAATGCAGATTGTGTGTGTGACTTGTTGTTTTCTGCTGCTATTTCTACTTCTGTTGTTTATTTGTTTTTTGGGTTTAGTTTATTTCCTATTGAATAATCTAGTCTTCTATGCATGGACACTATATATATATATATATATATATATATATATATATATATATATATATATATATATATATATATATATATATATATACGTCACTCAACTATAATATATTATGTCTGTCTCTCTGTTTCCCTCTATGTCTCTATAGACATAATATATATATTATATATATATATATATACTAGCGTACCCGGCCACGCGTTGCTGTGGCTGAAAAGAGCATTCTCCCTACCTCCATTCCACCTCCCCTCTCCCTCTCCCTCTCTTCTCCTCCCCTCCACTACCCCTCTTCCTCCTCCTCCTCTCCCCTCCCCTTCTCCCTCCCCTTGGGCAGTGAAATATCAGCTAATTTCAGTCCTTCGTTTGCAGTTGCTCAGCGCTTCGGCGTGAAACCGATGCAGTGTCCGCGCTGCAATTGGAAGCGCCTCTGAACAGTGAGCTTGGAGGAACGCTGTAACAAGTGCACGTACAAACAAACAAAAATTACCATTAGCAAAATGTGAATCCTATTTGCGGAAACCTTCGGATCTGTTCAGTTACACTGTTACTGAATGTATACGTACATTGTCTGCCTTTCTGTTTTGGTCTACGATCAGGGATGCCACTCTGAATTTTGAAAAAAGGTCAGATCCGGTCGAAAAAAAGGCTAGAAAAGGCTAGATTGAGAGTTTCTCTGAAAAATGCATGAATTTTTCCATTTTTCCGGCTTGAAATTTCTGACGACCGTTTCTTGAGTCGTCCAACGCTTAAAATTTGATATCGTTTTCCTTCCCGATAAAATTTGTGAAGACCTTTTTAAAGTTTTGCGCTCCAAAATTCGCAATTTTTGGTTCATATTTTAAAAAATTGGACTTTTTTCATGTCTTTAATGCATTTTCACCTTTAAAAGTCTATTTTTATGTGTAAAAATCAGAAAACCGCCGTGAGGAAAAAAAGACTAGATCCTGACAAAAAACCTAGAAACCTAGATTACACCGAAAAAACCTAGATCTAGGTGGAAAAAGCTATGAGTGGCAACACTGTCTACGATGGAGTACAATACTTTGATAATTGTTGCAAATAATAGCAAAGGTAAAGACCTTTTTGAAGGTGTCTTATAGGTTCGAACCCAAATCTCCTTGGAATCCATACGGTTACTGTTTAACAAGCTACACCATAAAAAAATTATTATTTTATATTCGCCCCCTTCCTTTATTCAGACCTTGGGACTGGCACTGTCATAGTGCGAGTGTAAAGATTTTTTTATTTCAAGTAATTCTCCCAACGCCTGTTTACAATATTAATTTCGTAAGGATTTCTTTACTCAGCATAGGCTACTTACCGTATCTTCCTGGGATACAGACTAACACTTGTCTTAAACACCTTTAAATAATATAAACCTAGCTGTATATAAATTTGAAACGAAAAACGCGAATGATTTTCATTCGAAACCATGGCAGTTTTGAGAATGTCTTGAATAGATGTAACATAAACTGTGCTCGCTCACTGTTAGTGCCAGTCCCAAGCCTGCAAAAGGGAAGAGGGCGACGCCAATTAATGATCGTCGTTATAACACAGTGTTGTGAAACTGGATCAACTACTGCTATCCGTTTGGAAATTTATTACAAACTTTTCACTGAAACGAGGCTTAATGGTCACCGAATAGGCGCCACAAAACATAGTGTTATTGTAATTTATGTGCATACTTTGCTTCTAGTTCTAAATAGTAAATTCTGGTCCTTATAATTAGGAAAACCACATCATGAACGATAGATTTGAGATCAAAACAACAGTTTGTAATTGATACAAATTGATATTCAATTATCCTTTTTCAAGACATCAACGAGCGGAGCGGCAGTATAATTATAGGCCTATGCACGTCGCTAAACTTTTATAAATCATATCAAGTCTACGCGTTGTGTAGCGGTTCTAATAATGCCGTAGACACCACTAAAAACGGTGTCAACATGTGCTATAATATGAAAATCGTAGTAGCAGTGACGTAACTAGCGTTGGGCTTGGGGGGCCTAAGCCCCCCCAAACGAAGCTGAAGCCCCCCCAAAAGAAATCAAGCCGTTGTATGCTTACGGCTAATTTAAATAGACTACCGCATGGACGGCGTGCATGCAGTTACGAACGACCGGCCATGACTGCCTAAAAATGGCTCCATTTGAGGTCGACACAGCCAAAAATGCGCTGGTCGCTGGGGCTCCGCCCCAGACCCCGATGGGGAGCTTACGGTAAAGACAAAACCTTTCTCTTTTACAATAGCAGTTTTATTTTTATTGTTATCCTGGTAGCTTGAGCCTTGCGACAATGAAAAAAGACTTATTCTTACAGTTTTCGCAACTTTTCCGTTCACAAATAGCTGGCAAACAAGCGCCTTAAAATAGCTCCATTTGGGGTCGACACAGCCAAAAATGCGCTGGTCGCCGGGGCTCCGCCCCAGACCCCGATGGTGAGCCTTGCCTTGCGACCGGTCTATTAAAGACAAAAGTCACAAAAACCTTCTCTTTGACAGTAGCAGTTTTATTTTTATTGTTATCCTGGTAGCTTGAGCTTTGCGACACTGAAAAACGACTTATTCTTACAGTTTTCGCAACTTTTCCGTTCACAAATAGCTGGCAAACAAGCGCCTTAAAATAGCTCCATTTGAGGTCGACACAGCCAAAAATGCGCTGGTCGCTGGGGCTCCGCCCCAGACCCCGCTAGGGGAGCTTACGACGCTCCCCCAGACCCCCTAATCGGGACGGGCTTCGTGCCTTCGGCACTCGCAACTTCGCGCCTTCGGCCCCGCCACTCAAGACCAATTATTACAATACATGCAGCGTCCTGGCGCTTCTTCTTTTACACTTTAACCATTGGTCATACTTAAGGCTTAAGCCCCCCTAAACGAAAAATCCTAGTTACGTCCCTGCGTAGTAGACTTAGTCGAGTTATCTGAAAATTTCCAAATAGTGAACAATAAGACACGTAATAATGATATTATTATTATTATCATTTACTATTATCAACAAAAACAACAGCAATAACAACAACAACAATAGTTGCAATAACAATAGCAATACCAGCATCAGCAATTTCCAGCATACATCGTTTTAATTTCATTTAATTTCAGTTCCTGTCGAGATTCTTGAGCCTGCTTCGAAGTCTGCTCGGATCCGCGTCGGAGCGAGCTTCGAGATAAAGTGCAAAGCGAGCAACGGTTCTCAGCTGGTCTGGTTCTTCAACGGAAGTCAGCGATTGGTGGATCGGAGGGACTCCGTTCAGATCAGGGATTCCCCGGATCCAGTGGCTCAGGTTATGATGAGCATCTTACGATTGGAGAATGCGACGATGAGAAGCAGTGGAAGATACAGCTGCAGGAACGAGAAGGATGCGGCTGATAGTGATTCTGTAATCATCAGTGTCTATGATGCAGACGCAGGTAAAGATGTGGGCTTTGGTGGTGTGCTTGTGAATGTGTGCATGTGTGTGTGCAAGGCCGTAGACAGGGGGGTGTTTTGGGTGTTTGAACACCCCCCGAAATGGAAAATGCAGAAAAAATCTATTGCATTTTCTAGTTCGAGATGCAAAAACCATGAAAAAAGGCATGAAAACACCCCCCGAAATTAAATAATAGATTGAAGAATTTCGATATTAAAAACTGAAGTTGATGATTAAAAAAAAGGTCGTCAGAAATTTTTGAAGCGCAAATGGAAAATAAAACTGGAATCCTGAAAACACCCCCCGAAATAAAATCCTGGCTACGGCCTTGTGTGTGTGTGTGTGTGTGCGTGTGTGTGTGTGTGTGTATATGAATGCGTGTGTGTTTGCATGTGTGTGTGCGAATGCGTGGGTGAATGGATGAATGTATTTATTGTAGTGTTGGGATATTTATCTTGTTGCTTCTGTCGTTGAAATTATTGCTGCTATTATAATAATAAAAATACTACTACTACTACCACCACCACCACCACCACCACCACCACCACCACCACCACCACCACCACCACCACCACCACCGCCGCCGCCGCCGCCGCCACCACCACTACTACTACTACTACTACTACTACTACTACTACAACTACTATTGTTATTGTTATTGTTGTTGTTAATATCATCGTCGTCGTCGTCATCACCACCACCATCATCATCATCCTCATTGTCTTTGTATTTAAATAATTTTACTTCTGCTGTAGCTAAAAAGTATTTGTCAATTATGTCGCAACATCATCATCATTATTATTATAATTTCCTCTATTGTTCTGGTTATTGTCTGTGTGATTCTTTTAATTTTCTTTGTTCCACGTGGAACAGTGTCTTTGATGGAGAATGGGTCACCTCCAATGGTTGCCACATCCGTTACATTGAGAATTGGTTCCGTCACAAATCTCCAGTGCAGCTTTCAAGCTCGTGGTGACTATCGTCAGGAGTGGACGAAGGATGGACGGATACTTCAGACGGGGGATAAATACGTCATAGAACTCGATGCCAGGCCAAGCAGTCTCAGCATCAGGTTCACAGGTTCGTGTCATTAAATTTTGTTAATGGTTTCTTGCAACCGTAGGCAGTTCTGGTCAATTATTAGAGACTATTATAGCCTATGAACTTCTTATCAATCAATCAAACAATCAATCAATCAATCGATGCTTTTATTGATCACCATGATAGCCTATAATATGCTAACAAGCAATCAATTCTTCTACTGCAAATAACGTACAATTTCCTAAAAAACAAAGATGGAATTCCAAAATCTTAGTCCAACATCGAAAAGCTGCGTTCTGTCTTCTGAATTCCTCTCCGTTTCGGTTCCTATTAATATTTCGGACTACCGCATGCATTTAGCTTAGTTGTGGATGTTGTTCTGGTGCATTGTAGAGAGAAGCGACGCTGGGTTGTACAAGTGTACGTTTAGATACATGTCCGACAACAGAATCGCAGGAATCGTCGTATTCAACGCCACGAGTAAGAGAGACAATAATTGTGTAGGAATCTATAATACATGTATACACGCAGACACACATGCATGATTCAGTCATCCACCTATTCATCTGTTCACCTATTCATCTAATCATCCATTCGTACGCTTTTCCATCCTATTATCCATTCAATCAGTTCGTTCATACATCCATCCATCTATTCATCCGTCCAACTATTCATCTATCCATCCATTCATCCAACTATCCATCCATCCATCTATTCATCAAACTATCAAATCCACCCAATCATTCATTTATCAACCCATTCATCCATTTATCTATCCATCCATTCATTCATCTATTCATAAAACTATCAAATCCACCCAATCATTCATTTATCAACCCATTCATCCATTTATTTATCTATCCATCCATTCATTCATCTATTCATAAAACTATCAAATCCACCCAATTCATTCATTTATCAACCCATTCATCCATTTATCTATCCATCCATTCATTCATCTATTCATAAAACTATCAAATCTACCCAATTCATTCATTTATCAACCCGTTCATCCATTTATCTATCCATCCATTCATTCATCTATTCATAAAACTATCAAATCTACCCAATTCATTCATTTATCAACCCGTTCATCCATTTATCTATCCATCCATTCATTCATCTATTCATAAAACTATCAAATCCACCCAATTCATTCATTTATCAACCCATTCATCCATTTATCTATCCATCCATTCATTCATCTATTCATAAAACTATCAAATCCACCCAATTCATTCATTTATCAACCCATCCATCCATCTATCCATCCACCCATTTATCCATCTATCCAGCCAACCATCCATCCATCTATCAATGCATCACCTCCTATATAATTATATAGCAATTACCAGAACTGATGTTTTCCATCTGTGACCTTTCCAGCAATTCCGTGTCCATCGCTTTACCCTCCGATGAATGGTCATCTCGTCCAGTGTCCATCTCCTCCTGTCTTTGGCGAGTCTTGCAGCTTCGGTTGTAACCATGGCTACAGCGTCAGCAACAATACTCCCATTGTCTGCGAAAGACAAGAAGGAGGAGAGACTTACTGGTCGACAGCCATTCCACAATGCACAGGTGAGCAATAAGCAATCAGTTGCGCAATGCCACAGGTAGACTACGCATGGGAAAGCTTTTGAGAAGCTCCCCAAAACACAACTAGTTATGATCAGATGACAATATTATGATGACAGGTAAATAATTA
Organism: Lumbricus rubellus; assembly: GCA_945859605.1. NCBI lineage: Eukaryota > Metazoa > Annelida > Clitellata > Crassiclitellata > Lumbricidae > Lumbricus > Lumbricus rubellus. The sequence goes on along the minus strand of OX243827.1, from coordinate 30,205,705 downwards.
GACAGTTAAATAGATAGACAGGTTAATAGGTAGATGGGTCAAATTGGTAGACAGGTAGTATGTAAACAGGTAAATAGGTAGATAGTCAAATAGGTAGGTACATGTAAATAGGTAGACAGGTAAATAGGTAGACAAGTAAATACATCGCAAGCGTTGAAACGTGATTGACTTGCTTAAATTTTTCAATGGAACCCGTTCCAAAGTCGAAGCTTTGCTTTGGGCACATGCGGTTATCATCTTGCAAGGGTAAAAGATTTTGATTATTTCTGCTCTTATTGTGTTTTATAAAATAAATTTTAATGCCCGAGGTATACATTATCCCACAGGTACTTGAATACTAAATACTGTTATGAAATAAAATTTTCGAAATGGCCCTATGTCCTGCTGGCGAGAGTGCCCTTGAAATCCACTGCATCAGATCTTTATTGTTGTTATTTTTATAAGCAACTGTTATCATTATTTTTTATATTCTATAACATCATTGTTTTCATTGCAGTCTTGTCATCCAACAAGACGGATGAGATTGATGACGTAGCGACAACAATGAGCAATGTTCTGTTGAGAATAGGAAGCAACTTGACATTGCAATGTCACGGATCGATTGTCGTCTGGACAAAACAAAAGCAGATGATTGAAAATGGATCGAAATACGTCATCGACAACAATTCTCTCACCATCAAAAATATCGGTAACAATCGACCAATTAATTAATTAGGCTACATGTGACAGTTATTTGCTATTAAGCATCGACATTTTATTCATAGCTAAAAATATAGACTGTATTATAAAGCAAAACACGAAGTAAGGTAATTTATACGTAGGGGCCTAGTTAGTGTAAGAATTGTGGAAAAATAACTGGGGAATGGACCATTTTGCACTTGGAATTGGGTTGTGAAAAACAGACTTTACTATGGGGCTCTAAGAAAGACTGAGGGTTGAAACCCCAATTCTCACCCTGTATGTAGTAGCATAATGACCCATAGGGTGCAAATTTATCAATCGGAACAGTTTGGATGTGCACTTGTTATAGCGCTCCTTCAAGCTCGCTACTCAGAGACGCTCCCGACTGCAGAGCGGACACTGCATCGGAGTTTCACGCCGAAGCGCAGAGCAATTGCGAGTGAAGGACTTGCCCAAGGTCCCTACGCGGCGACTTGATGTACATTTGAACCTGCAACTCTCCGGCTGCAAGGCAACGAGCATACCCACTATACACCACCGCGACCCACAACAGTGGTTAATGTGGTTTGTCCCACCGTTTGGGCGAGCAGTGGGAGCGCCGAATTGTCGGGCCTGCTCTTGATGCGCACATTGTGCAGTGACTACGTCATTAACTGACGATTTTTATCTCGTTGTTTTGTAGAGCGCAGCGATGCTGGTCTGTACGATTGTAGTGTCTACAGAGATCAGACGTTGATTGGCAGGAACGTATTCAACGTCACGTGTGAGTTGCTCTAATTATAATTATCGAATCCAAATTAACATCAAATAATCTTGTCTAGCTATAATTATCTAATGACTTTTAATGCGCTTTTATCATTGTGTACAATCAGCTTATAATCATGTTTCTCTGCAGTCCAATACAGCAGAAACCGACTATCTGCAATGTGAGACAATGCAACTAGGTCTATAATATTCATTATTTTTTAATGTAAAGGCCTATGTTCCGGAACTGAATGAATTCAGAACAATTAGTTTATGTATTGACAGAATCACAGACCTAGTTTTAATATAATTTTATGTTCATATTTAACATAGGTTACCCAAGTAGGGCCTAACTCGATATAAAAAACATATTTTAGGCCTTAAATTTATTTTTTAATATTTAGAATGTACCGTAGCCAAATGTTTAGATTAACCCTATGACGCACACCTTCCGCGCCAACGCATTTAGCACACCTGGGGTCCAATGGACCCCACCGATAACATGGGTTGAAATTATATCAATTAGATAGAACTTGGGAATGAACGACTTAAATTTATGTTGTACATAGCACATGCACTCATGGAACATGTTTGGGTAAATATGTAGGCCGAAAATTAACCCTCTAGGGCTTCCAAGGGGGACCGGTGGTATCCCCCCGTTAAGTTTTCTCACCATCAAACAATTCTCGTATGGAATAAAATTTTGACATTTTAAGTACTTGCAGAGGGTTCATTTACACACATTTTGAGGTAAGATTTGTGATGATACCCCATACCGTTCAAAAGTTATACCCGATATACCCTAGGTACCAAGGGGGGGGTGGAAACAACCAACTTAGGTTAACGACTGTAATATTTTATCCGTCATTTATTATGAAGAAGAAACATTCTGCCCCTTCATAGAGGGAATGTAGGGCTACATTGTTATGCTAAATAATTTGTCTTTTCATAACCGGAAGTGTTAAAAATAAAATAAAATATGTGAAAAATGGTGATTTTCATAAAAAATTTCCTAGCGAGAATTTCTAGCTTGCTCAATAATTTTGACCAGTGGCACAGCCAAAAAACATTAGGAGTTGCCATTTGTATGTATGTATGTACATGTATGTATGAATGTATGCATGTATGTATGTGTGTATGTATGTATGTATGTATGTATGTATGTATGTATGTATGTGCATGTATGTATGCGTGTATGTAGGTATGTATGTATGCATTACGCATGCATATGTATCTGTGTATGTATGCATTTATGTATGCATGTATGTATGTATGTACGTATGTGTGTACGTACGTATGCATGAATGTGTGTATGTATGTATGTATGAATGTATACATACTGTAAGTTTGTAAGTATGTATGTACGTGTTTTTGTTTGTATTTATTTATGCGTGTATTATGTGTGTACGTACGTAATCTATTCAGGCACTATTGTATGCTTATGACTATGTAGGTAAGCCTATGTATGCTTGTATGTACAAATGTGCAGTGTATGTGCATGCATGTATGTGTGTGTGTGTATGTATGTAAGTATGCATGGGTCTATGTATGTATGTGTCTATGTTCGTAAACATACATACATGCACACATACATACGTACATTCATACATACATATGTACATACATACATACATACATACATATATTCATATAGATATGCAACATACATGCATACATGCATGCATGCATGCATGCATGAATGCATGCATACATAAATACAATACATACATTAATTAATATATACATTCATACATACACATACACACATATATACATACATACATACTACACTGTATCTAAGTATAAACCCAGGGACGGGGGTAATGGCGGGGCGGGGGTAATGTCCCACTGTGGGTAATGTCGAGAGGCAATGGGGGGAGTAATGGCATGGGTTATGGGCCGGGGGTATGTCCTGTTCCCATTATGCTATAGTCGATGCAACATGGATCTATCAATGCTGAAGCCTGGGGTCCGTTGGACCCCAGGTGTGCTAAATATGCCCTAGGTGTCTTTCTCAATTTCTTTCAAATCTACCAGGGGTGCTACAGTCTCCCAACTTTTTTGTACATGTAGGGGGATGAAATGTTGAGGAATTTGAATTATTTCAGATTTTTACTATTCATATCAAAAAAGATATTCAAGATATCGCACCTCTGGGGTCCGATGGACCCCAGGTGTGCGTTATAGGGTTAACAAGACTATTAATTTGTAATAACTAAACATATCGCGTAGCCTAACTCTAACACATTTCATTCATTTGAAAATAACAATCTTATATCTTATTTCCTTTCAGCATTGGCGTGTCCTCGTCCTCCTCTCTTACCTCATGGTGCCGTTGAGTCATGCAGTGACCACCCGGTCTTCGGTGAACACTGCGTCTATCGCTGCGACATTGGATTCACCCTGCACGGTAGTCGGCTGCGGTCCTGCGAACTTGCGGGTGATGAAAACGTGCCTTATTGGACGGGGGACGGAGCCGAGTGTCTAGGTAGGTACACTTTATAGTGGAGATCATACTTCTTTCAATTGCCAATTAAGACTCTCGTGACTTGTACTGTATTCTGTGTTGTGTTTTGAAGCAATAAATAAATAGCCTACATATCTTTTCATTTTGCGTCTAAAACGTTATTCTGGGTAGTTGAATCACGACTATCATAAGTGTCTAACAGGACTTTTTTTTAGTTTACAGATGTACCCTAAAAATGGCAGTTGTAAGTGAATTTGTGCGGTTGTGAAGGTATTTTGCGCAGTTAAAAATAGTTTAAACGGTTTATTTTCATCAGATTTGGAACACTTTGCCAGGGAGGATTGGAAGGGACAGAAGTAGTTGTGCAGCTCTAAGCATTTTTAAACAACCCTGGTGGTTGGATACATACCCACTATACCCACATAATAATAGTAAATAGGACATAAGATATTATATAATAGTAGGCCTACATGTATTATGACCCTGCGAAACATTCATTCATTCATTCATTCATTCAAGTATTTATATAGCGCCTCTTCAAGGAAACTACTCAGAGGCGCTCCCGACTCCAGTACGGCCAAACAGAACAGTTTTTAAGTGCACATGTGTGTCAATTGTGCATTAACTTTTCTTCTATAGGTTCTGCCGAACCATGGTTGAGTTCTGGCAAGTCCTCGTCAGGCACCGCAACATGGAGCAACATTCCGACAAAGCTATGCATCTTCTACAGTGGAATCTTTGTTCGACCGTCGCACTGGATCGTCACAGTGATGATGGTCGTCACGGTCGTTCAACTACTTTTACCTCAATCGTTTTTCTTTTGGTGACATTCTGTTGATTATTATTATTGCGAGAGTTGGAGAGAGAGACAGAGGAATGGGAGTCTGATGGAGAAAGCTACACAGACGGAGACAGACGGATACAGAGAGACAGAGTGAGACAGAGAAGCAGAGAGACAGAGATAGAGAAAGACAGAAAGACAGAGAGGCAAAGAGACAGAGAGGCAGAGACGGAGATATAAATAACTAAAGAGACAGAGAATGGGAGTTGAACTGGCGGAGAAAGCTACGCAGAGAGATAATAGGCTATTGGCTATGGTTGAGGAGAGGTTGCATTGAAGAGGAGAGTCAGATACAATGAGAGATAGACACACAGGATGGTAGACAGGAAGGAAGGTCCGGTGTAGATAGCCAGAGAGAGAGACACACACACACAGCGAAAGACAGACAAACAGACAAAGGTTGAGTGCAAAGAAAGGTTGCGAGGCGACGCGATAGAAAGTCTCATCCAGAAAGTAAGATAGGTGGGCAGATTGACAGACAGATCCAAAGACAATGTCATGGCGATGGTGAGAGAGAGAGAGACAGAGTGAGGTAGCGACAGACAGACAAACAGACAGATGGACAGACAGGTCTTTATCTATCTTGCTCTCTGACAGACAGACAGAGGCAGAGAGAACCAGACATAGAGAGAGTCCTAAGAATCAGACGAAGTTGCAATGGACATACAGAGATATTCAGAGAGATAGAGGGAGAGGAAGATACAGATAGACATACGGAGAAGGATAGAAACAGAGGGAGAGAGATAGACACAAAGACAGACGGAGTCAGATACCGAGAATGACTATTAGGCCTACTGACTCCAATCGCCTGTGCACTGAATCGTCCAAAATATATTCATCCATCTTCTGTTACCACTTGATGAGGTTCTTAACAACGGATTGATTTCTTGATTTCGATTTGTGATCCACCGCAAAGAACCTTCTCTAAAACTGTGATCGGTATAATAATTAATTGGCGTTTCTGTTTAATTTTTGCGTTCTTGAACTGATCACTTCTAAGACTGTCTGTTTGTGTATAGCTTGGACGCCCGTAGGCCTATATAAGGATAAGAGGCATGCCCGCCGATGGGGGCAGGAGGGGTAAATGCCCAGGGACCCGGCGACTTTTAACAGATTTAACATCGACCATTGTATAGTTTGTCCCTCCAGCAAAAAATATATGCGGGCGCCCATGGTGTATTACTGTGTTATAGATCTGTACTTGGAATTTTCCAGCACCCATCCAATGTAGATTTCTTATTATTTGACCCGAGGTAACTCGATTCCTCAGGAATAATTAAAGATAATATCAGGGGACTGTAAGTGTAAAAAAAACATTATGGAGTGCTACAATATGTTAAGATCCGATATAGCAAAAACTTGTGCCTTGGAAAGATATGATGGCAATATCAGAAAAAAATATATTAGTATGATTGTGTTGTTGTTTTTGTTAGTATGGTCATAGATCTAATATCAAAGGCCTAACATTACTACTTCAATTATACTACAACAACTACTATTGCGCCTACTTATACGACTACAAGAACTAGGCTACTACTACTTCTACTACCACAACCACTATAATAATTATACTGCCGGTGTTATTGCCATTGTCATTATTATTGTTATTATTGTTGTTGGTATTGATATTTTTCCAGTTAGGCATAGGCCTATAATATTTCAGCGTCTTGCAGTACAACCACTCATGGGCGGAGTTTATCAGGGGCTAGGGGGTGGCTAAGACCCCCAAGAAGGAACAGATTCAGCTTTTTTATGATGAAAATGGTATCTTTTTCCGGGCTTAGCCCCCCTCCCCCAAGAAGGCATTAGCCCCCGCCCCCCGAACGGAAACCAAACTCCGCCCATGCAACCACTAAGTAGTCTAGGCTTCACCATTGAAAGGTGCAGAAAAAAGCCTGCGAAATCTGTTACGCCTATAAAAGACTGGGAGGTTAAACCGAACATCCCCCCGCAATTCTCACCCTGAGATCAACCGTAAACAATTATTTTAATAGTACCAGCTCAAATAATATTTACACTTGGTAGTCCAATTAACGAAAAAACGGAATCTGGTTAAACCAATCATGATGACTGTAGTTGAAGCATGCGTTGGTCGTATTCTTCGATCATCGTTCGGATGTGATCCAGTTTCTTCTTCAGACGAAACAGAGCAGCTCTCTGTGACATGTACTCTCCATCGTTCTTCAACTTCAAATAACTCACGTAGATTTCGTGCTTAACAGCCTAACGAAGTGAAGCATCAATGAAAATCGATATCAACGTCACGTAACATCACTCGAAGCAGTGCTTAAAGTCTAAACATGAAAATGCCTGATTAACCCTTAGCATTCCAGGTTGTGCTGGAAGGACGGCGTTCGAATTTGAAAATAAGTACGCCGTTCATGACCGACAAGTCACACTTTATGTCCGGAAGTCTCAAAGAAAATATTTGTAGGCCTAGGCATGAGAGAAATGGTAGCGAATCGATTAAATCTAGACTATTATTGTTGATAATGCTTATCGAACAGACAATATTAGACAAATATGTAGTGATAGTTACATGGGCGTCCGCAGCGGGGCGCAAGGGGGCGCAAGTGTGCCCCTCTGGATTTTTTGCATAGTTTGCACATAAATTTAGATTATTTGGTTGTGATTGCTACAACTCGATTTTCAATGTGATTATCGATTCCTTCTACAAGTTAAGCCTATTTATCTTTCTTTGGGCGCATAACGCATAGGTAGACTATAATAGTAGCCTATTCTCTCGTGGTGATATGGAAATTCAAACTGTCACCCATTAATTTAAATTTAGACCATGTGACAATTATTTAAAAGTTTGCGCCCCCTAGAAAAATTCCTGCGGACACCCATGGATAGTTACATGGCGCACTGATTATTGCATAGAGAAACACTACTTATAGGCCTTCAGACAAAAGCAGTAGGCCTATACAGACCTCGATTTCTGTTGGCTTGGATTCCTTGAGCTTTCCCTCCAACTTCGTGAATGCTTTGAGGGACTCTTTCGTCGGACCATACATCAAGTTGTACTCTCTCGCTCCAGCCTCGAAATCTGCTTTGTACCTTTTCCTTTCTTCATTGTCTTTGATTGGACCATACACGCTGAAACGTAAACTCAGAGGTAGACGAACGAAGAACTTCAAGATATAAACAACAACAACAACAACAACAACAACAACGACGACGACGACGACGACGCTGCTGCTGCTGCTGCTGCTGCTGCTGATGATGATGATGATGATGATGATGATGATGATGATGATGATGATGATGATGATGATGATGATGATAATGATGATGATAATGATGATGATGATAATGATGATGATAATGATGATAATGATAATGATGATAGCGCTTGGCACGACGAGGCCATAGAACTCGGTTTTAGATAAACAAATAAAATGATGATAACAATAATAATTATTGTAATAAGTTAATAACAATATCAGCAATAACAAAAATAATACCGTAATAGTCTAATAAGCTTACCTCGTCATATTCGACAATTCTTCATTGGTGATGTAGTCGTCAAGCGGATAGGCAACCGGTTTGTTTGCTGCGTTTGGATCAAACTGAGAATCAGATGAAGTTACAGGCTGAAGAACAACATTAGAGACAGGCTGCGGATAAACTTGAGGAGCAGCAGGCTGAGGAGAAACCTTACAGACAACGCGAGGAGCGGAGACAGACCGATTAGCAGCTACACTCAGAAGTTGAGGGTCAACTTTAGCGATGGGTTGAGGTGCAGCTAAAGTGAGATTAGAAGAAGAAGGAGAGATGTTGTTAACCTTTGAATTTGCTACATTATGGTGAGACTGAGACGATACAGATTCAACGTCCTGCATTGATGTGGACTTAAGTGAATGAGCGATTCGCTGTTGCTTCTTGACAAGAGCAACGCAATCGTCTGAATTTGAGCGCTTCTAGAAAAAACAAATGACCCGTGTAAACATGATACATGTATTATTTAGGCCTAAATTTATGTTGTGTGCACACTAATTAAAAGATAAACACATATTATTATAGTAGGCCTAATTAATTTCTTTCTGTTGCAACTATTCTCTCATCTCCGTAGGCCTATAACAAACACAGACATTAAGCTATAATTCATAGAATAGGATTCAGATAATAATATTATGAATTTATGGCCTATGACGGCATAATCCAGTTCTCATTCTACAGCAGAGGTGTCAAACCTTTTTTAGTGGCGGGCCAGTGTGAACATCTTTCAACAAGTGGCGGGCCAGGGTGTCGAAGTTCCTGAACAAAATTGGGTAATCTGAGAGGGAGTTCCGGGCTGGTCAGCCAATACGCAGAACATTTTAAATAATAGGCCTATAAGTGTTTGTAACTTTCATACTTTAGGCTATTAACAGACAACCAACCGGAAACCATAGATGCACAGTCTGAGCAAAATTGACGCCAATAAGAAAAAACCTCCATGACATTGTATCTGGCGCTGACTGTAAAATATAAAAATTTAAACTTTTATCCTCTAATTTTGTAATCTTTAGGGAAGGCTACGCGGGCCAGAAAAATTGTCGGCGGGCCAGAAATGGCCCGCGGACCAGCTCTTTGACACCCTTGTTCTACAGGGTGACATCTGCAGCTAGCGCGGCTTAGACCCTTTTGTATTCACCTTTGAGCCAACATCTCGATGCATCCTGTTGCATTTGTTGAAACCGTTTTGTATTGTATTATTGTATATAAAGCGACTCTAGTAGGATGAACCGCAAAGAGGCGCTCCCAGTACGCAAGGCCCCACGAGAAGAACAGGTTTTGAAAAGAAAAACTGCAGCTGTTGAGGCAGAAATCGCAAACGAAAGAAAAAGAAGCATACCCGTTTGGAACCAGAGGCTCCCTGCAGCAGGGCGCTAATGTCACCACTTCTACTGGAGCCTGGCGAAAACGATCCTTCCTGAGTCTTCAGCAATTTCCTGCAACAACAGCGAGAGATGTTTGAGCAACATAGATTGACATCGAAAATATATCGGTATTAGGCCTACAGCGCTAGCTATATAGTACCTATTATACAAATCAAGTCAAGCTTATACACCCCAATTGTTCCATAATCGAAATCGCGATATCCAAATTTTCCGATGCGATAACACTATAACAGGCCTACTGTAACAGTGTAGGCTACACCTAAGCGAAGGGCTCCAGTTTATTCACGAGCGCTGCATCACGTCTGTAGGCATGTCCAGAGAAATAAAAGAAAGATCCAATCGATTTATTCATTTAGGGCCTACTCATTATGTTGACAGCAGTGGTTAATGGTTATTGCTTACCTTCTGACTGTACCACGCATTGCATCGTCATAGAACGGCCAGCTTTCTCTAACTTCTTTGTAGCATGTGTCCTTCAACTTGTACAGATTCCGACGTGAATTGAAGTTCGACACTTTGCCGAGAGCTTTCGTCCAACACTGATTGTATCTCTTACTAGAACCATCTGTCACAAAGAAAAGGTTTACATCATTATAATTCATAGGCCTAGGCCTAGCTGATAACCACAAATTGCGCATAATAACTATTGTTATTTTACTGGGTACGTTTCCATAGGTAGACGGTAGATTTAGGCCTACTTGCAGATGAATGTTTTAGACCTATAATGCTCGCACGGCGCACACAATGCGCCTAACATGGAAATTATCCCATTTATTAATTAAAATACCTTTCAGACATTAATTTTCTTGAGCTACCTGACGTGTGCCTATTGCTTGTTTAAAAAGTCTGTTTAAGAGTAGGGCAAGGGCGGATACAGAAACTTTGGACGGGGGGTGGCAAACCATTTTGGTGTTGGGTCCGGGAAAAATTTTAGGCCTTGGGTCTGGAAAATTTTTCTTTCGTATCCGCCAAAAAAAGTTGACCTTTTTTTTCTTCTTTTTTTGTCATCGGCCAAAATTTTCGGGAAATCATACCATTTCATCCGCCAAAAAGTTGACGACCTTTTTTTTTTAGTCATCGGCCAAAATTTTTGGGAAATTATACCATTTCATCCGCCCAAAAAGTTGACAACCTTTTTTTTAGTCCTCAACTACACGCTTCACGCTCCGTACAGATTTTCCAATAGGGGGGGGGGGCAATATCTATTACACCCTCATTCGAATTGCTGATTTCAGACCCAATGGGGGGGGCCACGTCCCATGGCAGTTTTCAATGGGGGGGCCATGGCCGGATTGGCCCCCCCCTGGATCCGCCCCTGTGAGTAGGGCCTAGGCTAAATTATCCCACCGCTACAGGTGCATCTATTACGATGACCATGAAACGGAAAGATGAAACCTACATTATGTAGCCTACCTTACCTTTGTTGAGTTCCATCTCAAGTTTCGTCTTTCTGTACGGTCGAACTGCAAGCAAGTGAACGATTCGCTCTCTAGAGAAGAGAACGGATAAACCAGAATTCAAAACTGGCAGACATGAGAAGATTACTGCTTCTGTTATGTAACCTGTCATATATGCAGTAGCCTATGTGCACTCTATTATAGGCCTAATAGCTGTGCATCATGATCATTACTGTGTGGTAGAAGTTGAATATAGTAATTGTATCCTTTGCCACAAACAATTAGGCCTACATATCGTATAATAGGCTATTTATTGCTTTTCACCTATTACAGAGCCAAGATAATGTAATGTAATCGGTCAACAGTAGGGCCTACTGTTGTCATCTTAGGGGCCGTCCATAAAGTATGTCACGCTCCAGGTCACGAAAGTGCGACGTACTTTAGGGGGGGGGGGGGTCCGAGAAAGTTTGACATACTTTAGGGGGGGTCCGAGAAAGTGTGACAGTTTGTGACAGGGGGAGGGGGGGGTCAAAAATGGTAAAAAAATAGCGTGACATACTTTATGGACGGCCCCTTAGACCAGAATTTAACAGCTTTGAATAGTTTTGAGCAGATACTCAAAACAATCTTGTTACTTGTGAGATCCTTTCATTAATTTCTGGCATTGTCGTGCAAAAAGAATCAAGGTAGACTAAGTACTGACCGGTACGAAAAGCTTGAGATCGGTCTCAACTTCAATTTTCGTTTAGATAATCTGATGGGATCTTCTTGTTTGGTCGACTGCTGTAAAAGATCAGAAACGACGATATTAACCTGCAACCAAGACATAGGTCATGATACAAGTGACCAATCGTATAGGCTACACTAAGCTCATCTAATTAGTGTCGTAGTGTTCCTGAATAAAAAAAAGGCCTACAATTATAGTATGGCAGTAGGCTAGTTGCAATTGTAATAATTTCACATTACTTAAATTCTTACCACGGATCCAGCTATTCCATTTCTATGTAGCACATCGAGTTGCTTCTGCGCCATTTCTACGTCGTTAATTCAAATTATAAAAATTTCTTCCAAGATACGCAAAGACGTAGACCTATAGGCCTACTTTCTACTAAGCTGAGCATTCTACTATGAAAATGAAAGTAGGTGTACCTTTTATAAGGACCACTTTCAAAGACCTCACACTTGTTCTTAATCAGATTGATTGGCTGTTTAAACTCTGGATCGTCGATCAAAAGAATCCGCAAAGTCGCCATAATTTACCGGACATCAGACAAAAGCTGTCAGCATTTAGGGGAAGTTGTGAATAGGGACAAATGGGGCCAGTACATGATTCGAAGTCTGTCATTCCTTTACAGCTTTAGGTGAACAATCGCTTATTGGAATAATAATTACCCACACGGAAGCCTGTTAATTAAATAATTAAACCGGTGCTTTGTTTGCTTATAGTTTTAGCACCAGTCTTTTGCATCAATTGATTTTTTAATTGCCAATTTCTTAGACCAACACCTCTGGGAACAATAGGACAGAGAGACAATGGACCTAATTAGTGTTCTGATTGGGATTAAGCAGTTTGCCGCTATTTCTTTACCTACCCGGTAACTAGAGGGTGCGAAAATTATGTAGGCTACGGTAAACATGTAGGCCTACGTGTAGCAGAAGAGATCAGCCTAGCAATGATTGAGGAGTCGGTCACTGCAGTGCTATTTTTCCGGATGCAATCAATGGTATCGACATTTATTTGCCAAACGTCTAGGGTCAATATTGAGAGAAGAACATCAAGGTGCCACAATTCTGACACATGGAGACGTTTTAACTTTTAAGGGATTGTAACAAAACATTTATAGAGCGCCATTTAAAGCCAAAACAAATCTGCGGTGGGAGTAGGCTTATAATAAAAATAATGTCAAGAAGAGCAGACTCTTCAGTTAGCCATGCCTTTAAAGTGTTTTGGTCAAACCGTCGTGAAACGAAGAAGAGTAGGCCTAGGCTAACAAGTTCGTCGTTTTCAGATGCTTTATTTTTTGGTATTTTTTAGGATGCTCGCAACAAATAAATATAAGCTAGATTATTATTATGCACAATCCCATGAATAAATCCTACAGCAACAATCGAGTCTCTTCAAAGTCTCGCTGTAGGCTGAACACAAAATCACTCGACAAGCAATCACCAAATAACAGAATATCGTCTGTGAGGGCCGAGTATACAGAGCGCCAATATTCCGTCAAAGTGTCGCAAAGCCAAACAACAATTCACCGAAAGTAGGCCTATCCCTTATAACACAAAGAAAATATATTTCGTTAAACTTTTGCTGAGCCTAACAAGCAATTTATCTACAGTAAATCACTTGTAATATACGGCTACAATATTCATTAAAAGTCACGTTACGCACAAGTGCAGAATGCAGAGCGGACACTGCACCGGGGTTTCACGCCGAAGCGCTGAGCAATTGTGAGTGAAGGACTTGCCCAAGGTCCTTATGTGGCGAGGTGGATTCGAACCTTGAACCTTCCGGCTCCAAGGCAACGACGCCACCACTACACCACCGCGCCCCACAGTTAACACTTGTAAGTTGTAATGTAATGAATATGTTACAGGCAATGTGTAAAATCAGGGATTTTGTAAAATGCCTGAAATTTTTAGGCAATTTGTAAAATCCCCAATTCACTCGGGCACTTTACACAATCCCTGAAAAAAACAGGGATTTTGTAAAATCCCTGAAATCTGAAGCTGAATATTTGACAGATTGCCTGAAACGAAATGACGAACATAACTGAACGTTGCCATCGACTGTTGCGACTCACTTTCCCTTTGAAATATTGAAGTAAGTAACCTGTCATTCCTGTCAAAGCTCCTTGAGCGGGTTGTTAGCATCCAGCTAACCGAGTTCCTGTCGTCGGCTGGCCTTCTTCCAGTTCATCAGTCGGCCTACCGGAAACATCATTCGACCGAGACCGCTCTTCTTAAGGTTGTAACAGACCTTACGGAAGCGATCGATGCGGGCAACCACGCTTTGCTCGGTCTGCTCGATCTCTCGGCCGCCTTCGATACGGTCGACCATGATGTTCTGGTCGAGCGCTTGTCCAGGACGTACGGGATCCGCTCAACCGCGCTTGACTGGCTTCGCTCCTATCTCTTCAATCGCCGACAGACGGTGCTCTTCGACGGGGTCTTCTCAACCATCCGCTCTCTCTTCTGTGGCGTCCCTCAGGGCTCTGTTCTCGGCCCGCTGCTGTTTCTGCTCTACACCGTCGACGTGGGTGAGCTTGCTACAAGTCTCGGCCTAGCATCTCATTTCTATGCCGACGACTCCCAGCTCTACACGTGGGGACATCCATCAACTGTCGAGCAGCAGAGGGGAAGAATGGAGCTTGGCATTGAGCGGATTGCCGACTGGATGCGGTCGAATCGACTGCGGCTTAACCCCGAGAAGACCGACTTCCTGTGGTGTGCGACGAGAAGACGGTGTCTCCATCTCGACACCGGCGCGCTGAGTGTCAGTGGGGCCCTGATACGGCCTTCGACTTCCGTGCGCGATCTCGGCGTCCTGCTGGAGTCAGATCTGTCCATGAGGCGCCATATCGCCTGGACAGTAGGTTGTTGCTTCCGGCAGCTCCGTCTCATCAGGAGCTGCATCAAGTCCTTGCCCTTTGAGGCCGCGAGGGCGGCCGTCGCCGCTTTCGTCACTTCCAAGGTTGATCGCTGCAACAGCTTGCTTGCCGGCGCGCCTGCGTGCCTCTTGGACGGACTCCAGTCAGTGCTTAATGCCGCGGCGAGGCTAGTCTGCAACAGGAGTAAGTACGACCACGTCACGCCGCTCCTCCGTGATGTCCTCCACTGGCTGCCTGTTCCATCTCGCATCGAATTCAAGCTCTGTTTGCTCGTGTTCAAATCGCTTCACGGAGCTGCGCCCGAGTACCTGCGCGATTGCTGCATAGAGACTCATTCCTCCGCGGCTGGGCTTCGGCTCAGATCATCCGAGAGGTCTGATTTGCGTGTGCGGAGAATGAGAACGTGCTTCGGCGATCGTGCCTTCTCGGTCGCTGGTCCTCGTTGCTGGAACAGTCTTCCTCTCGCTATCCGATCAGCAGGCTCAGTGGACTCTTTTAAAGCCAGGCTAAAATCACACTTGTTCGCTAGGGCTTATCCGGTGTAGCTGTTTTTTGTAAGGCGCCCTTGTGTTACTGCGCCATATAAATCGTCGTAATTATTATTATTAAATTATTATTATTAAGTAAGTAAGTATGGTTATTCTAATATCCAGGTTTATTATATCTATGGTTCTGCGGGCCATAAGTCAGCCTGTCTATTTAAGGTACTTCATCCTCAGACAACAATCCATCTCATCCAAGTACTTCAACCACATCCTATGACAACAACCCGTCTGCTCCAGGTACTTCATCCTCAGACAACAATCCATATCATCCAAGTACTTCAACCACGACCTCCGACAACAACCTGTCTGCTCCAGGTACTTCATCCTCAGACAACAATCCATCTCATCCAAGTACTTCAACCACATCCTATGACAACAACCCGTCTGCTCCAGGTACCTCAACCACATCCTCATACATCAACCAGACAGGTCTTTCCACATCAACAGAGGTAGCAGTCATCAATGGATCAGGTCTGGGTACATCGGAACAGCACAATCTCGACAACCAGCCTGTTTTGCTGGAAGATGTCATGGACAAAAATAGTTCAGCTCTGGAACAGAATCGTGTTACAATTAAAACACAACGCAAGCGAGCTCGGGATGCAATGGTTGATCAGGCAGAGCGTATGGTAAAGCGTAGCCGAGTGACAAACGTTGCTGCAAACACAGGGGACAATGTCACCATATATATTCCCCTCGTTGACAGAGGCCGGGGAGATCCTCGAAATATAATGGGTGTTGTTTGTGAGCGTGACAACAACGACCTCTACAGAATCGCTGTAAGGTCTGGAATGTTGTCCGGGAAATACTCCCGTAATCAATTTGATTTGTGTGCCCACAAGCTACTAACTAACAATGACATTTCAACAGAACAGGAAGTAGGACTTCGAAGTGCTGTTCAATTTGAATCCAAATGGGGTGGGCAAGGTTTTTTTTAATGCAACTGTTCAGGGACTGGACGCTGCAAGACAAATAGGTGCAAATGTTTCAAAGCAAAGGTCAAATGTAACAGTCGATGTCATTCGAGTACGTCATGTGTAAACAAAAACTGATGTAGCCGTTTAAAAACTGAACTAAAAATGAATTTGGAACTGAACTTAGAAGAAACATTCAGGAGGGGTGTCGACAAGTAATTTTATGTAGTATTAAACTTTTTCAAATGTAAGTGGTAGTGCTGTTAGTATTCGATTTGTTCATAGCAGTTTACAAATTTGAAAAAAATTAATGTATTATAGATGACTTTAACTAATTAACTTTGAAAATTAAAAACTAAAATTCGAATAATTAAATTGAAGTAAACTTAAGTGGCTTGTTTCCATAATAAACAACGATTATGTTCATTTGGGTTTCAGGCAATCTGTCAAATTTTCAGCTTCAGATTTCAGGGATTTTACAAAATCCCTGTTTTTTTCAGGGATTGTGTAAAGTGCCCGAGTGAATTGGGGATTTTACAAATTGCCTAAAAATTTCAGGCATTTTACAAAATCCCTGATTTTACACATTGCCTGTAACAAATACAAACTGACGAAGCTTTGGTGAATTATCACGATCGATAGTCTGCAGGAACAAGCAGATAGCCTAACGGAAACAGCGAAAAATCATTGGTAGTCTCAACGTCGTCAACCGCCAAATAAGCACAGCGCCCGTAAATAAGCTGATGCCCATCTGTTGGCTTTCGAGCGGAGCTTTAGAAATCTGAGATTACGATTCCATAATGATAATCATAATAATTATAGACAGGCAGAAAATGAATGGCGACAAATTTGTTCAAGGTAAACTGCAGAGAAAATGTGACACACGACTAGTAGACTACACCGCGTCAAAATATCACACAGAACAACGCTACACGCAATAAACAAACGGCAGACACAAAACTAAGCTACTTTTGCGCTGTTTTTATTACTGAGGAATTGCAGACAAGGCAAGAATATCATCCTTGACATCGCAACTGATAAGATCACAGCAATCACAGTTGGTTGAATATTCTCAAGAAATCATCTCAGAACCTTTACGCTACATGTAGTCATGGGCGTCCGCAGTTATTTCTGCAGGAGGGGGCGGGGTGGAGGATGGTTGCGGTAATTTTTTTAGCAAGAGCTTGAAAATTGCAAAGCAGGAATATAAGAACATGGTTATCATCTGTCATAGAGGTTTCTAATGTAAATTTCTCTTTCACTTTGTGTATTATTAGTATCATTAGTGTGTAAGTGCAAAGAAATTGTTAGAAAACAAAAAGGAGTAGTTTAAACATAGTTATCAATTTCCAAAGTGGGCGAGCGCCGAGTGCCCCTTCTGTGAGGGCGCCCATGCATGCATGTAGAGATCTAACGTATCACCTAATTGACACGTTCTTAAGGAACACCTTAACATGGCGAAAGTTGAACAGTTGACTATAATTCGCAGAGGCATTGATGATGAAACAAAAGCAGAAGTAAATTCCGAGTTCTAAAGATAGATATTATAATAAGTACTTATTCGCAAGTGATGAGCTTGAAACAATGGAACTTCTTGACATAAAGGAACAAGATGGAAATCGAACAAAGCTTCTATCGTCTTTGCAATAATTATGAAGACATGGAATGGTAGATTATCACATCATAAGAGACTGTAAGACGTCATTTGAAAAAACATGGATATTTTGTTCCCTAATGCAATTCTGCATTTGTCAATTATTGAAAATAAATAATAATAAAGCATCAATGGATGATTGTGGGACTTGCTCAAGGTACATATAAATCAATCGATCGATCAATCAATCAATCAATCAATCAATCAATCAATCAGAGTTTATATAGCACCCCTTCAGAATCCATAGTTAGAGGTTCTCCAGACCCAGGCCAAGCATAAAGCAGTCTTCAACAGTTTGTGAAATTGAGAACAGCTTGGGAGGTGTCGCATAGTCAAGAGAAGTCCATTCCATGTTGCTGGACCAACCACAGAGAACGAACGCCTCTGCATTGTTGCAGAGCGAGTGAAAGGAACCATTAAGTCACCATGGACAGCGCAGTAAAAACACAATAAATCTAAATACTGCTAAGAAATGAGTTGAAATGATATCAATGTACATGTATCACTTTCACTCCACACTGAAAGCAAGTACACTCGTCAAACGTTGCCTGGTTGTAAAAACATTGGGCTAACACTAATAATCATTTCCTAACGTTATAACTGGTTGGTTGAACAATAACACTAACAACAATTACACAACCACAGAAATAATAACTTCACTGTCACATGAACAACCACAGCCAAGAAAGACAATGAAAGTGACAACAAAAGACAATGAAAGTGACAACGACAACAACTAAAACGAAAGTGACAATGCAGACAACCAAAACGAAAGTTAAAACAAAAAAGCAACAACCACACGGCAACAATGACGAAAGCAACAATTGCAACGGACAAAAATCACCACCACAGCAACAACAAAAGCAACATAGACAAAGACAAAAGCAACATAGACAAAGACAAAAGCAACATAGACAAAGACAAAAGCAACATAGACAAAGACAAAAGCAACATAGACAAAGACAAAAGCAACATAGACAAAGACAAAAGCAACATAGACAAAGACAAAAGCAACATAGACAAAGACAAAAGCAACATAGACAAAGACAAAAGCAACATAGACAAAGACAAAAGCAACATAGACAAAGACAAAACAACAAGAAAAACAAGTATAATGGCCACATTACAGGAACAGCGAAAAACATCAAAAATCACACGCAAAACACAAGCCGACTACACCCAAAACCGCAAAACCAACTGCAACAGAGACTAAATAGAAAAGCATAGAAAATTCTACAAGCCATACAAACATCTATTGGTAACACAGCATATCAGACAAGTTCACTCATTAACAGCTGTCAAAGTAAACGACCATTTTCAACAACTTTACTAGGCCTATATAATTAATTATCACAGATACGAATCAGTACACATTGCCAGATCAGATATTGTTGAAAAACCACAACGCTACGGGTAAATAATAAAAATTGGAACAGTTAATCACTCCAGACATCTCATGATACTGGTTCAATCAATCAATCAATCAATCAATCAATCAATCAATTCTTCTTGAAACCAATCATTTGGGACACTTATACAGTTACTAGTTGGAAATTGTAAGTCGTTCAAAAATACATTTCCTAAATTTATATAGCGCCAATGTTTTGCTACAATGCATTAATTGAGCATCGAGCATTTGAGCGTACATTTGGGATGACAACGTAGAAGTGCCACAAGTGCCAATCACTTTCAGGTTACAATACACTTTCGCAAAGATGTAATTTCCATGAAAAACCCCATACACATTGAACAGCGATTACTCAAGGGAAGGGAGCAATTCAAGATTTTTTCAGAGGAAATATGTCATTCCTGGGGGGAATTCCCAACCCCAAAGACATCTAAAATTAAACACTGCACTATGAGACATTTAAAGATCACAGGAAGCCTCATAAATGCAAATTATAATTCAGAGTTGTTCAGGGTGAAGGAATTTAGGGAAATGGTCAACACCCTGACATAAAGAGTTTTAACCTTGAAATTCAAATCACTAGCTTTTAACTTGAAATTTTAAACATTAACTTTAAACTTGAAATTCGAAATGTTTGCCTTGAAATTCAAAGCATGAGCTTTTAATGTGAAATTCAAAACACTAATTTTTTAACTTGAAATACTAAACAATAACTTTAAACTTGAAATTAAAAATTTTACCTTGAAATTTGCAGCATTAGCTTTTCACTTGAAATGCAAAACATAAAATTATGCTAGCTCATCAAATTAATTTAAAGCAAGTTTCACTTCAGCTTGTTGTATTCAGCTTCAGACAAAGACATAAATAAATAGGACCTCTATCAGGAGGTGAAACATCGACTACCATTCTCCATAAAAACAGCAACAAATTCACTTGCAACCTCTAAAATGACCACTGCAGTCTTTTTAACATAAGAATAACTGGTAACCTTAAACTGGATTCGCATTGTACTAGAAGCCAAGCTGCACATCTCTAAGGCTCATAATTTCGACTTACATCTACAAACACGATGATGATGATGATGATGATAATAATAATAATAAATTAATACTACTAATAAATTAATAATAAAAATAATAATAAATGACAATTAATGTTACGTCGTAACAAGCAATGCCTGTGCTACAAAAATAAAAATGAGACTCGAAATGTGAAAATAATAAAAATAATAATGATAAGTTACTCAACTTAAAATACATAAGTCGTATACTAATAATAATAGTAATAGTAGTAGTAGGAATAATAATACAACAAAATTTATATAGAAACAGAGCACAGCAGAACCTAAAAAAAGGTGCCAACTTCGTTTTCATGCATTCATCAAACTCCACAATCTAATTGACCACGCATCAATTCTGTATGAAGAACTTTGATAAACTTCTCTACTCAGCAACCATCTCAGGGGAGAAGAATCAAACCCTATGTACTCTCTCCATGTTACATGGTTAGCGCTCTTATCAACCTCATATCCCAGTTGTTCAGGTCATTTTATCATGGCTTATTTTCACTTTCTGCCACAGCCAATGCAAAAGGCCATGGTACAAATCACACACGGCTAAGGCCATATGGACAAAACACAGCAACAGACAGAGAATAAATGCCAAAGCCACACGAAAGGCCACACGACCAAGGCCTCACTGCTAATGCCGGCTTTTCTTTTAACGTGTCATATTTATGCAGCGCTATTTTAAATGACTGTGGCACTAACTAATGGTCATGCTATGTACAGATGCAACTCTCAGACACAAAATGGATAACACACATAATATACGGGAAAAAGTTCAATAACTGATTTGCAAGGAAGCAATTAATATTTATGACATTCATAAATACTAATTAGCATATAAATTACTATTCATCAACACTTAAAACGCACATAATATTCGTAGCACCGTTTTAGATCACTTGCGTCAAGCTAAGCAACTCGGACAAGATCCTCAATTAATATTCATGATTTGCATGAATATTAATCAGATTATAAATAATATTCATGATTTGCATGAATATTAATCAGATTATAAATAATATTCATGATTTGCATGAATATTAATCAGATTATAAATAATATTCATGATCTGCATGAATATTCATCAGATTATAATTTCCTATTCATGAACAAGGAATTCAGGGCAAACAAACTTGCACAATGCCCAACACACGATGTGAAAATGACAAATCAAAGGACAAGGTTGCAAAAATTTTTAATAGACCAATAATCGATTCCATAAATAGTTTTGACAGATTTCATAAATAGGCGGACTTTATTCTTCAACTGAAACGAGTAGAACGATTTAAAATGCAATGATTTTCGAGAGAGAAAAAAAACGTGGAAAAGTACAGAGAAAACATGATCGGATAAATCGGAAATGCAAGAAAATTTCTAAATGTCACCAAACAATTCAGCATCACTCGAAAAAACACGTCTCAAAAACACATCCCAAAAACGCGCCTAAAAACACGTCTCTGAAACGCATCTCAAAAACACAACCAAAAAACGCGCCTAAAACACGTCTCTGAAACGCATCTCAAAATCACGCCGCAAAAACATGTCCCACGAAGTCAATAAACAAACACCCGGACGACATCTTCAACAAAGTTGACGAAGCAGATCGGGTGGGGGAGAGTGGGGTGGGGGAGAGTGGGGCGGGGGCGGAACACAAGATCATTTTCCTAGGTGGATTTGCCGTTAAGACGACGACGGATCCAAGACTCGATCGTCGTAATCTTCGATCATGCATCGAATGTGGTTGAGTTTCTGCTTGAGTCGATCGAGCGCCGAACGTTGCGACACGTACTCACGATCGTCCTTCAGCTTCATGTAACTGATGTAGATTTCGTCCTGTACGGCCTGAGGACGAAAGAAAGAATGAAAGCGTTTATCAATCAGTTGACCAATCAATCATCAATCAACCAAATCATCAATCATTCCTCAATCGATCAATCAATCAATAATAAATAAACCTAATCAATAATAATAATGATGATAATAATAATAATTATAATAATAAAAAATCCCTAACTATTGAAACCATTCTCTGACTCTCAAGACACAGTATATAATAATAATAATAATAATAATAATAATAATAATAATAATAATAATAATAATAATAATATAGTAATAAAAACAATGATAATAAAAGACAAATATGGCCATTCTAGCCATTTCACTGTCTAAGTTAGTTAATATCAATTTCCCCAATGGAGCCTAAATACCTTGGGGCAAAATAAACAATAACAAAAATAAAATAATGATAGAAATCATACGCCATGGCACAGCATCAGAAGACAGCACCAAATATGACTTTAAAAGACCAAAGACATTCATCTAACAGCTTCATAAGATAGAAATTTGAGCCGTGATTTAGTCGCAGCTGACGCACCTCAACTTCCGACGGACTTTGAGCTGCCTTCAGCTTTCTCTCGAGCTTTGCAAATACTTTGATGTAAGCGTTGATATTGCAGTACATCGACCCGTACTCCCGCGATCCGGACTCGAACACAATCCGGTATTTTTCCCGTTGCTCCGGGTCGGAAATCGGGCCGTAGTGACTGGAAAAGTTTAGAGACAGAAGGTGATAAAAGTTTTATTATGAGAATGTTGTATAAACATTTCTATTGTTTATTTTTTCTGCAAACTAGTGTGCATTTGACGGTAGTCCAGTATATTCTTACTTACTTATTTACTTTTAAAACAAACTCATTGACAGGTAGCCAACTTCCCGTAAAGGTTTGGAATAAACTTAAAAGTCCTCCACCCATTCCACCGAATCTGCTCATGCTCTGCTTTCGAGTGCTAATTTCAACTAGGCCGATCTACATATATGTAGTCTGTATTTGTTTATTTAAAAAAAATGCTGTACGCTGAAGGTGACATTAGCAAATTGATAGAAATGGCTGCATAGTACGTATGATCGAGTATGTTAGTACATGTTTTTAAATAACATTCTTGGAATAAGGTTCAGCGAGTCTTAATTATAAGGAGGGTAAGTTGTGAGCCCTTTACCAAAAGGTACACAATTGATCTCACTGGTGTGGGCAGAGGTTACGTAGAACACAAAGTTCATTGAAAGTGAATAACATGCAACATACCAGTACAACATACCAGTACAACATACCAGTACAACATGCAACATACAGTACAACATACACCATACCAGTACAACATGCAACATACAGTACAACATACCAGTACAACATGCAACATACCAGTACAACATGCAACATACCAGTACAACATGCAACATACCAGTACAACATCAAGAAACAATGTCCTTACCTAGGTAAATTTTCCAGTTCCTCGTTGCTGATAAAGTCATCAAGTGGATAATCGACGGCTGGAAGCAGAAGAAGAAGATTTCAAATAATCATAAAACTAAATTTCAATAAAGAAATAATCATAAACTAATTTTTTTCAATAGCACAACAGAACTCAACAAATCAATACATAATTAATATCACTGTTCACTTTAACAGCGACCTGTTTTTTCTTAGTACGCTCTCGTCATCAAGGCCACGTCCGCATAACTTTGAGTTGCCACCGAAGGACGATAAAAACTTTATTCCAAGAGCCCTCTATAAGTGCCTTCTCAACAAGCGACTGTGTAACCCGTAGCACTTCCCTTCCATGTAACTGAGTTGCGGTCTTGTCAACCTGCTGACTCACATTAAACGAATATGTATAGGTGTTGAATACTTTTCAGAATCGTGATAGTGATTTATTGAGGAGCGAAATAACTTCAGAAAACGTACAAGAACTATTATTAATTTATTATGAAATAAATTTTTTTAAAGATGCTTTCAACAATGTTGTTGTTGTTCTTACCCATGCTTGCGACGACTGGAGCCGGCGGAGCGACAGAGCGAGACACGGAGACATCACGAGGAGGAGACAGAAGGGGAGAAACACAGGTCCTCGAAGGAGTGATGACATGAAGTGGCGATAAAGTAATAGCGTCGTGTATCAAAGGTTTCTGTGAATGAGCAACACGCGGTTTCTTTGCAGGCACCGAATAATCGTCCGTAGCAGAACGTTTCTGTAGAACAAAACGACAACAATGATTCTGTTCAGATCTAAACAGTAGACCAGTGGTTCCCAACCGGTGGCCCGCAGGCCAAAAGTGACCCGCCAGGCCTCAAGAAATTTCCCTCGCCTCTCAAAGAATTAATAATAATTTATGATTAAAAATGACAGAACACATAATTACATAATTATTTTCTATTACAAATTATTTTATTTGAAAATCTATAAATAACAGCAAACATACTATTTTGAATCAATAATAATTTTTTTTATACTTTTAGTTGATTCAATTTTACCTTTGTGGCACCCTAATGTCCTTCAACTAAAAAAAAGTGGCCCGCATGTCCTCTAACTTAGAAAAAGTGGCCCTAACGTCAAAAAGGGTTGGGAACCACTGCAGTAGACCATAACAACTAACAAATTTTAACTAGCAAATATGATGTTGCACAAAAATAAATTGTAGTTTATGGTGTAACAAATGTCTTAATATACAGGACTTTAGCTAATTAACTAAACTGTAATGGGGTGGATGGGATTCAAGAAGTTTAGCTGTAAAACCCATGGGTGAGGGGGGAGAAGGAGGTTCCAAAAAATTTAACAGTTGCAAGAGGAGGGGGAGGGATCGAAAATACTATTTTCTACGTACAAGATTTATGAATGGTCCCCAATGAATGAATAAACACAATTATAGTAATCACTGAGAAACACTCTATTGGATGATGGAATATTATGCTTAAGTGCACCTGTACTTGACCAGCGGCACTTGATGTCGTGGATCCTCTGCTGCTGTGGCTGCTATTACTCGAACTGCTGGAACACGGAGATGTTGAACGATGATGCCGAAGCTCATCCCGCTTCCTGCTTGCAAGACAAAGGCAATGAAGATCAGAGACAATGACAACAACAACAATAATAATAATAATAATTCAATATGCCCGATATGGAAGAGGGAGGCTATAAATTGCGATAGTAACCTCCTATAGCATGACGAATAATAATAATCATAATAATAACTTGCAAAACCTTTAAACAAAGCACATGCTTAGTCTCTCAGAGTCTGAGGAATTTTTCTAACTCGGGCATATTATAAAGAATAAAAATATTCATAATATTAATACTAGTTCTCGTGGCATCGTCGACATCAAGCTCACTGGCATATTGTTCATCATTACCAGCATCAAAATCGTCATCGTCATCATCATCGATCATCATCCTCATCATACCATCATCATCATAATTTATCATCATCATCATCAACATCGCCATCATCATCAGTCATCGCCAGCATCAAAATCGTCGTTGTCATCATCATCATCAAAATCGTCGTCGTTGTCGTCATCATCATCGTCATCATCATCATCATCATCAGATCATCATCATTGTTATCATAATAATCATAATCACCACCACCATGACCATCACCATCACAACAATGATGCTCACTTTTTAATGAGTTGTCGTGTTTCATCATCATAGAATGGCCAATCGTCCTTCACTTCGCTATAAATGATCGGTCGCAGTGAATAGGAATTCTCCGGTGACTTGAGAACAGCGACACTGCCAAGAACAGACGTCCAAGGCAACTTGTCGCGATCACTTGGACCATCTGCAAGTAGTAATAACGATAAGAATTGAAAACAATAACATTAATAAAACAACGAATAATAATTAACAGCCACAACAGTAATAACAATAATATTAGTAAAAAAAACAGTAATGATACTGAATAAAAAAAGCGATGCAAAAATTTATCAGTCATTCATAAGCAAAATCTCAAGTGTTGAAGCTACCTCTACCAATCACCTAGAGTCCTAGAAACCGCCTGTACCCTGTCCCAGACAGCACTGGCTGCATATGCAAAAACATATTAAATTCAAGATTCTCATGTGTCAAGACTGGTGTATCTTACGTAGCTTTGTGTGCCAGTGCTATTCATTCCAGGCAGTAGATTCCCTCACTCCATCATGCAAAGTGACCTGGTTGACCCTATGGCTCGAATTCCCACAGCACTGCATAAAATCTTTGATATTATAGTCGGTCTATCTTTCTCGAATAAATTACCTAGCAGTCTGCACAATTAACTTTTAAATTCTTTCTTTGCCCCTTTTCCGCAAAAATGTCTGAAAACCATCTGTTTTGACCGTGGTTTGGTGCTTTTAGGTCAGGAGCGCCTCTGATGAGTCCCCCTCTAAGTGGCGCTATATAAATTCATAATTACAAGATTCCCATATGGAGGATACACCATCCAATCACATAGCACTAGAGACAGAGACGTAACGTACGTCCATCGAGAACGTTCTTCAATTCGTTCATCTTGTACGGTCGGATGGCAAGCAAATGCACGATTCGTTCCCTGAAGAAAAGAAAACGAAACAAAAATGAAGCACAATAATTGAAAAAAATATCAAAACACTGGTCCATAAAATCGCTGAACTTACTATCAGATGCATATCTTGTGCAGTAATTTACATAGTAATAAACAAAGTATAACAATAACCATACACATCTGTTACACAACCATTACATGGAGTAAGAAGCAGGCATTTGTGATGCGTGGTGGTGTACACTGTAGTGGGTATGTTCTCTGCCTTGCAGCCGTAGGGTTGCAGGTTCGAATCCACCTCAAGTCGCTACGTAGGAGCAAGTCCTTCCACTCGTAATTGCTCAGTGCTTCGGGGCGAAACTCTTGATTCAGGGTCTGCACTGTAAGTGGGAGCACTTCTGAGTAGAATCTTGAAGGGGCGCCATAACATGTGCACATACATTGCCCCCCCCCCGACCCCTCTCTGTGGGTCTATCCAGTTTAGGAATTGTGGAAAAATAATAGGGTGGGGGATGGACCATTATCCACTTGGAATCTGGGTGTGAAAAACAGACTTTAACATGGGGCTCTAAGAAAGACTGGGGGGTTGAAACCCCCCAACAATTCTCACCCTGGGTCTGGCACTCACCGATACGTGTAATTGACGATCGCATTGAAGTCCAAGTTGAGCGTAGGAGGAGGCAGAAGCGACTTCGCTTCCACCACGGGACTAGTAACCGGTTTGGAATTATTGCGGATGGTTCCAGCCGGGGGAGGGCGGGGCAGGGTGGAACTGCGTCTCGAGGCGACCTCCGCTGACAGGTCGATGCGTGGCTTTGGTCGAACGGTGAGACATGGCTTTGACTTGATGCCATTGTTGTTCGTTGTCTGTGGCGCCAGGACGTGCGTCAGTGACTTTGGTCGATTCTGGTTGTTCTCGAAGCAGTTGAAACCCTTGTCGAGGACTTTTGTGCTGGAACAATGGGAGGCAGAAAGAATTGTTGTAAAAACTATTGTATATGTTTTGTATGGTATTGTATTTATAACAGCGAACAATGACAGGCAGAACAAACTGTTGTAAAAACAAAAAATTTTGATTTTATTGCATTGTATTTGTAAATCGAAAAATGGCAGGCAGAATGAATTATATATAATTATTGCAAAAATATTGTATATTGGATTGTATATAAAAATTTCTGAAGCGCCTCTCACAGTGCACACTATCATAGGCGCTCCCAGTGTGAAATACCCAGAGAAAAGTAGTTTTGAGACAGAACTTTGCGTACCAGTTAATAACGAAGAACACGCGTCAACCTGCTAACAATGATTTGAACTTTCATCACTCTACTTTGGCCTCAGTCTTTGCTCAATTTGGTTTTGGCCAAGGTCTTTGCAAGACTTCATCTTGACCTCGATATTTGGAGGACTTAACCTAGGCCCCGGCATTTGCACCACTTCATTATGGCTCCAGCCTCCACATGATTAAATCTAGGCCGCCAACAAAAATTCAACTGACAAACCAGTCGTGGATGGGCTGGGAGCGCCTCTGATTAGTTTCTTGAAGGGGTGCTATATAAATTCTAATAATGAATGAATGAATGAATGAATGAAAGAAGTTTCAGACTTGCTCTTATTCCTACAATTCACTTCCACTAAATAGATACAATCCTTGAGGATTTATTTAATTACTATTTTTTCTATTAAAAATAATTTTAAAAGAATTTCTCTTACCAGTTTTTCTTACTCTCCTGTTCGACGAGCGTCATTCTGTCTTTCGTCGCTTTGTACGCATCTTCGTTTCCTTGCACGTTCAATCTTTTACTGATCAGACCGGTCACGAAAATCGTATCCTTGCTGAAAAATACAAATTTTAAAATGTGAACATTACTTTTCAAACTGTCTCTGCCACCCCACAAACATCTAAACTGTAATACATAATAGTTAACAAGTTTTAGAGCTCTGGCAAATATGATGTTTAACAAAAATAAATAGTAGTCAACGGCAAATTAAATAAATTTATAATCAAGTTTGTAAGGGGTAAATAAAAGCTTATTTCTATGAACGCATAAAGGGGAGGGGTTACACATAATGTGCAAGTTGCAAAACGGGGCATCAAAAATAAGTTTTTCCTGGGCTGAAAGTGGTTTTGACAAGTTGCCAGGTCTGACCTTGGCAGACGAGCTGACACCTTTGACCGTAAAAAAATTTTTACGCCTTTTTTTAATCAAGTACCCTAGTTTTGGTATGTGCCGACCTTTTTTAGTCATTTATAACCGATTGTTGGGTTTCTTATGCATTCATGTGTTAAAGTTAAAGAAGCGACCCGGCTGAGACTCGACAATGGCAGGTCACGAAAATCAATGCTGGGTCGCAGACCAGGACTGATCCGGCTCGCTTTCAGCCCTGGCCCTGGCTGAGAACAGATTGATAAAGGTGCTTACTTCTGGAGCAAGCATTCGTCGAATTCCTGGTTGAATCGATTTGACCGGAATTTAAACTGACGTTCTCCCGTAGCACTTGGAATTGAAATCTCCTACAATTTCCCAACACAGCCAGACTTTATGAAACTGATGGAAAGCAACTAAACTTGCAAACGGCTTTCTCGTTGGGCGCGAGGGACGTGTATACACGTCCCCTATTGAGTCATTTAACACAGCAAATAAGCAGCCAACGTGTTAATAAAAGCTGATGAAACAGAGAAATTGCTTTAAATGCTATCTTGAGATTCTGAAAAATCTATTCTGATTAATCAGGTAGATGTGCTAGGAAAGAGATATTACCCTCAAAATAGCTGCAGATCCGATAACCACTTTTACAAGTCATTTTCCAATTCCAAAGTATGTATGGTCACACACTGGAGTGGATCCATAATTTAACGACAGCTTATGACAACAGAGGCACAGGCAAAAAAAATTGCCGTGGTACAGCTCTTATGGTCACACTGTCTTTCAAGTCATTCTTTATAAGTAATGAGGCTGCAGCCAGATACTCGTGTAATCCAATAACTTAAAATTACAGATTTTAATAACTAAAAATTAATTACTGCTAAACAGATAGAAGTACTTGCCCCATCGTCGCCATTGAATTTTATCTTACAGCCGTCAATTAACTGCGTCTACAAAAAGAAAAGCAACATTTAAAATTGTTAAGTTAACATCTCCATAAATTATGGACTGTACAAAGAAACAGTTTGCAAAAGAAAAGTCTGAATGTTGTAAATTGCACACATACTGAATAAGAAGAGCACAGTCCCTTGGGCTAGACCTGAGACAGCCATGGATATGGTTTCATTTTCTTAGCCTTGGCATAAGAGGGTAGCCATCTCACCTTCTAAACAACAGTCAGCATGCCAGTGTAACTAACTAACAACTGGAGTTTTATTTCATCATCAATCTTTTTATGTTTCGATTAGTGCTTGTCCACTAGAGTATTTTATGTCATCTGATTTAATCAAGAATATACATACTTACTTTAAAATAATTTAAAATTTACTTTGGATTTTTCAGTTCCGAGTGTCATGATTGAACTTAAAATTTAACAAACATAAGGTGAGGAGAGGTCAAACAATGTCAACTCATGGCAGCCTTATTATTAAAACGTCGCAAAAACCTTGAAAAAACAATACGATCAGAAAATTTTCTGTTTCCAAACAGTAGAATTTTTCCGCAGACGGGTAGAATCTGCGGAGGCGTATGAAAAAGGCAAGCAAGGCGAGAGTATGGAACATTTTCACACGTGGAAAAGGGGAAACGATTGCAATTAGAATTACACATATGAAACAATTAAACGCGTGACAATCATGTCCATTTACGGCAATATCGACGGCTATTTTTACATGGACGCGAACGAGGGGGAGCAAATCGCATGATGGAGGTCACAAGCCTTCACGTTTTTCAATTCTCCCGATCACAGAAACCAAACAACGGCGAAGGATGAATCAAAATTTCTCAAAGAAACTCGTACGATTCGGACATTTCTACAATTTAACGAAATATTTCCGCCGATAGATCGTACATCAGGCAACAGCTGTCACATCCGCACTACTAGTTTCTTCTGGATTTTTTTCGACAGCCGAATAAGACTCGACCCGTGTTACTTGCCTGCTGCTTCTGGAAATTCAGGCACGAATTGAGGAATGAATCTGTCAGCTTGATGCCGACGAAAGTCTTGTTCTCGGTGGCGTACTGGATTTTAAACTTTTCCAAAACTTTGTCCATGATAGTATCTTCCTTCTGGTCTAATGGAACACCAGTCTGTTAAAACACGATAGACATACATGCATACATACGCACAGACTGGCAGGCGGCGTCTGATTGGCTGCTATTCCGGGCTGAACCGGAATGAAATGACCTAGAAAAGTAATACTCAAATCTGATTCGTCGCTATTTATATATAAAAACTGGAGCGGGATAACCCGACTACTCGGTAACGCCGCTAGATTTCTCTGATTCGATGCTATTTAAAGTTCAATGGTCGCAGACAAACACGTGCAGCGTGGCCCGATTATCTGGTTGGCTGCACTACGTCATTAGCTGGTGTTCGCTAGGAATTTCCAATTAAAGCCGGTTCCCAACATCCGGTAAAAAACGAACACGAAATGGAAAAGCTTTTGAAAACAGAGAGAGAATAATCTAGGCTATTTAGCGCATTTCAACAGGATCGGCTTTATACACAACTTTCTATTATATATAGGCCTATATCAATGTCAGTGTTGTTTAGCCTAGCCTACATATGAGATGGAGAGATGTAAAAATCGTATTTTTTTACCCCTCCCCTCTGTTGTTTGCACATTTTTCGGTCTCTATGCGTAGCATACGTACAAATAAACTCCCGTTTACAAAAGTTAATTGGCTGAAACGTTTGATTAACCGAACCGGGCATGTCTTTTTAAGTTGAATAACACTTAGCCTAATAGGCCTACTACAATCAGATAAAGATTCAGTTTAATCTTCAAGCATCTGAATAACACCTTAATAATTACTTATCAGTGTGTTTCAATTAGTGGAACACGCCCATGGCCAGTTCCGTCTAAACACTTCCTTCTAGCCTACTAAGCAATGAGTTCAGGTGCAATCAGATTTTTATCATCTAGCCTAAAACTGGGCCTCAATAAAATCAATAATTTTACAGGCCTAGGCCTATAAATAGTAGGCCTATCGTAAATCATAGTGGACCTATTATCGTTTTGTCTTCGACACGTGCGTATCCGGCCTTTTATCATTTCAAATTGTTTTCTTAAAGTTCAACGGTCGCAGACAAAC
Organism: Lumbricus rubellus; assembly: GCA_945859605.1. Lineage (NCBI taxonomy): Eukaryota > Metazoa > Annelida > Clitellata > Crassiclitellata > Lumbricidae > Lumbricus > Lumbricus rubellus. The sequence continues at coordinate 30,173,914 of OX243827.1, read as the reverse complement.
ACCGTGGTATCTGGTGTTGACACGAAAATTAACTCTCGAACTGAAATTAATAAAAATAACTGCACCACGTTAAAATGGTGTGTTAGCAATCGTTCAATATAATACGCGAGCGATGTCCAATTGACTCAGAAATGTCAACTTTTAATCAACTTTTCATTACGATAGTGTCGGCTGGTAGGCCTATATCGTCAGAAAAAGTAGGCTTGGGTTATCATTACAATACGTACGTAATCATTATTGTGTAGGCCTGCGAGCCTATAGCTATATTTTAGCATGTTATTACCAGCGTTGTTTTAGATCATCTATCATTAGGCCTACGTCCTATATGATTATTATTTATCATGGTTTACTACTATTTTATTGCGAGGTTGACAACATAATTTATTAGGAACCATCGTGAATTGAACAGCTGTAGAAAGATTGATTGAATTTTAGACCTAACAATGAAATCATCATCGCCGTCGTCATCGTCACCACCACCACCTCCACCACCACCACCACCACCACCACCACCACCACCACCACCACCACCACCACCACCACCACCACGATCATCATCATCATCGTCGTTTTCGTCAGCACGTCATCATAAAGAATTTATGGATACAATTACAATGATACTCATGCATGAGATAAAAATGATATCTCACGAGGATATCTGCTTTCATGCCGAGCAGCTTAGTGAGACGTTTTCGAATGTCTGGCTCTCTCTTCTTCGGCGCAGGTTTACTTTCCTCCACGAGACCTGTAGTCGTCACTCTGTAAAGCATGCATCAACGATACATAGCAAGATGATGATGTTTGTTTGTATGTGCACTTGTGATGATGACGACGACGATAAAATGATAGCAAAATGATCATTGGTAGGCCTATCTGCATAGCAACAGCTGCACTAACTCGGGTAGTACCATACTTAAGTCTTAAGAACACAATATTAAACGTCTCGTAACGTTTTCAATGACCCCACCCACCCACCTTCGAGCGTTACGTAATTATGCAATGACCCCTAACGACGCCTAATCTGACCCTAAACGACACATGGGTCCCCGATACTGCAATTATGCCGCTTTTATACGACACAATATTTGGTGTAGTGGTGGGTTCGGTGCCTTTGAGCCGGTGGATTCCAGGTTAGAATCCACATCAATTAAGTCGCCGTCTAGGGACCTTGAGCAAGTCCTTCACTTTCAATTGCCCGTGCGCATCGATGTGAAATTCCAATGCAAACGATGCAGTGCCGGGAGCGCCTCCGAAGGTGCGCTACAGAAAATGCGAGAAATAAACAATATACAGAACAATTAATGGATTTCTTGAGTTGCTAATTTAAAAGTTCAATATTTTGAGAGAAAAAACACAAAATTTAATCATAAACGTTGCATAACTACCGCAGTCGCCAATTAGTAAAACGCAACGGACAATTAAAATTATTGTTTGATTTTGCATAATAACTAAGTCGTAGGCCTCTAATAATCGGTAGGCAAATAAACAAACCGCGACATGGGCCTTCCCTTCGTTGTGACGAAGGTTTTGACTATTGGCGCCTTCTTTGCAGGAGGAAACTTCTTCAGCGCCATGATGTCTTAGAATAATAATTAAAGGCCGCTTTCAACAATGGACATTGTCTTTAAAAATTGACGTCGTCTCAATGAAAGAAGGAAGCAGCCAGGCTATCAAGGAAGTAGAACTATGACGTCACTTAATTCGCGCAGTGAAACGGAGAGTACATGTAGGTTCGAAGGTTGATTGAGAAAGCCTTTATCGTAATAACAATGACGTCAAGGCTCTCTTTCCATGGTCAGCACTTAGCTGCAGAATAATTCTAGCCAAATAATAGCTATAATTTATATATACATAAATACATGCATATTATATAATTATCTATCTATCTATATATACCATATATATTATATATAATACATATTATATTATATTTATATATATATATATATACACATGTATATATATATATATATATATATATATATATATATATATATATATATATATATATATATATTATGTGTGCACGTGCATGCGTGCGTGTGCAATACTGAGTGTGCGTGCGTGTGTTGAGCGCATGTGTATCGTGTAAGCTTATGTGTGTATAATAATTGTGTGTATACAAGTATAAGTTGAATAACTGTAGGCTATATTTATGAATTTATGTATATGTATATATAAATATACATTGACTTGGAATTCTAACCACTTGGCAATCTATGAACTTGGCAATCTATGAACTTGGCAATCTATGAACTTGGAACTCTAACGACTATTATAATGATTCTACGGTCTATGCTTCAACAAATACTTTTTTAAAGAATATTCTTTTTTCTCGGTAATCTTATTATGTCGAAGTGTCTTCTTTAATCTTTTTAACCATCCCAAAATTAAAATAGTTCGAGGGTTTAATATACTAGTAAAACTAATTTGCCTAAGTTGATTGTAATGTACTAAATTAAAAATTAATGTACATTTGATTGTAATGTACTAATGTTCACTTGCTGCGACATGGGGTGGGGTTCTGAGGGCGACAAACGTATGCTTTGCATGGGGCACCATTTGGGCTAGGGCCGACCCTGCATAGAACCGTTACTTCTAACAACAAAAGCAACAAACAAGTAACTTCAATATTTTTTATATAACCTAAATCAAGAGCACTGCAACGCTTTTCGACTCTCAAACATATCTTACAGTTGACAAATACCTCTAAAAAAACCAGGTTCCCTATCAAAACGAAATACCTATGACAAGATAATCGCGTACCATAAAAGTACGCACGATATCGCGACAACTGCAAAAATACTTGCAACTTGATATATTATACAATAATAATTATTATCGCACATTAAATACATGATGCATTTTTAAGTACATGATACATTGTTTTCTAAAGCAAGCACGAGTGAACGAATGGACGATTAGTTTACGCATCATCTTGAAGTAGAACTCAGAACAAGAATGATTGCGAAATATAATTATACAAGAAGGCCATATATACTCAGCTATTTCTTTTGTCATTAAACGAATATATATATAATTTTTATATATACTTATGTATATTTATAATATATATATATATATATATATATAATATGTATATAGGCTGGTGTAAATGGATCAGTGAATCTCACTTCAAACTCAAAGAAATGAATGAAAGATCACAAAATGTATGAATGCTAGAATCAGACTCGAAATATTAATTTGTTCAAATTCATTAAATGAATTTGTAATCTGTCTATATAGCACATCTTTCAGAGGACTACTCAGAGGCGCTCCCAACTACAGCGCTGTATAAAATGTCTTAAGATAAGAGAAGAATGCCTGAGATGTTCTAGAAAGGGAGCAGAGCTTCAAGGGGAGTACAAACCATTCCAGGTCGACGGTCCTACTGAGAAGGCACGGTTCTGCAACCTGCATAGAAGAGATACAAGCAAGAGGGCTGAGAGCAGACTCTGTTCAGCCGAATGAAGGGAGTGGAAGTGGGCAGAATTAAGAGAAGTGGTACACAGCTTGCAAAGGTAGGTATAGGAACAAGGCCTAGCAGGATGCGCCATACTAGAGCAGCGATCCTACAATCGATTTACTGATTGAAGGGGAATCATTGGAGAATGTTAAGATATCATGATTAAAATAACCCATTAATTGTCTTATTATAGACATACAAGTTGACACAACTCATACAACTGACAAATGATAAGATTGGAGAACGTTAAGATATCATGATTAAAATAACCCATTAATTGTCTTATTATAGACATACAAGTTGACACAACTCATACAACTGACAAAATTAATGATCTAGGCAAATAAACCCAACGACCAAAACTGACTGAACAGCAACAAATGACAGCAGAGAAAGTATTGACTGATAATGACAGAAAGATCGATCATAAAAGACGTATTAATGACTAGTTATGACAAAAGATCAATCAAAATGACATGTGCAACGAAAAATTGACAGACTGATCAAAGCCAACAGGAGCGCAACACTTTCCAGACTTTTTTGCAGTTCGACTATAATCTCAATCTCAGTAAAGTTTAGAGTTCGCAATATAAGGTTTGGCGATGCCTTAAAGCCAAGTGTTCTCTATTGCCAATGCAGCATCATTTGAAAAGTGCAGAAAGTGGAACATACGCTTAAATGTACTACAACAGAAACTGAACAAATTACAGTGTCACAGAAGTAACAGTACACGATGCATACTGTAATTATTACAGTATCTAAAGTTGAACCAACTACCACTTGCATTTGGTACCGATGTCACAATTGGTAGCAAGGCATTTCAAAAGTGCTTAGGTTTGTACGTATTCATCAAGTGACTTAACTATATTGCGAGGTTCGAGTATCTGCAGTTGTTGCAAATATGACGCAAGATCACCATTATCTAAAGACAAAATAATTCAGGTTTCGAGTTCCACATTTCAAACTCAACTCGTCTGTCTAATATAAAAATTTTCACCCTAATATTCTTCTCGGCAATTTGAAAAACTAGGAAGGCTCCTTGCAAGCTTGCAAGAGCATCAACAACTGCTCCTATAAATTTTACAAACACCTTTGCCCACAATTCTACAGCTACACAAGTATTTCAGCCATAAAAAAAAAAATATGGTTCTAATTCTGCAAATCCGCGTCGCATCAAGTCAAGCGCGTATCTAAAACCGCGCAACGTCTATAGAAACCGTGTGAGCAAAGCGAAAAGCAGCCGTATAAAAGTGCGAAAAAATATAGCGTGGAATGGCAGCATGTGACCCATTCCCACATCCGTCTGCCATGCTTCCCTCCTTCTGAACGCGACGATAACAAATTGTTCAGTTTAACGAACTTCCAAAGTGAAAGCAAACAGAAAAAAACGCGCAAACAATAATAGCTGGGAGTGGACGGACTAGCCACAATTTCTGGTCATTTTTAATCTATACTGATTCTTAGTAGGTTGTTATGGATTCACTTGAAGGCGGGGGGGGAGGGTCTCACCTCATTCGTAGGCGAGTTGCTCTGACAAAACACAAACAGACCTTGAAATGATCTAAAAAACTTGTTGCATTCAAATGCTACACTGCGCAAAACACATGACTTTTGAGAGATTACAACCGCCGCTTACAAATCGAAACCGTAGCCAATAAGATACCAACAGAAACCAAACGAGAGATTCATCACAATATTAAACCTAGTTACACGGTAACGTACTACTATGCAGGGAGCATGCACTTGGGGAGAAGCATAAAACTCCCTCAATTTTAAAGGCCTTGTGCTATAAATTCAATTGGCTACCTTGTTCAATGATGGGAGAGCACAGTAACCTTAAAAAGACATACAGACATCTTGGTAATTTCATCCAAGAACTTTAGTTGTTTGAAGTATCAGAAATTTCCCGTTATGATTCCGCTATCTTAACCCTTTGCGTGCCAGAGGTGATGTTTACACTTTTACTCTATCGGCTGTAATTTTCGAGATACAATAGTTTTACCACTAAGGTGTGAAAAGGACCAGAATCTCAAAAAGAATCTGGCCGTGGCAGGAACAAAGGCTGAAAAAATCTGGCATGCAAAGGGTTAAGGGACCTCTGAAATCAATTATCACTCTTGCAACATTAAACACCTTTAAAACGGTGTCAACCGTTGCTATTATTTATCATCATTCATCAACGGTAAGCAATAAATCAGATAGTTTCTCTCACTGATTGTAATTGATTGAAAAACTGCAAGACAACGGTTAAGTAAAAATACGGTCACAATACTGCCATCTAAAAATAAAGAAAAATAATTTGGCTAGAATAGGAAAACAATTAAGAGCATGGAGAGACATTCTTTTCTGTTAGTCCTAAACACTGAAACCTGCTTTATTAATTAAACAGGTCGATAGGAAAGTGTTCTAGAAATTTCCAACCAGTAATCTCGAAAGTGGATTCAACTCAATTTCTTCCAATCTCAAATAACACCACAACAGTACAATAACTGTATTCAAAAAGCTACCAGATAGTCGTCAGCGCACGACCAATTCTTAAAAATAAATTAAAAACTTTAATTCTATACATTAAAAAATATTGCAAAATAATAATAATAATTTTTCATATGGCACATAACGACATGTAGATGCTGCAAGTCAGAAGAGAGAGAGCAAAATAAACCTTCGGGCTAGAACTCTACAAATCCATGAAAAAGGGAAAAAATAATAAAACACTATAATAACAGTAATAAGGACAATGAAAAGAAAACACATAAAATATTGTACACTTTTGCTCAAAATAACAATAATACTACCATTTAGAATATTAATAACAATAGAAGTATTTGTTAACCCCTATCCGATCGTGTGCGTAAATAACAATAATAAGCTTTCATATGGCAGACAACGCAAAAGTAAAATTACATCATTTCCAGTGTTTCAAAACCCTTATTCCCCTAACTTCTGTACGTCCAAGATTGTTCAACAACGTTCATAAAGCTGTGATCCAGTGTGCAAGGCATCAGCGGCATAGGTAATGGCACGCCAAAGCCCAGATGCCTATAATGGTTATAAAATCCTTCACCACTCAATCCTCGTCTTTTCTTAGTCCATACAAGGCCTTGAACACAAACCTCTCAGCCAGCATATAAAAGAAAAGACTTCAGTTCACCCCTATCACCCTTTAAGCCAGTGGTTCCCAACCCGTGGCTCGCGGGCCAAAAGTGGCCCGCCAGGTCTCAAAATATGGCTCTCGTCCCTCAACGAATTCACAAAAATATATGACAAAATTAACAATTTGGACAGGATATAACACATAATTATTTTCCAATACAAACTATTTTTTGACATCTTTATATAAGATAAAACATTCTATTTTGATTCAATTTTAACAATTTCACATGCTTTTAGTGAATTAAATTTTGGCGTTTCGGCTCCTAATGTCCTTCAGCTGGCCCTCGTGTCCTCCAACTTAGAAAAAGTGGCCCTAAAGTGAAAAAAGGTTGGAAACCACTGCTTTAACCCATACGACAATACAACAAGTCTATTCATGTCGCAGTTCACGCTCCGACTCTGAGCAAAACACGAACAGATCTGAACATGATTTAGAAAAACCCGTTGCACCCAAATATTAAATCGCGAAAAACAAACAACTTTTGAGAGATTACAACCACCAACTGCAATCCTTACAGCAGCCATTCAACACCAACACAATCATACCAAAGCAAGAAGACGAAACACACAAAACGGAAGATTCTAGGTAAAAACGAACATAAAGCTATATTTAACAACGTGCATAAATTGCTCAGAGTATAAATTTACATCGTTAGAAACAGGTTGGTATGAAACTCTACTATCACAAATTTACAGAAAACCAACTCAAACGAAGAAAATACACTCTGCAAGGCTGCGTAGGGTAAGAATTGGGGCCTGCGCCACCGAATTGGGGCCTGCGCCACCGAATTGGGGCCTGCGCCACCGAATTGGGGCCTGCACCACCAAATTGGGGCCTGCGCCACCGAATTGGGGCCTGCGCCACCGAATTGGGGCCTGCAGCGTCGGGTAAAGAATTGGGGTTGGCACGGGGTACGAATTGGGGTCAGTTGTAGATGTTGCGCACTTTGGTGGACATGCAAGGCTCGATACAGATTCCATAAAGTTTGCATTCAACGATGAAAACAGATCGGACGGCAGAAGTTGGAGGATTCCAGCATCAAGAATAAGATACCGACTTCTGTTATCGGTAGTAGACACCGACTTCCATCATCGGCAGGATACACAGACTTCAGTCATCATCATCAGACGGCGACTTGTCTTACCGATAGCTGACACCGACTTCTGTCGTCATTAGAAGACACCGACTTCCGTCATTGCCAGAAGACACCGACTTCTGTCATAATTATAAGACACCGACTTCCGTCATTGCCAGAAGACACCGACTTCCGTCATCGGTAGAAGACACCGACTTCTCTCCCCGACAGCTGACACCGACTTCTGTCATAATTATAAGACACCGACTTCCGTCATTGCCAGAAGACACCGACTTCCGTCATCGGTAGAAGACACCGACTTCTCTCACCGACAGCTGACACCGACTTCTCTCACCATCAAGCCACAGTCCAAGTCATCGCAGACATATCGACTCACGAACCATTTTCTCCGCAACGCAATCACACGCGACTTTCGCATTCAACTCACAACCAACGACTCGCCATTTGAGCAACGACAGCTCACCGCTCTCACCAACAGACTTGCCACCGACAGTCCAGCCTTGCGACGAGCAGACAGGCCCGACACTGACATCGACGACCGACAGGACGGACGACACTGACATTCAAGACTAGATCGTCACGATGGGTTTATCGTCTGCGATTTTTATCGACTCGCCAAAGTTCGACAGATGGTAAGTCCTGCGACCCCATTTGATTCGCCGCACGTTGCAGACGGCCTCGATGTAGACGAAGATGTAGAGAAGTTCGCGGATGACCCACGCCAACACGTATCGCGGCAACGAGAACGGCAACGGACCGTGCTGAAAGGCAACATGAGCAACGTCAGATATTTTATGTAACGAAAAAGAAGATTTTTTTTCAAGGTCATTATTGGGTTGGGGGAGTGGAGTGTTATAAGAGTGTTATAAGAAAGGCTTCCATATGAACATCATGGGTTTATGGCTCAGTTGAGTCAAGTATTGAGGAGCTGTACAAGAACGAAAGATTGAGGGAATGAACAACTAAATGAATGAGGAAGTGAATGACTGAATAAATGAATGAATGAATAAATAAATTAATTAATTAATAAATGAATGAATAAATTATTGAAATAATAAATTAATGAATGAATAAATAAATTAATTAATAAATTAATGAATGAATAAATTAATGAGTGAATAAACAATATTAATGAAGGAATAAATTAATGAATAAATTAAATAATGAATAAATTTATGGTGGGATTATCAAATAAGGAAGATGAATGACTGAATGAATGAGAAGACAAGTGACTGAATGAAATGGTGAATGAATGAATGAATGAACGAATGAATGAACAAATTAACCTAATGATGGAATAAATGAGAGAATGAATGAACGAATAACTTGATGATGGAATGAATGATAGAATGAATGACAGGGTGAATGAATAAATGAATGAATGTATGAATATGTTTCCAACCTGGATTCCTCTCAGTTGGATATAGTCGAGTATCATCCATACAGTCCAATGTCCAATGAACCAGAGGTATGGGTCAAGGCCAAGCAGGGTGTAGGCGGACCAGGACGCGTAGATGCCCAGAGGAACGCTCTCCCCAAGCATCTCGAGGAGCCCGGCTGTCAGCGGCATCATATTCAGACGTAGCCGCAACCACCTGTTGCAAAAGACAACGATAGACAACTGTTGCAAAACTTTCATCTCTATTATAGACAACAAAAGCAACTGTTGTACAAGGAGGATAATTCGGTTCCTGTACATATGAACAACTATTTTAGGAGTGTTGTCTGTAGCTGAGCATTCACTTATGGGGCCCGGTGGTGTAGTGGTGGCGTTGTTGCCTTGGAACCGGAAGGTTCGAGGTTCGAATCCACCTCGCCGCGTATTAGGACCTTGGGCAAGTCCTTCACTCACAATTGCTCAGTGCTTCGGTGTGAAACTCCGATGCAGTGTCCACGCTGTAGTTGAGAGCGCCTCTGAGTAGCTAGCTTGAAGAGGCGCTATAACAAGTTCACACACAAACAAACCGTTGCAAAACTGTTGCCTCTGACCATGAATTTAGCTTCTGTTCACATGGACAACAAAAACAACTGTTGCAAAATATTATCTCAAGCTGAGCATTAATTTTAGCTTCAATTTTCATAGACAACAGGAAACAGCGTTGCAAACAACCGCTTGCAACGTTCTTGAAAAGCTCACCTTAGACAGTAAAAGCCATTGAAACAGATTCATTCCCACTGAAAACTTATATAGCTCCTTTAGACAGCAAACGCCTACACATTCCTCACCTGACCATTCGATCTTTATAGGCAGCAATGGATGTCGAAGCAACGTTTTGCTGAGCAGGAACGGCAGCCACCTGGTGACGGAAACCCCTACGAAGGACACAATCGCATTGCTTAGCGTTAGAAACACTCAAACAAGTAAAGTTTGGGACCGATTGCCCTGAACACCTTTAAAACGGTCTCAACAGTTGCTATTTACAAATCACGGTAAGAAATAACTATATTAGTTTATCTATGGTTTCAATGCAGTAATCGTAATAATAATAAGGATCGTAATCATGAATTTATATAGCGCCATTCGACGAGAAACGCATCAGCGGCGCTCCCTATATGACAGCACCAAACCAGAACCAAGGAGAATGCAAATAAATAGAAGTCATTGCCAATGCACAGAAATATAACGTCGGAATTAACCGACGAAAAGGTGTCCCAGCAGCATTTAAACAATAAACATTATATAGCGCCATACAGTGCGAAACTCTCAGTGGCGGCTCGAAACGACAGCACCAAACTGCAATCAAAGAGAATGGTTTTCAAACGCTTGTGGCAAACGTGGATTACAAAATCGAAAAGAAAACATCGTTGCTTAACAATGCAGAGAAATTATAACATCGCAATCAACCAATAAAAAGGTGTCCAAGCAGCATTTAAAATTAACAGGCAGCGTAAACGTTTTTCCCATGCTATGCAAAAAAGTTAGCAAGTGCGTAAGTACATTCTTTAATATAACCAGCTGCAAAACACACTCTAGTGAACAAGTATCACATATAAAATTCACATAAGACATCAAAAACTATCAGGACTAAACAAATTAGTATGTATACAATATACAGCATTCTAGTTAATACAAATGTTTTCCTTGTTTGATTGTCTGCTATTGATAGCACCCAGTCATGGTGTCTGGGCCTCTGGAGCGCATTATAACCCATTTGCTTCGCTGGGGGGTGGGGGGGGGCAACTCGTTGAGAATATGGCCTGGTCGTGTCAGAACCGTCAAAAACAAACGGGTATCAGCATGACGACACAGTTCTTCAAATGTAGGAATATCAACCGGAGGATAACGCTGACCATGCAGGTGCTGTATAAAGCAGACGTGACAGCGTATGACCTAGAATCATGTTCAATATCCCTTTCAAATAATTAATCGGGCGAGATCATTCACCACTTCTACCCTTTCGATTCGTAAAATCGTAACTTCTAAAGCGCCCAAAATCGTAGCAAAACGTCAACGACCATTGATGTCATAATTATGACGACGTTAAACATTGGAATAAAAACTAGTGACCACTCGCCTTAGACACCCTTAAAACGTCGTCACATTGCTGCATAAATAGTATCGGAGACTAGCCGACGATGCTTTGAGCCTTAAATTTAAGTTTAATAAGCTACAATCCGATAAAAAAGCTAAATTTGTCAATTTTAAGACTTAACGACTTCAATGTGACGGAGGATTGATGACATAATAATATTATGAAGAATGGAGGCCTTCGACATGTGGATTTGGAGCAGAATGGAAAGAGTCAGCCGGAGGGAGCACAAGAAGAATAAAGAAATCTTACAGATGGTGAGAGAGAAAAGGTCGACGCTGGGGGGGGGGAGTCCGGAGACAATTATGAGGATGGCAGAAGACGTATTGGCCACATAATGAGGGTGATATCATAGTAAGAGACATCATCAAGGGTAGAATGGAGGGGAAAGACACGATGAAAGCGAAGAACGAAGCTACTGAACTGGATGATGACATAGTACAGTTACACGGGACTGAAGAGAGAGGCACAGAATAGAGATGAGTTGTAATTGTAATTGTAATCAAAAATTTATATAGCGCCACTTCAAGAGAACTCCTCAGAGGCGCTCCCAACCTGACACCAAACCATAATCAAAGAGAATGAGTTGGACATACGAACCTCCACGAAGGCGAAATAAAGCATGCTCTAATAATTGTGACTAATATTGAAGCTAAAAATTAGGATTTTTAAAGGATAATAAATTTGACTGTTTTTATAATTAAACGCTCATCATAAAAGGAATAACTTCGTCAGAAATTTCAGAGACTGCTTTTTATTATACAGGTTGGACAGCGAGCGTTTTAACGGTGTATAATTGGAGCACTGAATAATGAATGGCTCCCTTCACAGAACCACTCTCTTTTGCTTATTATGCGACATGACACCCTTGCTTTAACATAATATTGTAACTGGCCTGCCATTAATTTAAATTCAACTTTTCTATTCACATAGATCAAAACAATTCAAAACTGAGCAAAATTAAAAAATTACAGTGTGCAGTAAAAATAAGAGGCTAATAATAATATCAACTGTCAGGTAAAGCAGCCCTGAGAAAAGGTATCACCCAGAAAAGGAATGATCACGCTAAACCTGGATAACCACAAAACACGAATTTTATATGAAGAAGGTAAAAAAAAGGTTTTCACAACCCTAGACTTTAGAGTGTGCACCATTTATTTTGTTTGTTACCATTAAGCCAAAATAATTTATGTCGATGGCAATGGCTTTTGAGCCCTCCATCCACCTCACCCACCCAAATCAACCCACCCATCCATCCATCCGTCCACTCACCCACTTATTCACCCGTCCATCACCCCACCCATCCATCCAATATGTCATCTGTCCGACTCTTAATCACTGAAAACTTTACAAATGCTTCTGTTGTCACCGATCCTAATGTTCAGTCACAAGATGTCACTAAACGATAATAATCCACTGAGAGTTGAAATTGAACACCTTCAAAACGATTAAAAAATTCCACATTTATATCTCACGAGATTACAATTAAGACGAGTTCCAGATATGTGAGTGGGATTGGTTCTTACTGTGTCAACAGCCTTTCAATCAATTAATCAATCAATCAATCCATCCACCCAATCCATCCACCCAATCCATCCACCCAATTCACCCACCCACCCAATCCAGTCACCCAATCCACCCACCCAATCCATCAACCCACCCAATCCATCCACCCAATTCACCCACCCACCCAATCCAGTCACCCAATCCATCAACCCACCCAATCCATCCACCCAATTCACCCACCCAATCCAGTCACCCAATCCAGTCACCCAATCCATCAACCCACCCAATCCATCCACCCAATTCACCCACCCACCCAATCCAGTCACCCAATCCACCCACCCAATCCATCCACCCAATCCATCAACCCACCCAATCCATCCACCCAATTCACCCATCCACCCAATCCAGTCACCCAATCCACCCACCCAATCCACCCACCAACCCAATCCACCAACCCACCCATCCATCCATCCATCTATAAACCCACCCACCCCCACCAACCCACCCACCCACCCATCCAATTACAACAGAACACAGTGAAATAGCGTCACATACTTTTCGTGCAGATACTTTGCGAGGAAGAAATCCTCAGCGAGAAATTTCCCGAAGTATGCCACTCCCTTCACTTCCTCCAAATGAACTTTCTTAACAAGATATGACATTCCAGTGAAGCAACTCACTCCAAGCATATGAAAAGCCAGGTAATACTTGGCAACGCTCGCTCCAAAGTACACCTACGACAAAGACAAAACACAATAGATTGAAACAAAGAAAATAGAAAAACAAAGCTTTCTTGTAAGAACAATGATAGTAACAAAAGAATCCTATTTGAGATAGAGACTGCTGTGTATCTTGCTGCTGCTGTAACTTGCATTGCTTTGATAAAACTTCGAAATATTCGTTTTTTCAAAGCAAAAAATAATTATCGTAAGTTTCGCCTAATTATCAAACTGTAATTCTAATAGCTAATTGACAAGCTGTTGCAAATTCTAATTATAACCGATTAGCCAATTCCAATTAGAACTAATCGATAAATAAGCAGAGACAATGATGATGATGATGAAGATGATGATGATGATGATGATAATGACTACTATTACAATGATGTTGATCATGATAATAATGATGATACAATAACAATGATGATGACAATAGCGATGATGATGATGATAATACAATGGTCATGACAGTAATGATAATGACTACTACTACGACGACGCTGATGACAACAATAATGATGACAATAATCATGATAATGATAGTGATAATGAAGATGATGATGCTATTGTAACATTGGCCCTTACTTTCTCAACGGCTGCAGCAAGGCCACGCTGGTCGGTCGTGAAAGGCATCTGATGGACTAACGCCACTTTCGGATTGTTCAGCTTCGACACCATGTCCAACAGGATCTCGGTGCTCGCTGGAAAAACAATGGCACAGAAGACGTTGCAATGATCAAGCTAGAACACAGCATGATGATGTTACCCATGTATTATGGGGACACTTATTCATGAAACCAGGTTGATATGTTTACTATAGCTGGCTCAGTAAATTTCTGTTTTCATACCCTCCCCCAGCACCCTGTCCTTACATATCTGGGGTACCTGTCGTTGTTATGTTTTTCTCTGTGTGAGCGTGTGTGTGTCCGTGTATGCGTGTTTTTATGTCTGAGTCTGCCATTATGTATGTCTTTGTCTGCTTAAGTATGTCTGTCTGTGTGTCTATGTCTGCAGTATCTCTGTGTGCATCTTTGTATGTATGTATGAATATTTCTATGTATGTCTCGATGAGTCTATGTATGCCTGAGTGTGTCTTTATGTCGTTGTGTAATTGTAATTGTAATCAAATATTTATATGGCGCCACTTCAAGTGGTGCCATATAAATGCTATATGGCAGACCAGACGCTTCCACACTTGTGTGCCCATATAATATGTCTGTCTGTGTCTATCACTGTATTCCTGTGTTCATCCATGTCTGTGTCTGCTCAAGTATCTCTTCCGCATTTACACACGACCCTCAAATCACCCTATCATCATCATCATCACACACTCTTTCGCACTTACTCACTGACTGAATTGCTACTTTTCCACATGCAATGCAATATACATAATTATACACTCCGCTTCGTTTAAAACCACCACCGCTGAATTTCCTCTTCCAATCTTTTCCACCATCCATCAAATCACAACGCAATTCTATCCGATCCGATTTTTAGTCCCCCTCTCATCCTCCCCCACATCTCCAATTCCTCCTCCTCGTTCTCCTCCTACTCCTCCTCCTCCTCATCCTCCTCCTCCACCTCCTCCTCTTCCCATCCTAGTCCTCCTCTTCCCCATTCTCCTCCTCCTCCTCCTCGTCCTCCTCCTCCCCATCCTGATCCTCCTCCTCTTCCCCATCCTCCTCCTCATCCCCCATCCTCCTCCTCCTCCTCCAATTCCTCCTCCCCTTCTCCTCCTCATACTACTCCCCCATCCTCCTCCTCCTCATCCACATCTCCAATTCCTCATATCTGCGGATGTCCATCATATTCATCTTCACCGATCTGTTATTAGCCATAAATATAGATGAGTTCCATGCGGTTATAATGCAGCAGTCAACAGCAGACCAGAGGCTTCCACACTTCACGCAAAAGCGTGGGGCGCTGTGGAGTAGTGGTGGGTTGAGTGCCCTGGAGCCGGAAGGTTGCGGGTTTGAATCTACCCTGCAGCCACCGTTTAGTTACCCCAAGCACGTCCCTCACTCACAAAATGCACTTTGGTGTGAAACTTTGATTCAATATCTGCGCCGTAGTCGGGAGCGCCTCTGAGTAGAATATATTGTAAGGCCCATTACAAGTGCTCACAAACACACACAGAAACAACAAGACCCCAACTTATACCATACGCATGGTGAGAATTTCTCGAGACCAATTTTCAAATCTTTGCAAACGGTTTTTAATACCATAATAATGTTATGTGGTTGCAAACTGGATGACAACATAATCCTGTTAGACACCTTTAAAATCGCGTCAAACAGCACAATATATCTACGCCACCATTCGGTCTGTGACTATAGTTAATCACAACGATAAAGTCAAGGACTCAAGATGAGGAAACCCATCGAACACCGTAGATAAATGTAGGCCTATGTATAAATGTATACTATAGCACAGAGGAACAATACAGACTATAAATAGATGCAGACCACTATTATTATAGGAGAAAACATTCTTGAAAACCGCACAGTTGTATATGTACATTGAGAATGCCGCCAATCATCGTCGAGATGACAGCGTCGTGAAATAAATGTTATCAATCTTCGTTCTGAGAAAGTGCCAGACCCAAGTTACGAAGAAGGAGGAGGGCATTGCTAATGATCTCTGTTTTCACATAGCGCCGTTAAACGACTAACTAATAAAGTATTATGTCACGCGCATAGTAAGAACCATTGAAAGAAATTAGACACGTCTTTTAAGTGTAATATTTCACCTATAAGTGACAGCAGATTCAACGCGGTATATGATGACTTGTAAACGACATACTAGCGTGATCTTTGCTGTCCAGTCTTTGACGTCGCAGCGCGTCGTGTACTTCGCTCTTCGGTTAGGGGTGAGCATCTGGGTCCCCCCTTTTCTCGGTCGTGGGGCCTACTGTCTGGAACGACCTCCCGGTTACGCTTCGCTGTCTACTTGTGGTCCATCGGGCTAGGTTCTACAAGTCTCTCAAGTCTTTTTTCTTGGGTCGTGGTTGGACTGGGAGTGCCTCTGAGTAGTTTCTTGAGTGGGCGCTATATAAATGCTCTGAATGAATGAATGACAATCAAGATTAAAGATCTAAGAATTTAAGGTCAGGGTGAAAAATTGCCAGGGAGTTGGGGGGGGGGGGTTTCAACCCCCCCAGTCTGTCTTAGAACCCCATGTTAAAGTATGTTTTTCACACCCAAATTCCAAGTGGATCATTGTCCAACCCCCAACCCCCCCCCCCCCAGTAATTTTTCCACAATTCTTACACTGGGTCGTACCGTGTTTTAACTCCGCTACTGCCCGTGCTTTGGCAGTGCCAGACCAAAGCCCGAAGAAAAGAGGAGGACAATGCTAATGATCTTTGTTTCAGTGTCGATAAACTGAAATGGCTTATCACTGTGGTATTATAACTCCGCTACTGCTCAGTGTGCTCGTACTTTGACAGTGCCAGTCCCAAGCCTCGAGAAAAGAGGAGGGTGACACTAATATGACGCACTGTCGTTAAACAGCAACAGGCAAAAAAGGCGGCATCAGGCTATACGAAGTTGCCACCTGTTAGAACTGTTCAAAATAATTTCTAAGGACGTCCACGACGATATTAACATAATAATGACTAATAGATAAAATCATAGACTAATTAGATATCGCTATAGGTAACGCCGAATGCTTCTACTATTATAATACACGGTTGGTGTCGAATGCTCAAACCTTCTTATACACCTTTATATTAATGGATGAATCCAGATTTGACGAGGGACTATGACAACAGAGGCCGTAAAAATTGAAAAGACAGCTAAATTCCTTGGGGTAATTTTTGATCATAGGTTATCATGGAAACCACATATAGAATATGTTATTGCTAAATGTAAAAATCGTATGAATCTGATGAGAGCAGTGTCTGGAAATCATTGGGGAGCTTCGAAAAAATCTCTAATTCATATTTACCGGGCTCTTATTAGATCAGTAATTGATTACGGCGATGTAGTTTTTTCCTCAGCACCTAAATCATATCTAGATAAGTTATCATCTATACAGACTGAGGCGCTAAGATTGTGCTGAGGAGCTGCCAAAGGAACTGCAGCCTTAGCTCTTCAAAATGAATGTGGTGAAATGCCTTTGCATATGAGAAGATTGCAAAATTCCATAAAATTGGGTGCTAAAATATTGGGTGGTCCAAATCATCCACTCGGATCTGCTTATCAACCGCATTGGACGGATGAGTTCAGAACATATGGTCAAAAAAATCAATCCACTTACATTAGGACACATAGTTTTTTCTCCTCTCTTAATGTCCCTTTTCAATCCCCTACCTTTCCAACGAATCCCCCTTGGCTAAATAAAGACATTGATGTTGATATAACTCTTCACAAAGAAATGAGTAAGAAATACGACAATCCTGAACTTTTACGTCTTATTTCATTAGAACATATAAACAAATATCATACTTACACGCACATATATACAGATGGTTCAAAAGCTGATAATTTAGTCGCTGCTGCTTATACAATCTCTGCCCTAAATTTAGATAAACAAATTCGTATTTGTGACTATTCTAGCATATTTGCTGCGGAACTAACTGCTATTAAAGAAGTATTCTCCTGGATATCAGAAAATGAAAAGCAAGACCTTAAAGATTTTGCTATTTTTTCGGACTCTTTAAGTGTTCTTACTGCTATTAAGAATTCCTTTACAAAGTCCCGATCACACTTATTGCAAGAAACAATAAGAGCCTTTAATGAAATTAAAATAAGTAAAGTGCATTTGATCTGGATCCCGAGTCATGTAAATATATCTGGTGACGAAAGAGCGGATGCTTTAGCAAAGCAATCACTGAGTATGCCAATTGTTAACTCAACAAATTATCTGGAACTGCAAGAAGTGTTTTCAATTATAAAATTGTATGTAATTGACAGTTGGCATAGATACTATGACAGTGATCATAAGGGTCATCACTATAAATTTATATGTCCAGTAGTGAACACAAACCTGAAGTTCACTGACCTTAATAGGAAAAAAGAGGTTCAAATTTCAAGATTAAGATTAGGAAAAGTTAATCTAAATGAAAGACTTTATCTTATGAAGAAGCATGACAGTGGTCTTTGTAATTTATGTAAAGTTACAGAGAACATAGATCATTTATTATTAACTTGTAAAAAAGAAAATATATCTGACATACTAAGAAATGCATGTGTTTCTTTTAAATTAGACTTCAATACTAAGAATTTACTTGATAACGGTTACATGCAAAGTGTTGTTTATAGGCTCATAAACCAAATAACCAAAGGAAAAATTGTGTAATTACTGTCGTTTATAAGACTGTGTAGGAAGTTTATACATTGTATATGAATCAACTTGCTAAAAAATGTTCACAAAATCATCAATGTGTGTCTTGCTGTTGTTATGTCATGCCATTGTACTATGATTGAGCTGGAATATTGTTTGTCGTCTTTATTCTTTTATGAGGAAAAAATCATATCTCGTATTAGCATGTTTAAAAATTTCTGTATGTATCAGTTACGAATCAAATGTGTAATAAGAATAGTAATCAAGAAAAGTTTGTGACATCTCATGCACCGTGATGCACGTGACAATATTACTGCAAAATATTAATGAATTTGCCAAAGCAAAAGATTTAACATAACTTGTATTGTTGATGTTATTATCAGTTAACCATTTGCTGTTAAGCAATGGTCACAAAAGACATTGAACAATAACATTATATCATGGCTAAGTTTGCTGTTAAACAACGAACAATAATATTGTTATGACAATGTTATATAGTAGGCCAGGGGTTCTCAAACTGTGGTACGCGTACCCCTAGGGGTACGCCAGACGCCGGTAAGGGGTACGCGAAAAATTCCAGAAATATAATTTTTCTTTGAGTTTATGGACTTTGTGTCCATCTTTCTTTGATTAGCAGTTATTTTTAACGCTGCAACACGTAACAGCATCGTCATTTATTTCTTTCACAACATAATATAATTAGACTCACATAGGCCTACTATATGCACACTACACAGTGCATGCAGCATATTTATGTTTATGCCAATTACTATAATTTTGAAACAAATAATGTATAAATTGTTGAAAGTAGACCCACCAAAGCCAGAAATTCTCATCCTTTTGTAGGCCTATATCGAGCTCAAATAGCAGAGAGCTGCATTGGCCTAGGGATTAATTTCTGATCAAGCTTTAAATATTGTGATTCCTTTCAGGACCTCATAATGTAGGTGAAGATGGTTTTAAAACTGTTCTTGCTATCAAAACAAACATGAGGTTAATTTGCGTTTGAAATTGACAAAATTTATATTGAACCATATATAATTATATATATTTTAAATCTGTGCTAGTCCAAACAAGCCCACAGCACTAGCCTATCCATGGGTTGCAAGGTTGGCTCTTTCTTACAGGGGTTATAGACCAATTCTCCCTTTTAAATTTGTTGATAAAATTATATGATTCAAACTGAATTTTGCTCCTGATAGCCTATTATGACACTAATAAACGATGTCACCAATGATTAAATGGACTTTTAGTTGTCACTGCAAGGAACCTCGACCGCAATGACATTTTGTCTCTGACATGATTTGCTGGGGGTACGCCACCATGCGATTTTGTTACTTGGGGGTACAATAAAAATAAAGTTTGAGAACCCCTGTAGTAGGCTATATCTCGGACGTTATGAATTTATTGTTACTGTACTGTATAAGATGTAAATTTGTCGTCAACGGCCTTTGACGCCAAACGACGACGTTAAACTTTGGTGAAAGACAGAGGCCGTTGCTCTCGATAAAAAATTTGTTTGACATAATACAGCTCTTATTTCTACACACCTTTATATTCGTTTTTAACGACGATATATAGGATTCATGTTGGCTAAATCATCGAACTAGAGAGAAATTATTCCAAAATATATTATGTGCCCAAAATGAACAAATGAACGAATTAATGAACAAATGAACGAACGAATGAATGAACGAATGAACGAACGAACGAATGAATGGCGAGAGCTGGCAAAGACAGGGGTGGCAAAGATCACACAGTTAAGAGGTGGTTAGCATAAACTATTGTTTATAGTTGAACGTGCCGACTACTATTCTACTTGTCACGACCACCGCACAGAGACTGCAGCAAAGCACGACTAGAGATCATCGCATGGTGCAAACAAACCAAAGCCCTCTCTATTATACTAGATTTATGTAGGCCATCACGACATGATACCATCAGCATAATTACTTTTAATCAGCATTTTCAATCCAGCTATTGCTGGCCTATTTAGCTACAATCGTAAGAACACACGATTGTACACGACTCTGTGAAAGAAAGCGTGCGGATCACTCAAATGTGAAGTGATTTCAGAAAGATGTCACCTCATCAAATAATTATTAGCAGGATGGAGGCCACACTAAACTTAATCACTATTATTAAAAAAATCCAAGTACATTGACGTCTGATTGAATATATTATAATATTCAATTAACACTAACACAATTATTAACATCAATACTACCCGATAAAGAGGGAGATGGACAGGGATAGGGACTTATTTAGTCATGGTTCCACATGGGAGTGGCGCATCTGAGTAAACTACCTGGAAAGGGCACAATGTAAAAAAACTCCTTAATGCTTGTATGTGCACTTGTTACAGCGCCCCTTCAAGCTCTCTCTCTCTCTCTCTCTCTCTACAAGTAAAAGCATAATACACCTTTTTTATGAATAATATTCGACCTACAAGTAAAAGCAGAAGGCTACATTAGGCAATTGTGCTGGAGGAACCTATCCAGATTTGACCAGAACAAAATGTCATGCACTTATAGTTGCAGCATGTACTTTTATGCGAACAATGGAAGTTTGTTTGTTTGTTTGTATGTGCACTTGTTATAGCGCCCCTTCAAGCTCTTTCTACTCAGAGGCGCTCCCGAATGCAGAGCGGACACTGCATCGGAGTTTCATGTCGAAGCGCTGAGCAATTGTGAGTGAAGGACTTGCCCAAGGTCCCAGGGTGGAGATGATTTAAATCGGTTGATTTAAATCATTGATTTAAATCACGATTTAAATCGGTAATAAAAATCCCGATTTAAATCGAATAGTGAAAATAAATTTCAATCAATGCTTTTGTGCCACACAACTTGCAGGTTTGTTTCCTTTCACTTAGCTGCAGCAGTGCAGCTGCCAGTTAGTGCATTCAGCATGCCCAGCAGGCTGACTCATCTGGCTGCACAGTAACTTAACCACTTACATAGCGATCTGATTTCACAGTTTAACAGAACATTGACTTCTTCATTGGATTTAACTGATTGTTCATCAATCGCACTATTAGTATTAAGTATATATACCACTTCAAAGGTGTTAATTTGTATTGTATAACTGCAAAACTAAATAAGGTAATAATTGTTACTGAATACCAAATATCAGTTACAATAATGCATAGTGGCTTGATACCCACAATACGTCCCACATGGAGGCAGTAAATCCAAACTTTGAACTAGTAGAAAGAAATAGGATTTAAATTTTTTAAATCGGATATTTTATTTTAATTTTAAAAAATCATGATTTTTATCCACCCTGTATTGTATATCTGTAGAATTAAAGGTAATAACTATTACCTAATGAAGCATGTGACTTGATATCGAAAAAGGCACTACATACAAAATATGAACTATAAGAAAGAAATCCGATATAAATCAAAAAAATCCGATTTAAATCAAAAAAATCCGATTTAAATCAAAAAAATCCGATTTTTTGATTTTTATTAAAAAAATCACGATTTTTATCCACCCTGCAAGGTCCTTACTTACGCGGCGAGAAGGATTCGAACCTCGAACCTTCCGACTCAAAGGCAACGACGCCAGCGCTACACCACACCGCGCCCCACAAATGATGATGATGATGACCATGATGATGAAGAAGAAGATGATGATCATGACGACGACGACGATGGTGGTGATGATGATGAAGATGACGACGATAATGATGATGAAGATGATGATGAAGATGATGACAATGATGATGACTACGATGATGATGATGAAGATGATGACAATGATGATGACTACGATGATGATGATGAAGATGATGACGACGACGACGACGATGATGATGATGAAGATGATGACGACGACGATGATGATGATGATAATTTGGGTAGCATAGCTGCTCCACCACATACCCTGGATTCGACTGGTGCTGACCCATACGACATCATACTTGGCCGCGTCGTACGCTGGCGTCATGTTATGCACGAGTGGATTGAGGATGCCGTCTTTTCCACCGATGAACATGCGACAGTCGACCGTTGGATGTCGATCGTGTAACTTGCGAACGAGATCGATCGCTGGATCGTGATCATCGGCGATGCAGACGAGGATCTCCAACTGATCAAATGAAAGATCAAATCAAAGAAGGATCAAATGAAAGATCAAAGAAGATCAAGGGAGGATAAAAGAAGGATCAAAGAAGGATCAAAGGAGATCAAAGAAGGATCAAAGAAGGATCAAAGAAGGATCAAAGATCAAAGAAGGATCAAAGAAGGATCAAAGAAGGATCAAACAGCGATCAAAGGAGATCATTGATAGGACGGTACCAAATAGGTGATTATCACTATTCGGCCAAATACAAATAATTGGGCCAACTACTTGGTTGAATACGAATACTTAGACTAACTATTCGGCCACACGCGAATACAAATAGCATACAAAATAGGTTTATTAAAAAATTAAAAATTTCAAATGCAAGAAAAGTTACAGTTTAGTAAATTTAATACATAAACTAAAAGTAAACAGTTAACTACATGTAATTTTTCCATCTTTCCGTGTACACTCGTCACAATAGCACTCGCCGCATACGAAAAAACAGATGTCATGTGTCCACTACTCGTATTCGGTGCGACCACTGCTATTCGGCCGAATACCGAATAGCTAATTGACCCGCTATTTGGCCCCGAAGCGAATACGAAGCGAATGTTCGAAACAACCCTAATCACTGATCAGTATTAACCCTTTGAACCCTTGCTGACCGCTTTAGAGTTACGGGAGCTCAGGGTTCAAAGGGTTAAGGCAGTTTAAATCAACAACGAATTGACAAAGAGTGAGAGCGATGAGGTGGCCCGAGATACCTTTGGATATTCGAGATTGAAGTGACTTTCGAGGTTGGCTTCGAGGAACGAATCAACTCCCATGAGCGGCTTCAATATCGTCACGCCTGGAAGATCTTCCATCATCATATCCGATGGATTGCTCATCTGGTGCAGTCGCATCCGCCTGCAAGAAAACGAAACAAAACAATGCACGCATGACAATTAGGAAACTTCTGTCAAGCAAACCTGTGGGGGAGGGGAAGAGAAAAGGGAAGGTCTATGCAAACAGCAGATAAATACCATAATTATCTATAAAAATATTATATATAAAAATTATATATATATATATATATATATATATATATATACATAGAGAGACAGGCAGACAGAGAATCAGAGGGAGAAACACAGAGACTGTCAGAGAGAGTCTGGTTTGCCTTTGTATTGGAAAATCACATGATGTCGTCAAGTTGTTAAATTTTCAGAGCACGCAAAAATCGCGTGCTTGGTGCGCCTAGTTGGCACATAGTGGTCATTTGCTTTGTGAGTGTAACTAGTAACTTCTATAGCACCCGCATGCAATACACAAAGCATCAGACGATGGAGCTCCAGAAACCAACAGTAAACAGATCAACATTTTTCGTCTCATGTCTTCTGTCCGGCAGGAATTGATAAAAACCTGAAAAATGTCAGGCCATTTGTATAATCTATCCCCAATGATGGTCTTTAACTCAACCACTTTTTCAGTCCCGGACAGTGTCAGTCCAAAGCCTGGACGAAATAGGAGGGTGACGCTAACGACATTTATTAATCATTAAATGATGTGCACGTTTAAACTGAAACTACTAATGAGTAATAACTGGTCTTTATTTTATTCGTTTCTGTATTTTCTTTCTGCACGCAGTATACATTGTGCAGCTTTCATATTATATTAAACAAATCAAACAAATATTAAACCATGCATATTCTCGTATTCGCTCGCTCCTCCAATTTAATGCTTAGCTGCTGCTGCTGATGATGATCATGCTGCTGTTGTCCTTTGTAATTAACGTAGTTAGTGAAATTGACGACGAAAATTGTAGACCAGAAGACAATGAAGACAATGCAAATGCAGGTTGATCGATATTTAATCGTGAGTCAGAAACGGAGGAGTGCCATTTGCAGTTGGCAGCTGTGGGGGAGGGGAAAAGGGAAGGTCTAGGCATGCAGCAGATATATACCATAATCTATATAAATAAAAATGAAACTTTCCAATAGTGCGGTACACCATCACGCCCAAAGCTACGCAGCGATTTCTTTGAAAATTTACCAAAACCTTCCATTCCAATAGCACCGTGTCTTAAGATTTTCTTTCCAGAAAAAAAACGCAATCTTTTCCACAAAAAGTGAACTTTGCAATACGTTCGAGCGCCATTTGCAAACTGAACCAAACCGCACGCTTGCAAAATTTCACAATCGTCAATCGTCTTCATCCCAAACACAGTGACGAAACATGAATGAGTGAGGTAGCGTTGCGTGACGTCATAAGCGAGTCGATTAAAAATTCCATTACGAAACGGCCTTTAAAGCGGCCTTTAAAGCGGCCTTTCCGCTGTCAGTAAAGGAGGGGCTCCCTCCCTCCCTCCCTCCCTCCCTCCCTCCCTCCCTCCCTCCCTCCCTCCCTCCCTCCCTCTCTCTCTCTCTCTCTCTCTCTCTCTCCCCTCCATCCCTCCATCCCTCCCTCCCTCCCTCCCTCCCTCCCTCCCTCCCTCCCTCCCTCCCTCCCTCCCTCCCTCCCTCCCTCCCTCCCTCCCTCCCTCCCTCCCTCTCTCCCTCTCTCCCTCCCTCCCTCCCTCCCTCCCTCCCTCTCTCCCTCCCTCCATCCCTCCCTCCATCCCTCCCTTCGTCCCTCCATCCTTCCCTCCCTCCCTCCCTCCCTCCTTCCCCCTCCCTTGCGGCCTTTTTACTGAAGCGTTTTAGGCCGCAATCCGCTACCGGAAAGGGACCTCCCTCCCTCCCTCCCCCTCTCTTGCGGCCTTTTTACTGAAGCGTTTTAGGCCGCAATCCGCTACCGGGAAGGGACGGCCCTCCCTCCCTCCCTCCGTTCCTCCCTCCCTCCTTCCCTCCCTCCCCCTCTCTTGCGGCCTTTTTACTGAAGCGTTTTAGGCCGCAATCCGCTACCGGAACGGGACGGCCCTCCCTCCCTCCCTCCCTCCCTCCTTCCCTCCCTCCCACTCTCTTGCGGCCTTTTTACTGAAGCGTTTTAGGCCGCAATCCGCTACCGGAAAGGGACGGCCCTCCCTCCCTCCCTCCTCCCTCCCTCCGCAATCTTTTAAACAAAAAAGCAACTTTGCAAATTCTACCGTTTCAACACATACGCCCGTTGATAAGTGTGTTCCGTTTATGTAGCGCATTTCAACATTCGATTGCGGCCTAAGAAAAGCAAATTTGCAAATTCTACCATGTTCAACACATACGCCCGTTGATAAGTGTATTCCGTTTATGTAGCGCATTTCAACACATTCGATTGCGGCCTGAAAAAAGCAAATTTTCAAATTCTACACTTTTCAACACATACGCCCGTCGATAAGCCTTGCCTTTCAATTCGTGCCCGTTTCAAATGGTGTTTCAATTGTGTTCCGTTTATGTAGCGCATTTCAACACATTCGATTGCGGCCTTTTTACTGACGCGCTTTAGGGCGCTATCCGCGTCGCTGTCCGGAGAGGGGGAGGGGGAGGAGAGGGGGAGGGGAGAGGGAAGGAGAGGGGAGGGGAGGGGGGAGGGGAGGGGGAGGGGTAGGGGGTGTGGGAGGGGAGGACGGTCTTTTCTGCCACAGCAACGCGTGGCCGGGTTCAGCTAGTAATATATATATATATATAATTATATATAAAAATTTTATATAATATACATACAGAGGGAGACAGGCAGACAGAGACTCTGAGAGAGAGACAGAGTGAGAAACACATAGACTCTCAGAGAGACAGAGAGCGAAACAGAGACGGACAGACACAGAGAGACATAGACAACAACAGACCAATAGGATTACAGCCACAAATATAACCTGGGTTCCGTTAATTAGCCATTTGCAACAACGAAGCAAATTTAGACCGAGCTGGTAATAAACCACACACACACACACACACTCCGCATTTTTGTCATAAGGTATGCAGGTTCACGAAATCTGAACTCGTGAGATGCACAGCTCTATCCGTGAAGTACTTAACCGTCCCATCATGCAATTCCTAAATCTCAACACCGCATTATATAATTTATATATATATATATATATATATATATAAATATATATATATATATATATATATAACATGTACCAGCAGAACGCCCTATTCTTCCCAGTCGACTACCGCTTCCCTCGAGTCCACTTAACAAACTCCCAAACGTACAAGCAACCATCTTTCCACAAGCCTAACTGATTCTTTTTAAAATACCAAAAATACCAATAATTTCGCATCTGTTTACGACTGCGCTGAAGTAACCGCTGACGGGAGGGGGTGAGGGAGGGGGTTGGGAGGAGGAGATGAGGGAGGGGAGATGGGGGGTGGGGGGACGTGGGGGGGGGGGGGGTGCATAGACGGTCAGTCCCTCGCTGGAATACCACAACAATCTTCTTCCATTCCAATCTCTCGAGTGCATACAAGCAGAAAAGTCGACGCCATGATTTCGATCCTGCGGCCTCAACACAGGCTCGTAGAGATGGCAACTCGTATTGGGCGCCTCTGATGAGTTCTCATGAAGTGGCGCTATATAAATGTTCGATTACAAATACAATTACAAAGATAGGGCTGCTGTCCATTTGATTATTACGTACGCAATGAGAGGGTCACGCGCGGATTTAGATGATTTGGCGTACCGTTGAGTACGACGTTGCAGTGGTCTCGACAAATGTACGTACGCAAAAACGAATAGATTTCCAATAATTTACATAAAATCAAGTATACCCTATATATCTATACAATAGTATACATGTAAGAAAGACATATATCACAACTCATTGAATATCACCACTAACCCAGTGACACCAACTTCCTTATTTGTCATGCAAACAACAGCATGACCATTGACTAAAAAACTGCACAGAGGAATTATATTACAATCCGTCAAGACAAGAGGACACCTGTAGTATTTGCTTAACACTAATCACACGGACATTGTTGTCACAGACAGTCAACAAAGATTGCATAGGCTTCGAGCTAAACCAATTGCCATAGCAACACCTAAAAGGAAGTCAGGCAAACGCCACTAGGAAGTGGGGGCTCCGAAAGCAATGGGGCAAGGTATTCGTCCAATGGAGCGACTACTTGTCCGTTTGTGTAACCGTGAACTTGTGAAGTAAAGGATTGGCTCAGGTCTCTACACAGTTGCAAGGTGAATGCTCAAAGCAATTGATATGATAGCTAAGCCTGCATAGTGCATACTATCATGGGATTGTGACCTTGAAATAACCATTGAAGCCATGGACATAGAAGAACGTTCTATGACTGGATTTCTAAAACGTGAGAGACAGACAGACGGCGACAGAGAGACCAACAGAGACACATAGAGAGAGAGACAGAAAGCCACAGACACAGAGAGACAGTAAGAAACAGACACATAAAAAGACGGACAGACAGAGACAGACCAACAGAGAGACAGTGATAAAAAACCATTCAAGACATTGTTTGGTCATGGAATCCTATATTCAAGAGAGATCTGGCTGGAGATGGGCAGAGACAGAGAGCCAGATCTCCATGGTTTGGTCCATTATCCCAAATGAAAGCATACAACAGATCCATTATTCACATCAATATGTAGTCAATTGACAATTGACAGCAAGTCAACGGGTGACCAGACACCAGAGATCTAAGCATTTCCGGCCAATAAAGAACAACAATAGGACAACTGTTCACAGCCTGTAAGACACACCCTTCAGAAAGGCTGAGAACCATTAAACCACCCACAAGTAGGCTATAGATTTAATTTCTTAGACTCCATACAAGCATTGGACATGGTCTGGTCCGACCAGGGTGGGAGCAAAGAGGGGCTGTGTGTGGGTGCGGAAGGGGGTGGGGCGAGGACGGGAGCAGGGTGGGAGCGGGATGACGTGGAAGGGAGGCGAAAACCCTAAATTTCCCGGGCAACGCCGGGTACCACGTCTAGTATCTAATAATTTTGTTGATTCAGGTCAAGTATTCGATAAAGTTCAGTGCAAGGTTTATCTGGATAGCAGTGCAAATGGATCACAAGTTCAAACTGGTCAAGTGTCCAACTTGAGACAAGTCAAAATGGTGTTTCTTGATCATCAATAAAGAATGTGTCCATACATAATTATTATCATTAAGGAATTTTTATATACATCCCTTCAAATAAATCTACTCAGAAGCGCTTCCAGTTCACTTGAGGCTAAATAACACAGGAATTTTTTATATAACAATCCTTCAAATAAATCTACTCAGAAGCGCTTCCAATTCACCTACGGCTAAAAATCACAGGAATTTTTATATAACATTCCTTCAAATAAAACTACTCAGAAGCGCTTCCAGTCTACCCATGGCTAAATAACACAGTTTTTAAGTTCATAAGGAGCATAGTGTTGCGATTTTTGCCCCACATCAAACAACAGCAACAGTGTTTGCCCAGCCATAAACCTGCAAACAGAAACTGAAATATATTCCCTACTAAACAAACAAACCATAGACATTAAAGTGCCATCAAAATATAGCAATAGAACACACTGAAGAGTTTAAATATTTGCTTTCAATAATTAATTATTATTCAAGCGATGATCTCATGGATGCACTTCTAATCTCGTGGGGTTTAGTGGTCTATCAACAAACCAAGAAGAAATTAATGTTTCACACTCAAACAGCAATTAAGTGAATATTAAAACAGGAAAGCGATACTGACCCGTAAAAAATGGACAGCATGAAGAAGGTGAGAATAAATGCATAGGTCAACCATGGTACTATGGCGAGTACAAAGACGATGTAGTACCAGGTCAGTTCGTCCATTGCAAAGAACCACAAATTCTGCAAAAGAAAACAAACAAAACAAGTCTTTGAGCACATAAGAAATCATTCAGTAACATTATCAATATTATTATCATTATAACTACTAGTATTACTACGACCACTAATATGAGTAGCCATTGATTACTAATACTACAATTATTAATAAGCACTACTATTACAAATACCATTATTCTTTTGGCCCACCCCAATGCACGTTGTAGAAATCATTCATTTATTCATTCAAGTATTTATATAGCACCTCTTCATTTCTTCAAGAAAACTACTCAGTGGTGCTCCCAACTCCAGCACGACCAACTGAACAGTTTTCAAGTGCTTTTAAGATGTGTCTAGGGAACAGGCGTAGCTCAGGATGGATGGAGGCAACTCCACAACTACCCGGCCAACCACAGAATAAGCATGACTTTGCATGAGAGAGGTATGAGCAAATGGGACTGAAAAGCACCCTCCCCCTTACACAACCCTTCCCCCTTACACACACTTCCCACTAAGCATAGGGATAGACTAGTCCCGAGTACCTGAAAAAGACAAACATGCGCTCGCCGCTCACATCAAGTCATTTTTGTAGACAATGCATTAATGATTGTATTAACAAAAAAACCTGTCATGCACATTTCAAAACAACTCACGCAAGCCAACAAGGCCAGAAAAGCACACACACCACAAACATGATCAATATTCATTCAAGCCTACTGAATTATTCATGAGCAGCACCTCATGCATATTCATTGGCAAACATGAATCACGTGTAGCAACTGGTCAAGGAAATACTCTCCCACATAGAATTATACTCAAGATTTTAAGCATTAAATGACTTGAGAGGTTGAATAATATATACTGGAAAACACTACTTAAAAACACTACTTAAAAACACTTTAAAATCCGCTTACATCAAATTATCCAAATACATAATTTAGGCAAGGTAAGGAGAATTTCCCAGAAGGCCACACCTCCGATTTTGTAAGTAGACCCACAGTCGAGAACGCTCTATTGAGTCTATTCCATCTGCTAGAGCTAGAGCTGTGAATGCATGTGAAACCACAAAGTCGCTTCAAGAGGCCGAGCGCAGAGAACGGCGACCAGAGCAAGACACAGTTAAAGTCAAGAGCACCCGAAGATAGACTGACACACGGCCCACTACCAAACGCCAGACGATAGAGGCCACTCCATGATCGATGCCCTGCTGAACAGGGAGCCAGTTGAGGACATTCCTCATGATGCGTACGTTTTTACGGTGACATTTGACACCAACTACATGTAATTGCTGAGAGAACGATAAAATTCAGGGTGTGCTTTTAGACACCTTTAAAAGGCAGTCTACATGTACTATAAGTTTCCGATCTCGTAAATTCGATCTAGTCAAAAGATATTCTCTTTGGCCAAACCAATTTATTAAAAGTTCGTCAAAAATTCAACAGAATCTAATTCAGCTAAACTGGTCGAGAAAAAGCATCAATTGATGGATTATAATTTATTATTCCACGATAAGTTTTAACAAAGCAAATAATAATTTTCACAGCATATGTAGCAAACTAAGACGTGCCGCTGTGCACAGAACCTGGTCAAGACGTAAAATACAGACCCAGGCGTGGACTACGACATTTACTGTATCCATGGAAACCTTCGTGACCCAGGTTATAAAAATGAAGCCCTAACAATTCGTCTACACATGGCTGTTGATCATGCTAGCTGCCTCAAGGACTGCCTTTAGCTGATTGTGACATGGATACATGCGGCTTCGTTTTACCTGGTTTCGCTTTGATACGCCAGTCGTCAATGGCTTATGCATCACACACACACACACACACACACACACACACACACACACACACACAAACACACACACACACACACACACACACACAAACACACACCGACCGTGCGATATAAGCTGCTAATTACAGAAAAATTTCATCAAGCTGAAAGTGCTTTATCGCTCTCTGTATATCTGTATGTCTGTCTGTCTGTCTGTGCGTCTGTCTATATATCAATCTCTGTCTGTCTTTATATCAATCTCTGTCTGTCTTTCTGCCTCTGTCTGTATCTGTTTATCTCTATTTAATTTTCTGTCCTCGTCTGTCTGTGTGTGTATATCTCTCTATCTGTCTATGTCTGACTTATGCAGATCTGTGCCCCTCTCTCTTAATCTGTGTGCCCGTTTGTTTGTCTCTCCTCCCTCTCTGTCTCTGTCCTCTTTATCCTTGAAAATAACCGGCAGGTTCTACCTTGCATGATATTGCACACACAGTCACACATCGTAACTATAATCAGCAAGCTAACAATAAGCGCAACAGCAATATATTGCATGGATTGCCATCATGAGTTCATGAATAATGCAGTTTCATGCTAAACAAAATAATGCTGAAAAACCGCTTTACATACGACAGTAGTCATCCGCGCGGACAAAGGAGTTCCATCAGCAATCAATACGCCACATGTCAGACTATACTATTACAGGACAAGCAAAAAATCTGCCAATAATTACTTGACGACTGCTTTGCTTGACGGTTGGTTAGAGCCTTGAACTGTGAAGTAGAGGGGGGGTCTGACGTAGTAATTGTGCTGCATCCGCCCCCATCTGCTCCCCTTCACTCCCGTGTTGTCAGACCACACCTTTTCAACCTCTCTTCAAGTTCAAATCTATATGTAACAACAAATCATTATCCTAGCACTTTCTCCAGTTTATCCATGCATGTCCTGTTTCAGGTATATGGACACATTGGACAGTGGTTAAAGTGGTTTGGTTGAGCAGTGGGAACACCAACTGTGAGCAGTGGAAACGCTGATGAAGCTTTTATTGGGAACGCCCATGTTTCAATGGTTCCATGCATGATATTGAAGCAGTGGGAACACAAGCCAAGAATTTCTAGGACAGTGGGAACGCCGTTCCCGCACACTTTAAACCTCTGCTATAAATACCATATAATATGGATGCAAGTATTCCAACTCTCATGTCAGACAGCTTAACCCTTTAATGCCGGAGGGTATAGGATTTCCCATACCACTTAATAATCATCAAGGCATTAAAGGGTTAAACCAACTCTTCAATAAAGCCATGTTAGCTTCATTTGTTTACACTCAACCATTTTCTCTCACCGACACAGTATTTATTTTCAGCGCCAAACAAAAGCTCAGCATGTATTAATTATACACATAATTGTCTAGCAATACTTGTGGTTGCAACTTGCAATCCAGTCCTTACCAGTTATACCAGACTCTTTATTACCTACAGGCAGCTCACATCTTTCTCTAATCCTCATTGGCAACGCTAATATAATAATAGAAACTGTGCATTCCACCTGTTCAGCTAAGAGCCTGCCGTCTAACCAGCAGCAGTAGCAGGTGTTAGAACGGGACGCCAATCAAGACCTAGTAGCATCGCGGTATACATACCATTAACACGCCTGCTACCTCCTAATAACTTCTACTTGAAAGGTCTCTTAATAACTGGCCTCATTCCATGTTGTCTGAGCGTAAATATTGATCAATTTTGGCAGTTCACCAGATCGGTTTTTCACCACACGCGAGAGAAATTCCGAGGGGGGGAAGCCCTAGGCATTGTAGTCACCGGCCTCAAAAAATCTTACAGCTTAACAATAAACAATGTTTTTAGAAGTAAACTGAAATGATAAAAGTGCAGGCACAACCTACAATATTATACTTTTATCGAAAAATATAATTCTTATCCAGTGTTCTTGAAGTTTTAAATGATTGCAGCTAATTTTATCTGCAATCTTATATTTTAAAAGGCATTAAATCATAAAACAACATTCCTTCAATAGGATTGATTAATAATTCTGGGGGTGATTTCAGTTGATCTTCATCATTAATTAAATTTTGCAGATACATCAAAACTTTACTAATCGCTGCTTTTGAAGTTGAAGGAGATAATGATGACCTGGAAGAGAACCCAACCTTCTTCCTACACAAAACATGTACATGTATTTACCCAAGTGGCTGGAGCAGGGTGGAATCTTCATAAGGCCTAAAAAAAAAGTTGTGTTTCCGGTAACAGAGCTAAAAAAAATTGGGTAGGTAGGTCGGAAAATATTTTTATTTTGTAAAATATTTTTATGCAGTGACTATCCGAAAAAGTATACCCCACTAGTCTTTTTTGCACGCTGAAACAACGTACGTGTTCTAAGCAAGTATAAACTGCCTATTTCCCGACTGTCTGCACCTAAAACAGCTCTAGAAACAGTCCTATTAATTTCATTTTGTTGACGTCTCTTATGTTATGTCAATACAAATGTTAAAAAAATAGTTTTTGAAAAAAAAATAAAAAAATTGTTTGAAATTTTTTTTTTTTTTAAATTTTTTTAAATAAAAAGTTTTAAAAAAATTATTCGGGTCGCGGCCGTAAAAGTGGGTCGGTCGGGTTACCGGAAACACAACAATTTTTTTTCTACGCCTAATTATATGCAATGTATCCAAGCGAATTTACCAGTATGCATAATTATACCATTGTTCCCAATATATATCTATATTGTATATATTATACACACACATATATAATATACATATATATATATATAATATATATATATATATATATAACCCATTTGATCTAGATACATCTTCCTGTCTGCAGGAGTCATCTAGATTTACTGACCTCTAAGTTGGCTCATGGAGCCAGGGAAGGCCACAAGTATGAAATACATAAAACACACACACACACACTTATATATATATACAATTTTCAAATATATATATGTATCATATGAATGTGCATTACCTACGTATATATATATATATATATATAGTTTATACACAATTACACATGTCTAGGCGTGTGTACACTGTACATTGTTTTGGGGTGTGGCAGGTGAATAGGCAACATCCAGTCCATCCTTTCATACAAAATCCTAACACATATAGCTAGATACAAGTCATATGGTTATGATATCACTGAAGAAAAAGTGAATCTAGACAGCTTGCCAACATCAGGAAAGGTAGATAAAATCATAAAATCGAAAATGAAAATAGACCTTGTAGAAAGAAGTATTAACATGGTTGATGTGAAACAATCGGAACATCAACACTCCCTCCTCCGTAACCCCCCCCCCATCATCAACATGCGAATAACGAATAAGCATCTCTAAAATACCAATAGACTATAGATGACAATGAGTCAGAGGCGGAAGGTCATTTGAAGTACCGGTTCTGCCTATTTTACTCATGACCTGCCTCATGACTAGGCAGAAAAATCCTGGGAATTTTTAAATCCTCTTCACATTAAATTTATTCGGCCTGCTGAATAGCTCCCATGACCCTGACGTTAATTGCTGAAATTGTATAGCTCACACCACCACTGTAACGAGTTGAGAGAAGATAATTTGAGAAGACCAGTCAACATCGGACAGTAGCCTACAAGTCACCAATTAGGATGATTCAAAGGCATATGCTGCTGCGCAACTGTAACCTATCTATAGAAAGAAATTGGAACGTTTGGAAAAATTCGAACTAGCCGCAAATTCTTCCGAGTTCAAGGAGGTGGAATGTCCAGAGTTGTAGAAAGCATTAGACAGTGTGTGTGTGTGCGTGTGTGTGTGTGTGTGTGTGTGCGCGCTTATGAATCCTGCACACACTGCACAGGCTGTGCAAAATATGCATATAGATGATGGATGGATCTGTGGATGTTTTGATTTGGATTATTCTCATTTAATTCATATTGTAATCACTATGTCACGCTATGCATCTCTCTCCCTCCCTCCGTCCGTCTGTCTCTGCCTCTCTCTCCCTTCCTCTGCCTCTTTCTTTCTCTCTCCATCTCTTGTCGCTGCCATTTTCAGAAAAGACCATAAAAACGGAGGCTTACCATATCTTCTTCAATCCGGGTTACTAGCTCTAATCAGTGAATCAGATTATTATTACCCATTATAATAGTATATGTAATTATATTGTACTTTCTGTACCTCTCCTTCTTTCTCTCCCCTCTCCTTTTCTCCCCTCCTTCTCTCTGTCTATATTTCTGTCTCTCTCTGTCTCCATCTGACTCTCTCTGTATCTCTCCCCCTCCTCTCTCTCCCTCTCCTCTTCTCTCCCATCACCTTTTCTCCCACTCCTTCTCTCTCTGTCTCCGTCTGTCTCTCTCCCTCTCCTTCTCCCTCTGTCTCTCTCTGTCTCTCTCCCTCTCCTTTCTCTCTCTCCATCTCTTTCTTGCTGGCTCTTCTTCAATCCAGCCATTTTAACTAACAGATGTAATCATAATTTTCATGGAGCCAACTCACAATGCATCAGACAATCGCGCACCCAAAGCCAGGTCATAGTCAGGTGACGATATCCGCAAGAACAGTGCACCAAGACAGATACACACACACACACACACACACACACACACACACACGGAGAGACAGAGATAGGCAGCAGCCTAAGATAAGATAGCAAGAATCTATTATAGACAGCACTGAAAACCCTTATGCAACATCGTGTGACCTTTTTTGGCTCTTTAATTGTGCACACAAAAAATAGCGTATCTTTTTTACATAGCATACGCAATTTTTACGCATTCAATTTATTATTAATTATTATTATTATCATTACTATTATAGTTATGATTATTAAATATTATTATTAAATATTATTATTAAATATTATTATTACTACAGCTCCAGTCACTATTATCATCACTATTATCATCATCACTATTATCATCACTATCACTATCACCATCATGACGGCAAATTGACGAAGAATAATGTTTCCAATACAAAAATTGCCTATAATGTATATGGGTATTGTTGAAAACACAGAAATCATGTCGCTTACCATTACAACGGTTCGCAATCAAATCAAATGGTTAAAATCTAGCGAGGAAGCTACAATAATAATCAGTCGTGTATGTTCTGCAGGTCTTAAGCACACATAATGATGACTCCTTTCTAGTTTTACACTGATACCATAATCAACTTCTGCCAGGTCTATCGCCGCGTATGAGTAGTACGCCAACAGGACAGCATTTCAAGCACGTGCGACTTACAGCCAGTCAATATTGAACTGCGAGGAGTGGGTCAGACGCCCCCGCTAGCAGGACCCACGCAAGGAGGGAGCCAGCCATGAGAGGGTGAATCACTTTGGAGGGCGGGTACGCATCAAAGGCCACCTACTTGGTGTGCGGACTCATATCAGTGCGCAGGCAAGTTAGGAATTTAAATGAACAAGCAGATAAAGTCATCAGAAGGAGCCAAAGAGGCAGACAGGCAAAGTTACAGAGATATTTAGACAGATACAGAGACATTGAGAGACAGATACATACAGACAGACAAGCAAATAGCAGTAGAGATAGACGGAGTTTACCGGAGTAGTTCGGAATTTCATTGACAGACAGATAGAGCAAGAGAGAAAGAGACAAAAGCATACACAGACGCATACAGACGCATACAAAGAGCAGTACAGAGAAACACCATTACACTAACTCACATGACCTACTCTGACAAAATTAATCAACAAATTGTCGTCTGCAACACTCATAGAAACAACGCCGACATCATCAGCCAATCAGAAGCCTGGGTCAAAGTTCAGCCGTTCCATAACACCCCCTACAGCTATTCCACTCCGGTCAGCGCCCGTGTTCACGTAGGGCCAGTCAAAATCCAACAAATAGGAGGGTGACACGACACACCAACGTTAAAAAATACACTACCTAGTCATAAACCCCGTCATTGCCGGAGGTGCCAGTCTCTATGGGTGCGGGCGACCTGTATGAAAGTGCGTCCTTAATGATAGAAACATCTGCTGCTCCACAATACCCCTCTACTCTCGCAATCCAGATAGGCCTACTATGTGGTCTTCTGTCTTTTTCATTCTCATCGACTTTTGTCTTTTTCGTTTTCATTTTTGTCTCTCATTCACTTTTTGTACTTTTTATTCTCTTTTCTTGTTTTTTTCTCGTCTATGTGTCTTGTCTGTTTTTCTCTGTCTCTCTTTATTTTTGTTATCTCTTGTTATCTCTGTCTCCATCTGCTTGTCTGCCTGCAGTTCTGTATGCCTGTGCTCCTGTCTGCCTGTGTTACTGTCCGTCCATACGTCCGTTTGTCTGTCTGTCTGTCTAGAGCACCCAATGACAAACCCACCAACCACCTCCCCTCCCATCATGCTAACTGGTTTTGCATTCAGCTTGCCAAACTCATACAAAAATATGCAAATCAATTCTAAACAGTTGGCGGAAACCCATTAAAACGTAATTAAAAATTCTCGATTTCTTAGCACACATCCTCACATCCTCACACACACACAAACCCACACACAAACACATACCCACACACATCCTGTGCACCAACAACAGAATTGCTGCAATACACAAAATACAACTGAAATGAGATAAGATCAAACTCACTCTGCTTACACTGATTTACACCAGTGTGCATCACTGATTGAAACTCATGTTCATTGACAATGATTTACACTTATATACTCTGACACAGATTGATTTACACTTGTTTACACTGGAATACTCTGACTTACACTGAATCAACAACTTATTACACTTATTTACACCTATCGACACTGGTAAAAATAAGTAAATAAGTATGTACTTTATTGAACAACTTGCAAACACACTGCAGGAGTACCGAGTGAGAACAATAGCATTTACAATAACAAAATAATCAAAAATATTCAATTAAAGAATCATAGAATGCAATTACAAAACATAATTTAGACTTCTTTGGAACTGTGTGAGAGAGAAAGGTAAAGAGAGAAAGAAACACAGTAATAAATTCACATTTGATGCACATTTGTATGTACAATGAATAAAAATAACATTATCCACACTAAATTCTACTGGTTTAAGTCTAACATGTATACATCGAAAGCAGTTCGCACAACATTCCTAAATTTGGCTTAAGCAGCTGACTGACAACCTTATTATAAAAAAAATTTATGAGACTGTTTGAAGTATTTGTGGTACACCATAAATAACAGCACTGACATTAATTCTCTACTCAGAGCAAGCCAACTCCTTTTCCTTCATACCCAAACCCATCCTTCATCCATAAATTGGATGCCAACAATTAACCCTAAACCACACCCACAATACACACTATAACGTCAAAGGCGGTACCCAATACTATAAGAAGGCCGGTATGACCTTCTACTAAAAAAACAGTCACTTTTATAAATTAAAAAACTACTTCACAAGTAGAGTTGTTTCAGAATGTAACCTTGGACTCAAAAGCCATTATGGGGTACCAATTAAAACTCTCTCAACATTGCCCCCTCCCTCCCGAAGCTCCAAATGATTGACATTATCGCCCATCCCAACAAAAATCAGCACATGCGCGTCAGCAAGTTCTATGGGAATACCGGATTCCATATCATAAATAAAAAACGGCGCACTTAGATATTAAAAATATAAAAGTTCAGATGGTTAATTCACATAGGTTTACAACACGTCCGTGGAGGGGAACATGCAAACATACACACACAAACATAAACATGCAGGCCTATGTAATTATACATTTCTATTATTACATGCATGTGTGCATACATTACTATTACTGTGCTTTTATAGGCCTATAGCGCACCTTCAAGGTAATCTATTCAGAAGCGCTCCCAGTTCAACAACAGCTAAATAAGATAGTTTTTAAGTGTGTATTACGACAATAATTGTACCTCAGTGCCTCTTAAAAACTCTCAGACACGCAAAACTCATACATACAAATACGTGTACATATAAACAAACATGCATACATAGGCCTACAGACACATGTTTTAATGTTTACATAACTGCATCAGCATACAGCCAACGAGCATACACTGCAATACAGCGATATCGGAGGAGTTCTCTTGAAGCGGCACTATATAAATGTGCGATTACAATCGGGCATGTAACTAGTGTTTTCCTTTAGCAATCAGCTTTTCACAATTTAAAAACAGATCACACAAAAATGATTGCAAACGTTCATAATTTCAGTCTTCCCAGGTCTCGACACACGTAAAGCAATTAATCACTGCAACTGATAACTGACTAATTAAGGGAGTGCTGCGTAACTTTTCATGAAATATAATTTTACAGTAAATTTATTGTAGGGCATCAAAAGGAATCCTTTGCAAGCAAGCAAGCGATATTGTACAAAATGGCGAGGGATGCATATCATGTGTCTTCGCACCTCTACGGTTCGGCAAAATCACAGACCAGTAAACTTTCTAACTGACAGACAGAATTGTCGATGAATAAATAACTCACCATGAGAACGGTTTAAAATCAGACAAAAGTCGCACACCGACTACTCTAAGCACATGACAATACGCATTATTTAAACGAGTGATTAAGATGATTTTACGCTACGCACGTATACCGTACAACCGAACGTTTGAAATACAAGGTATGCTAACGACACAACGCCCTCCTCTCTGTATTATTATGTTAATAATTATACGGTAGCAGAAGCTGAATTATTATGGAACAACTCATGATGCGCATTTATATAAAACCCGTGCGGCCTGCATTGATACGAGCATTGCTTTATGTAATATAATTATACACAATTAAGATATAGGATTATACTATTCGTGTGCATTGTTATAATGCTATATATGCAGTAGCATAACGAGGCTCAATAGGCCTACTAGCTGCTTGTGGTAGGCTAGCCTAGCCTACCTAGGCCTATAAAATAATTATGCCTAAGCTTATCTATTTTCGTGAATCATTCATTACTAAATAGACCCTTGATAACATTTTCAAACCGCTAAGAGCAAACACTTTTATTAATTTTAGATATAGTTGTGACTAATTTGAAATGCTTCTTGGATCAATCAGAGGTTAACCGCTAACGTTGTCCGAACGTCCACGCGTAGGCTAGGCCTACATCTCAATAGGCCTACAATATTATTGTTAAGGCCTAGGCCTATTAATAAAATGATATCGTGACTCGGAACTGATCTCAAAATATAGGCCTTGGTTTAAGATGCGCTTGTCTTAAAAATGACTAGCCTAAGTAGCCTAGGTCCTATTACAGGCCTAATCATGCATGCGAAGTGGTTGGCAGATTCTGGCTCAATCAAAGTCTTCTCATGCTTCGTCATAGGATGACAGGTAGCCTACAGTGTCGAGTCAACATTTCCCCGAGAGTGTTGTCAACAAATCAGGGTCGCACGTCATTAACCTTATCGCGAGCTTGAATAATTAACTAGTTTTACTATGCATTTTTCTCAAGATTTTTAACCTCTGCCTATCGACTTTGTGCTGACCGAATAATATGCTGGTTTTCTCAAATTGAAGAAGTTTCCAGTTTACGATTGTAGGCTAGCGATAGCCTAGAGAGCATTGGCCGCACGTTGCGCTGTCATCTGCTTACTTATTCTTTTTCGTTCTCTGCCCTTAGGCAAATATAGAATCCTTGGCCCTTAGGCAGGTTGGAATGTTTTTCTCTGTTCTGTGTTTTTCTTTCAACTTCTGAAATCCAACTTTCATCATCGAGTCTAACAGCCTTTGTCTTGGTCTACCTCTCGCCCTTTCCCCCTCCATTTTCTCTACGTCGCATTGAGTCTCCTCTAAGTGTGTGTCCGATCCATCTTCTTTGTGTTTTTTACTCAAATTATGTGTATCATCGATCTATTTTCTCCAACTCTTCGCAACACCTCCTCATTCCTTACAATGTGTGATCTCTCCAGCTTCTTACTTACTTACTTAGAATTCCTCGGAGGAGCATGTGTGAGATGTAGAGGCGACTAACAACAGGCAGCCATTTTCTTTTGTCGGACTCTAATCGGTCAGTTCGGTTGACAATTAAATGATGTTCGGTTAGGTAGCTTTCTCCACACTCCAACGGATTTTATGATCATGGAAGAGACTAAGGTTATCTATCACATAGACGACGAAGAGACGCCGTATCTGATAAAGATTCCGATCGCCGCGGATCGGGTGACCCTGGGCGATCTGAAAAATGCTCTCAATCGCCCCAGCTACAAGTTCTTCTTCAAGTCCATGGACATCGATTTCGGGTAGGGCTTCTTTTGTTTCGTCCGAACAATACAATCCTAGACTTTGTTATGGTTTTTCTGGTCCTTGGTGACTTTGC
This sequence comes from Lumbricus rubellus, assembly GCA_945859605.1. Classification (NCBI taxonomy): domain Eukaryota; kingdom Metazoa; phylum Annelida; class Clitellata; order Crassiclitellata; family Lumbricidae; genus Lumbricus; species Lumbricus rubellus. The sequence goes on along the minus strand of OX243827.1, from coordinate 30,132,339 downwards.
GTTGAGTCACGATGTTAATGATATGTGTGCATGGTGGCGTTAAGTGGCTTTCAGCGTCATCTCGGGCAACTAATTAATTTTGTTGCGGATGGGTGGGGTGAGGTGGGGTTCAACAAGTCCATGCAAATGGGGTGGCCAAATATTAAGACGCATGGGACAATTTTATTGCACTATAAGGCCTTTTGATGAGGGTTGCCACAGAGGGTTCTTATGATGGGTAAGATACAGCCCGAGTTCAATATAAACATGACTGAAGTACTGTGGAGATGTATGCGGAATTGATGTAGCGCTGGTTGTGAGTCGTTTGCTCTGAATGACATGGGAGATGTTTGATTCGTCAATGTCTGTTTTACATTGCTTGCTTGATGCATATGATGTCGTGGCTTTGGAATTTATCTGGCAATTTGCACTGAGAGCAAATGTGACTATGATTTCTATTGTAATTACTAACCTCAATGGTGCTAGTGTTTGATGGTTCATGGTGTCTTACTAAGCACTAGTAGTATCGCAATAAAAAGTTTGGGGTTTCTATTTAGTTTTTCCAATGGGCCAATATTGATCAGTTAATTACATAAATTTCTACAATGCCCCTTAGTTATGAGCGCCCTGTTTGCAGCCAGCAGTTAAATTCACTCTTTTAATAACTTGTGATCATCTGTTCATTACTGATCATTGTACCATAATCATTCTGCATTGTGTCAGTTTGAAGTTAAATAAATATTATTAATTCTTCAGCAAATCCTCAATCAATTGGTTAAACGTTTTTTAAATTTCTTTTTTCGTTGTAGAGTGGTCAAAGAAGAGCTGATCGACGATGGTGCCAACTTGCCATGCTTCAACGGAAGAGTCATTGCATGGGTAGGAACGTAGGATATATAATATATATGGATCTTTCTTACGAAGGGGAGGAAGGAGTGAAGGGGAAGGATGAGGGGTAGGAAGAAGGACAAAGGAGGAAGAAGAAGGAAGAAGGATGGGTAAGGTGGAGGAGGATTGTAGAATGAAGAGAGGAGAAGAAAAGAGGGGGATGAAGGACAGGAATGGAAGAAAAGGAAGGAGTAGGAGGATAAGAGAAGAAAGAGGGTGGGAGGAGAGAAAAGAGTTGGGACCAGGGCTGATTATAAAGGGTATACGCGGGTATATAGCGTACAGTGCCGTACACTCACCTCTGGGGAAAACCGGCATTGTATAATCACCTCCGGAACCAGTACAGCTCTGGAGAGAGACAGACAGACAGACAGACAGACAGACAGACAGACAGACAGACAGACAGACAGAGACTTTACATTACACCACTTTACATTACATGACTTTGTATTACAAGACAGCATTACATAGCTTTATATTACTCGGCTTTACATGGCTGAACATTGTCCCACGACCTTGCATTAATACAAGACGTAGCATAACACAGAAAAGACCTTACGTTACATGACTTTACATTGCGCGACTTTGCATTACATGATTTTGCGTTACGCGACTTTGCATTACACGATTTTACGTTACGCGACTTTGCATTACATGATTTTACATTACGCGACTTTGCATTACATGATTTTACATTATACAACTCTGCATTTACATGATTTTTACATTACATGACCTGGCATTGTTGCTGTGTGTTGTTGAAGCTGGTGACGGCTGAGAGCAGCAGCCACTCTTCAGATGCCACTCAAACTCCATCTGGTGAATTGAGACAATCAACAGGTGGTGGTGGTGGTGGAGAGGCAGCTAAGGAACGCGTTGGTGGAATCGGAAACAGCCGACCACCTTCGTTCCAGTAAGATCAACCAGCTCTATTGTACTGTAGTGTATTGTCTCATATTGAATTGTTTTGTCTTGTATTGAATTGTATGAAATTTTATTGTTTCAAACTGTATTGTTTAAATTTGTAATATTGTACTGAATTGTGTTGCTATGCAGCGTATGGTATTGTATTTGAGTATTGATATTAAATTATTGTAATTAATCGCATCAGTTTTGCAGTGTATTGTATTGTTTGGTATGGTATTGAATTGCATTTGCCCATTAATAATTCTGTAATTAGTTGAATGAGTTGCAAGGTATTGTATTATATTGCTACTATTGCCTTACATTGTATTGTATTGTGTATACATATGACAATTCATAAAGTGCTTTTCTCAGCAATAGCTTTTCAGAAGTGCTCCCAGTGCGATCGACCCTGAAATAAAAGGCAGTTGATTTGAGGCGAGAGAAAGATTATGAAAGGCTTCTAGAGAGAAAGAAAGTCAGAACGAACTGATGGTGGGATTTGACCTCTTGGTTCCTCGGTCTAGAACTGCTATGGCTCAGTCTCGATCATTTGTCTCAATTGGTCCTTCTCTTTGGAATGCCCTTTCTCCTTCTGTTCGCTCTACACTTCTTTCTGGTAGTCTCTCCTCTGCTTTGTGTCTTCTCAAAACCTGTTTCTCCTCGCGGGGCCTTGCACATTGGGAGTGCCTCTGAACGGTTCACCCTACTAGAGGCGCTTTATAAATGTTTAAATACAGTACAATTCAATACAATATTCCATAGAGAGGGACCTAGACAATCAAAGCATCTGGATTGAGCCATGGCAGTATCAGCAATCAGTTGCAATACTGTTATTGTACTGTATTGAAGAATTTATGAAACGTCTTTAGTAGGATGAACCGTTCAGAAGCGCTCCCAGGGCGCAAGAACGACGGGTACGGTGGGAGGAAGCTGAGCGAGGACGAAGTATTACATTAACCAGATATTTCGGGGCGAGTCCCCGCTGAGCTTTGGGATTATCTGCTACGTAGATATGTCAAAGAGATGTAGCACTGGAACGCACGGTGTTGTAAAGATTTTGCTTCCCTGTTAAAATGAAATGACTTGGAACATGGTTGTGCATTGGTTGGAGCATGGTCCTCATAGACACCTTTAAAACGTTGACAAAGTCTGCTATGTAATAATGGAACTTTACGAGACTTTAAGAATGTGTTGATTTGCTGTTTTATGATGATGTGAGTCTCTATTAGAAACCCTCATTTGAGAAGGTCTTTTAATTCGTTTATATTATAACTGGACATTATAAGGTCTGCTTGATGACAGTTTATGCTGCTCATTTTGATTGCCTTACAAAGATGCTGTATCTATGACTGCCTGGCAGACCTGAGCAAGTGTGTCTTAAGATAGTTAATATATGCAGACTCTAATGAAGGGCCTGCTAGCTGTTTATATGGGCACGTTTTTTACATCTAGTGACTTTTTTGGGTTTTTTTTTCCTAAGTGCTGCGTCGTCAAATGCTGACCAGGAGAGCATCTGCACTGACACGGAGTCACTCATCAGCTCACGAAGAGGTGAGTAAAACACTGAGTCTAATCAAAGGATGAGGAGGGGGAAGAAGAAGAGGAGGAAGAGCAATAAGAGGAAGAGGATGAGGAGGAAGATGAAGAGAAAGAAATGGAGGAGGAAGAATAGTGGTGATAGAGTTGTTGGTGGGTGATTATAATGATGATGATAATTATAATTATTATAATGATAATTTTAACAATAATTATAATAAAAAAATTAATATTAGTTATATTAGCAATGACGTTATGTTAATAATAATAATGATGATATTAATTTAAAAATTAATATTAGTTATATTAGCAATGATGTTATGATGATAATAATGATGATAATAATAATTTAAAAATTAATATTACTTATATTAGCAATGATGTTATGTTGATAATAATGATGATAATAGTTTAAAAATTAATATTAGTTATATTAACAATGATATTATGTTAATACTCATGGTGATAATAATTTAAAAATTAATAATAATTATATTAACAATGATGTTATGTTAATAATAATGTTGTTGATAATTCGTGAAATTCGTTTTCTCTCAGTGGGTGGTCACACGCGTCACGACCGGCCGCGACATCACGGTCACGGTTTCGACGCTGCTTCCTCCGTCATGACGAGCGACATCGAGTCAGTGAGTGTCTTGGACTCAGAAGATACACGAAGCAGGTGAGGATTATTCGGCTTGTTAATATCGGGGTTTTTTGCAGACCAAGTTTTTTTCACTTGTGAAAATCCGAATTTAAACTGGTATTCGGATTTTTTTGGCCTGATTGAAAATCGGATTTTTCTGGCGTAAAGATGTCGGCCGTGGGGTTGGGTTGCTTTCGTTGTAGATGTAAGACGTGTTTAAGAAGTTCTGTAATAAATTCGTCTTGTTCGCTGACAGTGAATTATATGTTTGTTTTCATTTTCACTGTCTGAAAATGTTAAAATTTTATGCAATGCGTGACAATGTTGCATTTGAATTGGTGCATACTTCGGTATGTATAGTACCGTGGGTCCTCTTATATATATAATTAGGTAATGCAATGTTGTAGCTACTGTCTTTTTGTTGCAATTAGTTTGTTCTCACGGCAACCATTAAGCTTATGTAGTCGGTACAAATGCATGAATCAACTCTAATTATAATTTTCTAAGATTCCTTTGTCTTTTATTGCATTGTCTGTTACTGAAGGTTTTCCAGCGCCACTGGAACCACAAGTCGTTCGTCTCTTTACGGAAGGAATCGACGCAAGAAGTTCCGACATCGGATGCCACCGATCAGTCAGGTACGGAGGAGGCTGGACATCACTCTAATCTCATTAACAGTTTGTCTTACTGCTTGTGTGGTCATCGTCATCATTATCATCATCATCATCATCATATTTAGAGATCTTCATCATCATCATTTTTGTCATCATAATCATCACCATCATCATCATCATCATGATCATCATCATTTTTTTCGTCATAATCATCATGATTGTCGTTATCATAATCATCATTTTTGTCGTCATAATCATCACCATCATCATCATTGTCATTATCATGATCATCATCATTTTTTGTCGTCATAACCATCAGCACTATCGTCACTGTCATTATCTTGATCATCATCATCATTTTCGTCATTATCGTTGTCATCAATCATCATCATGATTATATATCATTATCATCGTCATCGTCATCATCAGTTTGTGATGCCAGATATTTGATACGAATTGATGATCTCCATTTTCTAAATCCAATGTTCCTCTTTAGTGTTGCTCCAAGTGATGTTGTCTTCTATCCCATGCATTTATATGATTGTATTGTATTGTATTGTATTGTATCTATCAATTTATAAAGCGCTTGTCACAGTGCACACCAGCCAAAAGCACTCCCAGTGCTAAGACCCAGATAAAGAAAGTAGTTTTAAGACGGCAAAAGGATGTGATTCGGGTAGCAGTTAATAACGAAGAAAATGTAAATGGAGAGAGCTGATTGCAAAGTGCATGACCAATAAAGGCAAAAGCTTGAGTTTTGATCAAAGCAGTCCTGGCTCACAGAACAAGGAGATCATGTTGTACTACGTTACATGAGTGTAGTGGATAAAGAGAGGAGGCTGCAGTCGGCAGGCGGATGAGATCACAAGGATATTTAGGCGTGAGGCCAGAGTAAGAGGCCAGAGTAAGACTGGGTAAATTAAAGTAAGAACCTTGATCTGATTCGAGCATTGAGGGGAGCCAGTGAAGTTGATCAAACATGAAAGAAGATATTATGTGGGATGAGCGAGGAAGTTGGGCTATTAGTCTGGCAGCCTTGGTAATTGATGGATGTCAAGTTTATTTGAACTAAACCAATGACACATGTGTTTTTTGTGTTATATGTATGTATGTGTTATGAACTTATGACACATGTGTTTTTGTGTTATGTAGGTGTTATGACACATGTGCTTTTGTGCTGTGGATGTGTTATGACACATGTGTTTTTTGTGCTGTGGATGTGTTATGACACATGTGTTTTTGTGCTGTGGATGTGTTATGACACATGTGTTTTTGTGTTATGTGTGTGTTATGACACATGTGCTTTTTGTGTTACATATATGTATGTGTTATGACACATATGTGCTTTTTGTGTTACATGTATGTATGTATGTGTTTGGCTGAGGATTGAAGAACAGTTAAAAATTCTGTTTTTCTCTTGCCCAATTTTTGTGTAACATTGTTTGTGAAATCAGTCCGATCGAAGTTTATAAAAAACAGATGTTGGGCTAAATGGTCATCTGCCCATTCATCCAGCCATCTGCCTGTTCATCCACCTTTCTACCAATTTTAGCCATTCATCCAACCAACCATATATTCTTCATTTAGCCACCTTCCCATTCATCCAACCTTCCCTATCATCCATCCATCCATCCATCTATCTAATCATCCAGTCATCTGCCAGGTCATGCAGTACATCAGTCTTGTCATTAATCTAATCTATATCTTCCTCCAACAAAGCTTGTCGGCACACGCGCACACACAGGCACACACACACATTATCTTCTGCTCCCTATGACTAATATCCCAATAAATTACTCAGTTTATCCCTCCTCTCTGGCTACCCAAACCTGGCATCAGGCACCCCATCGAGAACTGCTGCTGCTGTTTCCTACCTACAACCCTCCCCTGCCCCCCCCCCCGTGACCTCTACGCGAAGGGCGCATCTTTTGATCTAGTTCCGACTCTTGGGAGAAATCCCGTATCTCCTTCCCAAAGGAAGAGAGGTCCTTTCCATATCTCCCAATATCTAACCTCCCACCCATTTAAGATAGTTCCCAGATCAGAAGGAAATATTATTCCCTCCATAAAAAACCGTCCAGCTGTGATCACAAATCCGATCCACCAGACAGATTCGTTCCACTTTGGCGCCGAAAAAACGGCAATGCGGTCGAAAGATTTTCCAGGTCATTCCGTGGGTTGGTTGGATGGGAAGTTTTGCGCTGAAGAGATTGTGTAGCTGTACTGTAGCTGTGTGTCAGTGGAAGAAAAATGTGGAAATAATTTTATCTGATACGAGATCAATAAAAACACTAAAACACTCGCTTCTAAAGATAATATGTAGATCGGTTCCTGTAGAATTCAGAATAAGAATTAAGCATAGATATGTTACCTGGTGTGTTTATATATATATATATATTTATATATAATCATATATATAATTATATATATATAATTATATATATATATATATATTTACATATGCATAATTATGTACATATTATGTATTATATTAAGTCTGTTGCTGTTTCTTTTCACTTGTACTTGGGTGACCCTAACCTACTGTTACTCTGGTCATCTCCATTTGCTTTTTTTAGCTCTCTCCTATATCCAATGAAAATAGTGTCATGACGGGATTGGTGCAGGGTGTTCGTGGTCGCGGTAGACCTAGAATATGCTGGCTTGATAACATCACGCTGTGGACCGGTTTATCAGGAGCGGCGCTATTGCGGACTGTAAAGGATAGATCTTGCTGGAGTACTTTAGTCCACTCATGTAGCCAACCGTCGCATAGCGACGTCGGCGTTTTGACATGACATGACATATATCCTATGAGTGTAAAAAGACGTTATTGTTACTTGATGCAATAAAGGCCATGGTTATGATTTTGTTACTCTGGCCCCATAATGGTCCTCTCCATTTCCTTTTTTTTAATCTCTCACCTATAGATATTCAATGATTGTAAGATGTTATTGTTGTAAAAAGATGTTATTGTTGCTTGAAGCAATAAAGGCCATGGTCATGATTTTGTATTTTGATTACATGCATAGCATTGCATACACAATTTCTCATGCTTATACGTTGACCATTCATCTATAATTAATACATTGATTGTGTGCTGTGTGTTCTGTTGCGTAGGCATCTTCATTCACGAGTATAACGGACTCCACAATGTCACTCAACATCATCACTGTTACGCTGAACATGGGTGAGCAAATCTTTCAATCGTAGTGCATTTAATTTATTACTGTATTATTATTATTATTATTATTATTATTATTATTATTATTATTATAACAATAATGATGATAATAATGATGATAATAATAATAAATTACATAGATTACTTACTTATTTGATTTGGTGTTTTCAGATACGGTGAATTTCCTCGGTATCAGCATAGTGGGTCAGACGAACAAGGGTGGTGATGGGGGCATCTACGTCGGTTCCATCATGAAGGGGTGCGTATCATCGTCAAAGAATATATTTATTTATTGTTTTTAATGTGCAAGTATGTTTATCAGTGCTTTTCCCCCATTCAATTATTAACTTATCTATTCAGTCATCTTCTCATTTATTTCTTAGTTAATTAAATAGTAAAATCATGCATTTATTCATTCAATAATTCTGTCATTGACTTGCCCATTCTTTTGTACATTAATTAATTAAAAGATTAACTAATTAATGCATTGATATTTTCTCAATATTTCGTTCATTCATCCATCTATTCATCTATTTATTCATCTATTTATTCATCCATCCATCTATTCATCTATTTATTCATCCATCCATCTATTCATTTCAGCGCTTCGGCGTGAAACTCCGATGCAGTGTCCGCTCTGCATCGGGAGCGCCTCTGAGGAGAGAGAGCTTGAAGGGGCGCTATAACAAGTGCACATACATACATCCATCTATTCATCCATCCATCTATTCATCCATCAATCTATTCATCCATCTATTCATTCAGCCATCTATTCATTCATTCATCGATTCATTCAACCCATTTATTCATCAATTATTTCAGCCATCTATTCATTCATCTATCTATTCATCATTGATCCATCCATCCATCAACTGTGTGAACGACCTTGAGAAACCCTTCTCATCCTACTCCTACATAAATGTTTTTCTCTGTGCAGTGGAGCCGTGGCTCAGGATGGTCGGATAGAACCAGGTGACATGATTCTTGAAGTGAACGGAATCAGCTTTGAAGATATGTCGAATGATGAAGCCGTCCAGACGCTCAGATCAGCCGCACAGAGACCAGGGTGAGTGGACACAGCGGGTATACTATAGGGCAGCGAATAGCGAGTGGGGCGGAAAACAATGGGTGGGGTATATTTTAGGTGTTATGGCTTCTGACTACGGTTTACTACTTCTACTACTACTACTGCCGTACTACTACTACTTATATTACGACTACTGCTACTACTATGTCTACTACCACCACCATTACCACTAAATACTATTACTACAACCATTACTGTTACTATTACTTCTATTACTTCTATTACTACTGCTACTATTACTGCTGCTGCTGCTACTACTGCTTCTAATTTTAATAATTAATAATAATACCTGAAGATAACATTTACCGTATCTGCCTACTTTTATCTGCAATCACAATACGATCATAATATTATAATCATATTATGATCGTGGCACTTTACCACTGAGTACATCAGCTACGAAAAACAGACAAACCATCTCAGAACGCTGCTTTATCCACAATTTTCTAACTCCTGATTGATCAATACCCCATGTAGAAATAGTAACAATAATTATTCTACTGGTTATAAGAACAGTGAAGTAAAGAACCAGTTTATGTGTTGGACTGGGAGCGCTTCTGAGTAGATTGCATTGCAGGTGCGCTATATAAAAAGTCAATAATAATCATAATAATATTGTTATCTGTTTCAGGCCAGTGACATTGGTTGTCGCCAAGTGTTGGGACCCTAACCCCAAGGGCTACCTCGTGGCCCCACGCCAGGAACCCGTCCGTCCTATCGACCCGTCGGCTTGGGTCGCCCACACGGAGGCTGTTCGGGCCATCTATGGGCGCCTGGGGCCACCACCGTCCGTCACTGGGGCCGCGCCCCCTGGGCCCGGGTCCATTATGACATCCATACCAGAGTCCGCAAGTATGTTATACGCCTACCTTGATGTAATGTTTGTGTGTGTATCTGTGTAGTACGTGTGTGTGAATGGTTTTTTGTGTTTGTGTGGATGTGTGTGTGTGTGGATGTGTGTATGTATGTTTAGATGCAGCATTAACATCTTGAGTGTTGTGATTTTTAACATATACTAACACATATGCCAAGCCAGGTAATCATGATGTTTGCTATTAACAAACAAACATTGAACGTTACATTAATAGATGAATTATTGTGTTATATAACTTTATAGTGTGCGCACTCTAACCTGTGCATTCTAACATGCGTGTTCTAACTTGTGCACTCTAACTAGTGCAATCTAACATGTGTGCTCTAACCTGTGCATTCTAGTGTATATGTTTAACATGTGCATTTCAATTGTGTGTGCTCTTACTGTTGCGTTCTAACCTCTGTGCTTTAATGTAGTCATTTTGATGTGGCATGTCCATTTGCTGATGACTTCTGTGTTTCCTATTTTGTCTTCCATCCAAATCGTCCAATAACTATCAATCCACTTCATGTCTATCCAGCCAGAAAGCTATTGCATCATATCCACCTATTGCACGTACTTGGGCACCCTCAGATATGTTTCCTTCAGGGAAGAAACAGGGTGAATGTTTTTAGCAGGGGCTCAAATTCAAGCCAGGAAATTGAGAAAATGGATAATTTAATGGAGTTTTTAATTTAATGGAGTTTTCTGAATGTAAATTTCTCAGTTTCACTTTGTGTATCAGTAAAGATTTGAACTTTTGAAGGTGTCTAATGCGAACGATGCTTTTGTCTGAAACATCAACCTAACCAATTTCCTTGCTGTGCATCGTACTTATATAACTGCGGATGGAACCGTTTTAAAGGTGTCTAATGCGAACGATGTTTTAACCAAACCAATTTCCTTACTATGCATCGTACTTATATAACTGCGGATGGAACCGTTTTAAAGGTGTCTAATGCGAACGATGTTTTAACCAAACCGATTTCCTTACTATGCATCGTACTTATATAGCTGCGGATGGAACCGTTTTGAAGGTGTCTAATGCGAACGATGTTTTGTCTGGGACAACGGAACCCAGTTATACGTATAGTCATCCATTTGCGTCTTGGATACGTTGGCCACATCCTTCCATCCATTTATCCATCCAACTGTGGACTTGTCAGTTTGTGAAGATCTCCTTGCCATCTGCTGCACCACTATAGCTTAGGAAGACATTCACTTAACCTGCTGTGTGTTATTAATTAACTAACTAACACTGCTCACAGTGCTCACCCTGTTAGCTGATTGTTTCGTACTAACCATATTGCGATGCGTTTTCTTTGTTGTGAAGTGGACTTGCATTCAAATTACTCCTCACTGACGTCAATGCCGACTCTCGGCTCCTGCAAAGGTATGAGGATTTCTTCGTATTATTTTCTTATGCTTTACTATTACCTTGCGTAGCAATTACTTTACGTTGTGTTCTCCTTACATTGTTATTACATTGCATTATGCTTACCATACTTTGTGAGTACATTATATTGCAGTTACATGATGTTTACCTTACAGTGTGATTGTCTTACATTATAAATACACTTCAATTACCTTACATTATGATTACCTTGCGTTACGCTTACTATGCATTACTTTTACCTTGCATTGCAATTGCATTTTGATTACCTTATACTATGATTACCTTGCATTACATTTACCTCCAATTACGATTACCTTACATTTCAATGCCTTGCGCTATGATTGCCTAACATTATGACTACTTTACAATTACCATGCATTGCTCTTACCGTACATGTCTACACGATGCTTACTGTGCATTATCTTACATTGCTATTACCTTACACTACATATAATTACCTTACCATTGGCTTACGTTGTGATCGACTTATGTTGCTCTTATGTTGCTCTTATGTTGCTCTTATGTTGCTCTTATGTTACACTTATGCTACACTTATGTTACACATGTTGCACTTATGGATGATGGAACGGTTGTCTTTCTTCTGCATAGGATACGATCATATGCCGTTGACGGTCAACACAGATCCTGTGACGATCGTTCGCGCCATGGGTCAACCGGATTCCGGTCTCGAGATACGAGATCGGATGTGGCTTAAAATTACGATTCCGAATGCCTTCATAGGTCCGCATTAGTTTCATTTTCTGTAGTATTAGTATTATTATTTCTAGAATCGAGAGAGACATACAGACAGACAGACAGACAGAGACAGACATAGACAGAGAGACAGATGTAGATAGCTATTCTGAAAGAAGATTAAATTTGATTAATTGTTTTAATAGATATTTTCATTTGCAACTGATCAGAACCTGGAAAGTTTCTGATATGATTCCTAAGATATTCCTGGGAATGGGGGTTTTTGACGAAAACATATGGTTATTCTTTATGCAATTGGGAGTGGCCTCCCTGTTGCTCTCTCATGACTCTGTTGGCACTTTCCATTGTCTTTTCAAGACATTTATCTTTGATCATGCCTGGTTGGGGGCACCTCTGAGTAGAAACCTTGAAGGGGTGCTATATAAATGTTTATGATTGATTGATTCATTCATTCATTCATTCATTCATTGAACCAAATTCTTTTCCATAGCTTACTGCAATTCCCAAGTGCCGTCTCTCTCTTTCCAGGTTCTGATCTGGTCAACTGGCTTCAGTCGCACGTTGAAGGTTTCTCCGATCGTCGTGACGCTCGAAAGTACGCGTGCAGTCTCCTCAAGGCGGGATTAATTCGTCATACCGTCAACAAGCTGTCCTTCTCAGAGCAATGCTATTACACGGTGGCTGACGTCTGTGGCGGTAAGACCTATTTCTGCGATCTCCTCTTTGTCTACTCATTGCCTGAAGGCATTTCTCTTTTTGGGGGGTTTTTGTACTGGAATTAGATATGATATTAATTATTTGCTATTATTGTCATTATTTTTTTTCAACCTGCGATCATTTGTTCATAATATTATTATTTCTTTTATTATTGTTAATTAGCTTGAATTGGTTTTTAACCCCGCATTCGTTAAGTGAGATTACGTCAAGAAATGTCGTCAGTAGAAATGTCATCAAGAGAAAGACGTCACGATTATTGGAAAATCGTGAAATGACGACTTATATTTCAGGCGCTGCCTACCGCATCGAAATTTAAAATGTCTATATTTCTGGATTTAACGCAAATTCGCATGAGAACATTTTGTCAAAATTTCTTAACACTGTAGTGGGATGCCATAGAAACAGACATACAGACACACTTTCAGACTGATGGATTGTTCATACATGATAATGTTGCTGTGCATGTGATTCTTGTTTAGACATCGCATCGCTGAACCTCGACGATGTTGATTCCATATCGGACATGGAACCAATGGAGATGCGTGTCTACGATACGCTTGGTCCACCTTCAATGCCAACCTCCGCGTGGGTCAACCAGTACACGACGAAAGCCCCGTTTACGTCGTCCTACATGAACGCCCCTTCAACGGGGCTCAACTACGTCCCACCCGCACCTTACAATTTCGTCAACGATGCCATGAGTCTCGATAGTCTACTCATTGCCAACGGTGCGGACACCGTCAAGAGCAGCTCAGGTTGGTTAGAAGGATTTTTCTAGTTGGATGATGGTGATGATAATGATTATTATTATTATAATCATTATTATTATGTTGGTGATGACTACGATGATGATTATTATTATTATTATTATTATGATTATTATGATGATGTTGGTGTTGACTTTGATGATGATGATGATGATGATTATTATTTTTTTATTATAATTATTATTATGATGTTGGTTATGATTATGATGACTATTATTATGAGTATGATGATGATTACCAGGTATTATGATTATGGTTACTCATTCATACATTGATTTAAAAATGTGTACAGTTCCCTTCAAGATACCAACTGAGAAGCGCTTGTTTATGATAATGACGATGATGATGATGGTGCAGCGATGTAATTTTATCGTGATCTTTGTTTATCATCACTTAACCCTTAACAGCCGAGTAGCATAGTCTTGTCAGCTAGGCCCTGATGCATGCATTAAGCTGCTGTCGTTGTCTCTGGTCTCCGACCCTCACTGTCCCTCAGGGATGAGGATGGACGGCATCATCATCATTAGAAGGAAGTGTGGTTTTTAGCTAAATTTGGCTTTTGTGAACCAAACTTATATAGCAACGGTTGACACCGTTTTGAAGGTGTCCAATGCGAACGATGTTTTGTCTCCAGCAAACTCATGATTAATTTCTTTGCTGTGCATCGTACTTATATAGCCGCGTATGGAACCATTTTGAAGGTGTCTTATGCGAACGATGTTTTGTCTCGGGCTCATGGTAAACAACGAATAAAGCAATTTCGTTACTGTGCATCGTACTTATATAGCAGCCGATGACAGCGTTTTTGAAGGTGTGCAAGACGAACGCTCTATTTGCTTGGTAACTGTTTCTCATTCTGTTTATCTTAACTGCAGAGAGCACAGAATCGGGTCACAGCGTCGTACGACCGAAAGCGACGAACAATCTGACGGAACCACCTGGGGGGTCAGCAGCCAAAGTGGTCGTCAGTCCTAGTCGGGGCGCTTCCCAATTGCCCCTGTCGCCCCCCTCTGTTCCCGACCGATTGCTACCTCAGTCGCTGGTGAAGGAAGTGAACCAGGCGGAGCTGGAACCTGTCACTGCTCAGTAGCTCGTCATTGTCTGCTCTAAAGCTTCAGGTATTTTTGTGTGTATGTGTATGTATGCATGTGTGTGTTTGTGTATGGCTTTGTGTATGTGTGTGGTTGTGCGTGTGTGGGCGGGTGTGTGTGGGTGGGTGTGTGTGTGGGTGTGTGTATGTGTGTGTACCGGTATGTATGTATGTGTGTGTGTATGTTTATGTGTGTGTGCATGTATGTGTGTGTTTGTGTATGATTGTGTTTGTGTGTATGTGTGTGTGTTTTTGTATTTGTTTCATGCCTCTTTAATAGCCTTTCATACAAAAAATGAATTCTGTGAATGATATCAATTACAAACAGCCAACCATAATTATACATCTAAACTCTTCCTTCAGACCTTCGTATTGACTGTCGGCTTGTGTTTGATTTTGTCTGCATTGTAACGGATTGCGGTTTGTCATTTCAATTAATGACAATAAACGAAGATACATTTAATTATAATTATCTTTATTTGTTTTATTCGAGTGTGTGTTTGGTGTATACATGCGAAATTAACAGACCTATCAAATTCATCTTAAGACAATTTGAAAATGTTTCTTGGGACTCTACTTTCTGGATCCTTATCTACATCTCTCTCGCTTCTTATTTTTTCTCTAGATGTTATCACACTTGGAGCGCTACTGAATGGTGAATGGCCTTGGCTGTGAGCGGCGCTATATAAATTACTAATTACATTACATTATCTATTAATATTACAGTTTTAGGTACTTTGACAGATACAGCACAGAATTACATCAGTTTCACTCTGTCTGTTTTTGTAGTGTGCCACGTAATTCACGTTTGAAGAAGCGTTTGCGTCATGCGACCATTTTCGCACTCGGCACCAAGCGCTCTTTCCGCACTCTTCGCTGCAACACTTAGCCAATCGTGTCAGGGTAATGGTAACAGCATTTCAGGAGAGACTCGGGACTCCGCTTGAGCGCTCAGACTCGAAGGGAAATACCCGAACTCAAAGGAAATACCCGAACTTGATGGAAATACCCGAACTCGAAGGGAAATACCCGAACTCGATGGAAATACCCGAACCTTTCGGACCGAGTTCGCCTGTCGGTCTGCTGCTCGTTTAGCTGTAGTTTTAAATTGAATGAGATTTCGTTAAATGTTTCGCTGTGCAGTATTGTCTATGTCGGACGCAGTGATTTCGTCGTTTGTGTCCCGTTTTCGTTTACCTCGAACTTGTGACTGATTTTTTTTCCTGTTCAGAATGATTCGCCGGAATTTTTGGTCTATGCTTCATTTTTGTCGGTTGGTTTTTTGGCTGGTTTGTGGTCAGTTTCCACAGATTTGGATAGTCATGAATTTCTGTAATTATTTAATGCTTGGTTTGGCCGAAATTTTCGGAATTACGTTAATGAAATTTCTTTGATTCAGAGAAATTGTGAATGTTTGGAAGAGGTTTGTTTTGTGCTGCATTTTCTGGGAATGATTTTAGCAGATTTTGAAAGCTGAATTTTTGCAAACAGTCTGCGAACAAAAGTCTGGTTGTGAAGTTTTGCAATTGTCTGCTCAAACATGGCTAGTCTTGATTTCTTTTACAAGCGTTCTGCACAAATATGTAGAATAGTTTTTGTGTGCGTTTACGGCCAGTGACAGTTTTGGTAATCGTTTGTGCAAGCTTTTTTTTTAGAAGAGTCTGCTTGAAAATGCTCCTGACTTTGTGTGAACCACTGCTTCTGCAGCTTTGAGCATTAACGGACATCCTCTGAGTAAAATGCTCTGAGCTGATGAGACATTTTGACGGATTGCACATTATGTTGTAAGAGTTGGTTGTGAGTTCAACCCATTTTGCAGCACTGAGGACTTTTAGATGCAGTTCCAGAAACTATGTTGTTCACAGAAAACAGCATATTTTTAGCGCTTTTCCATGGCATTCTTCAGACGTGTTGTTTGAAGGAAGGATTGTCATGTGTTGAAATTTCTCGAATAGTTACGTAGGCTTTTAGTGAATGTTTTTATGGTTGGTTTAGACTTTTTGCAGTGAGAGCGTGATAAATTCCTAGCCAGAGAGATAGTTCAGTGTGGTAATCAGGTAGTATTCAAGGTTGTGGTGCTGCATTGAACTGTCTTGTTGTCATAGTTGGTTCGAAGTATCTGCCCACTTGGTGTTGAGCTATTCAACATGGATTGTCTGACTTCCCTTCATCAGTTTGTTATTAAGCAGACGTCTCAGGGTTTTATTGGTTGTTGATAAGAGAATCTGAATTTTAAAAATGATACGAGTTCCGACAATGTCCCTATCGCTTTGGTTTTGTCTGCAGGTCTTTCGAGTCAACTATGTGCGCAAGATTCAGAACATTTTCCCCAGCTGGCGTGTGCTTTGAAAACCGATTCTTGTCAAATCGAATTTCGAATTTTGTGCAAATGATTATTTTCTTTCTTGAACACTCGGACCGCTGAGTGCTTGTTGATGAGAAGATTTTGCTGATATCTTAGGTGTTGCTGAAGCGTTGAAATTAGACTTTTTTTAGCGATCACTAATTTTTTCCAATCTGTGAGGTCTCGCAGCATTTTAAAAAAAATTGTATATCAATTTTGCGTGTCATCTGAATTAGTGTTTTAGTCATCATGTTTTATTACGACAGTAGTATGTTTTCTGAAAAATTTCAACAAATTGTTGTTCTAAGGAACACAAAGTTGAGGTCGAGTGCAATTCGAGTTGCTGCATCAATTATTGTGATGCAATGAGTTTGGTTTCGATTTTCCTGAGATTCTTCTTTCATCTGAGATGGTCATTGTGTTTGGGGATCTTGACCAACAAGCCCTTCACTTATTACTCATTAAACATGCTGCAAGACACAGCGGCCAAATCTGACATATAATAATTATTATGGTATTTAATCGCTCGTTTAAGACACCTTTAAAACGCTGTTGGTTGGTGTTATAATATAACATCCACTGACAGCATTTATATTATAGTCTTATTCATGTATTTAAAGGTAAAATAATGTAGGATAATTGTGACTGATTGGATATAATTTTGACCTAAATGACAATGTATTGTGTATTGGTTTGAGCAGTTGCTTGTCTCCATAGATTGATGCAGTTGCATTAAATAAGTGTTTGAAATTGCTGCAAAATAATAATTATAATACCTTGCTAAATATAATCGTACTTCCTGTTTCCGATGTCGATTGTTGGATATGATAAAAGGATAATAATTAAAAGTAATAATAGTATATCATGGACTCTTAGTACTTTGTGTAGTGGGTCACTCTTGAAACAGTTGTTGTATGAGTGACCTGGCTTTGTGTTACAAAACTTTCATCTACAGATTCTGTATTCACTTGAATCGACCTTCAATTGAATGCCTTGCGATACTTAATTAACGGTGTTTTTGGAAGTCGCTAGACATAAGCACGTTGTCATTAATTATATGGTCCTTCAAAGCCTGTACCTTGCCTTTGCGAACTGCACTTGATTGTGGCTTTAACCCTTTAATGCCGATATGGTAGTGAATGGTATGGGAAATTCTATACCCTCCGGCATTAAAGGGTTAAGATAATTGGTTCATACACTAACTGTTGTTATTTTAACAACTTTAATTTACTATTATAGTCATTGTAACAATGCTCAACTTGCATGAGACCGATTAACGAGAATGTTAGGAACTACAGACTTTAATTTATTCGAGTTATTAGTTTCCATGCTGACCAGGTTTTTGTGTTGCCTTGCGCTGCTAGAACCTGTTTAGAACTGTGGATAAATAATTGTCTGCAGAATGAAGATTTCACAGATTTTCTCTCGTGTTTTGTTTTGCAGAAAAGTTATAGTTTACCTGCAGGTTTTACTCAACAATTTTGTGCTGTGTGCTCTTAATTTCATCAGAAAATGCGATTTTGACATCTCATTGTTCTTTATCTTAATTATTTATCTTTTATCTTCATTGTTTGAGTTTAATCGTGGAGTCGATTTCCGTAATTTATCAGTTATTTCTACCCACCATTTCTCTTTTTTGTGTTAGCTTATATCTGTGTTTGAGAGAGAGAGAGAGAGAGAGAGAGAGAGAGAGAGAGAGAGAGAGAGAGAGAGAGAGAGAGAGAGAGAGAGAGAGAGAGAGAGTGAGAGAGAGAGAGAGAGAGAGAGAGGGAGGGAGGGAGGGAGGGAGGGAGGGAGGGAGGGAGGGAGGGAGGGAGGGAGGGAGGGAGGGAGGGAGGGAGGAAAGGAGGGAGGAAAGGAGGGAGGAAAGGAGGGAAGAAAGGAGGGAGGGCTGTTTCTGTGCAAGGGTAAATTTTGTCAGTAGAACAATAATTATCTTGAGTTACTACAATGATTCGAGTTGTGTTTGGTTATTGATTACAACGTTTTTATACTCGTGATTTCTGACTCATAAATTTTGGTATACCTTTGTATCCTGGGTAGGCTACTACTTTGAGTACTCTTGACCATGAATGAGTTTTGACTACCATTTTAGAGTTTTATTGATCATGAGTGTGTTTTGGGTACTCGTTTAGAGTACTCTTAATCATGAGTAAATTTAGGCTACCATTTTTGAGTACTCTTGATCATGAGTGAGTTTATGTTACCTTCTTACAATACTGTTGATCATGAGTGGGCTTAGGTTACCACTTTAGAGTACTCTTGATTGTGGGTGAATTTAGAATGCTCTTGATCATGAATTTTAATTTCAAATCATTTTTTAACTCAGGATTAACTCAGGAGTTATGATTATTTAGCTTATGAATTTTTGTATAGTTAAGTGAAAATTTCGTAGAATAATCAACAACTGGATATCAAATTGAAAAACTGGATATCAAATTGGCAATTCGAATCGGAAGTTTCAAATTCTTTCAGCAGCGTTGAACAGAAATCCGACTTCTTGTTTGTGTTGGATAGTTTTATGATTGACGTAGGATAGAAATAGTTGTAGTACGTTTAAATGTGATGGTGTGCATGAGTGAAGCAAGATATGAAGGAGGTAGATATGTACAGATGATGCTGTTTGATTTGCAGCTTTGAAAGACATGCAAGCAATTGCTGAGCCAAGGATAACTCATAGCTGGCAAGCAAAAAGTTACTCTTAGTCTTGTGAGTTCTGAGTTTTAATTTTGGATGCCTTAATGACATTAGTTTCTGTTCTGTTCGATCCGAGGGTCGGCCGCATCATGTACAATGTTCCTCCAACGCTTCCTGTCCTCCGTCAGTCTTACGATTAGTTTAGAGTCATTTTTATCGATAGTGATCTTTTTAAAATGCGCTGGCAAAGTTGCTAGTCCCTGATCTTTAGAGCAGTTTTGTTATTTTCTTCTGATCATATGCGGCCTATCATCATCGGTGATAACTTTTGCGCAGAAGTGATTTAGAGCATGATATAAAAAAATTCACATGGGTACTTAGTGTTGACAATCATGTTGTGACTATATGCCAGGTGCTATTTAGATCAGAAACTTTTAACGAATTGTAATGTAATAGACAGAGTAGCTGATTGTTTAGAGCGCTCTTTTGTAACTTGGAAAGTACAGTTTTGAGCTTTCTTGCACGAGATGATTACTGTGTAGATTACTTGAGCAAATCCTTCATTCACAGTTATGGATGTTTGGCCATTCAGTGGTGTTATGTAATAAATACATTGTATTGTATCTATAAATTTATATAGCTCCTCTTGCATGTTGCTATCATTGATGGGCCCAGAGATTATACAGAAAATCATAGAAAGCACCCTTCGTTTGAAATAGCTAAACATTAAAATTCATAAATATAAGTTTCGAGCAAACTTTATTCTTTTTCCAGCGTTTATTCTTCTTATACAGTTCGATTATTGCCGATTGTTGCCTTTGAAATTGCCTATTACTACTCCCAGTTGTCCTCAAGAAAGGACTAGGAAACCAGTAGAGTTCGTCCTTTAAGTGTTTAACTAACCATTCTGTTTCGTGGTTCACTGTATAATTAATTAATTATAATTATTCCTGTTGTAGTAGCCATTTTCTAATTTTCATATGAACTTCTGAATTGTTTAACGTATTTTCTTGATGAAACAAAACTTGTGGAATGAAACTGCATGGACAAGACTCTAAATTTGTTTCAATTTGATGCATGACTGTTTCAATTTTGCATGAATAGAAAAAGACTTGTGATAAGTAAGTCAAGTTTGGCATAGTTTGTGGTGATTGATCGAGTTGCAAAGATTTTCATGTCAACAGAGTTTCTTTGCATCATATTATTGCAAATTGTAATTGCAGGTTTAGGCTTGCAGAAAGATACGCTAGCGCGTAGAGCACCTCTGATTTTTTAGTGGCGCTATACAAATTACTGTAATAAATAAATAGTGAATGGCTTGAACGTGTAGAGTATTATTACTGTGTGATTTTTGTGTGAATGTCTTCACCTATCCCTTGATATTTACTGCATGTCTGTGCTTGGCTGTTTTCTGCCCAGTTTCAACAGAAAGTGGTGCACTTAGAAACAGGAACTCGGAACAAACTTGAATCCCTTGAACAAACATTAACGAAATTTAAATTGATCGTAAAAATTCTGTACCTTGCTTGTTTACTATTAATAGGCCTATATTGTGTAGTTTAGCAATAATTATTGTTCTTTTACAATTACTTATTAAAATATTATGCTGACGTGAACCTATTGTGACGTTTAATACAGAAAACAGAATTATTAAATTTCTACGTCATATGAAGAATTTTCAGGGTTCACATCGTTTGCTAAAACATTTATGGATATAGGTTGAACACAATACATGTAGCCTACTAATAAATAGTCTTGCCAAATTCAACGAATTGTTTGATTCATAAAACAGGATCGTACGAATGCTGAATTTTTTAGAATTCATACGGCTCAGTAACACCGTTAATCCTGACTATCCTGTTGCAGCTGTGCCCAAACAGAACGCTGTGAACATTGCGGAGAGGACAACATTTGAGTTTTACTTTGTCATGGAGTTACCTGAAATGTTGCATATTTAAAAAATTTTTTGCTAGTGTACTAATGCATCATTAAAAGGGACATCTGCAAAATGATCGTTTTTAGACCCCCCCCCTCCCCTCTGAATTCTCTGCTATTTCGAACTTGCCCTCTCTTTCTCTATCCTTGTGTATTTATAATTTTATATTCCTCATTGTGCCCTCTGTATTTAATGGACGGCCCTCCATTTTGTGACGTCACGTATTCTATGGACGATTGCGGACTATTTTTAGCGGAGCAGGTATACAAGTATTACTGCGCGTTTTCGTAATAATTCGATGCTGACCGTGTTTGTTTGCATATCAACGAATTCAAAAAGCTTCTTTTTGTGTGTGTACATTTTTGTAAGTTTTGTGACGCCTTTGTACAGTCCTACAGCTGAAGAAGTGGTCCTTCCGTTTTAAGGTGGCTTGCGTGTTTGTTTATCTTTGCTTACAGTTTGTCAATAAAATCAAAACGAAATCTTGTGAGTTTTATCGTGTTTAGCTGTTTATAATGATGAATACTAGTACTTAATAGGCCTACTCATTACTCATCAGCGCCTGCTTCTGAGAGCTTTGTATGGTACTATCAAATATAGTATATTACAGTAATATATTACTGTAATATATCTTATCTTATCTGACAATTTATAAAGCGCCTCTTGCAGCAAGAGCCTTTCAGAAGCGCTCCCAGTGCGTTCAACTCCGAGAAAAAAGGCAAGTTTTTAGACGAGAGAAAGATGAGGATACACTACCAGAGAGGATGGCAGAGCGAACTGATGGGGGAAGCCCATTCCATAGGGAGGGACCAATGCAGGCAAATGATCTAGATTGGGCCATGGCGGTCCTGACTCGCGAGACAAAGAGGTCAAGCCGATCAGAGGACCTAAGAGGACGCAGCAAAGTGGCAGAAAGGGGGCGAAGTATCTGATCACACAGATACTTCGGAGCAAGACCCATTTGAGACTTGATGACCAAAATTAGGACCTTAAATATACTATATGTGGTACTATATATGAGGTCGTTGGTACTAATCTATGGAGTATCATATACTTATATAGCGCCTCACGAAGACTGACTGTTGAGCGGCGCTTTCCGCACGGAAACTGCAGGGGAAAAAATGCTTTTGAAGGATGAAGGACTGATGAGGAAAAACGAGTGATTTTGTTTAGGCTTAAAATGAGTGAGGAAGGTCATCCCAAATGGAATGGCCAACCACAGCAAACGCCAGATTTTGGAAAAGAGAGGAGAACAGTCCAAGTCATAGGAACAAACAGATCAAAATTTTTGTATTACATAATGGTCCGTATTTAAATGAAAACAACTAGTTTCTTAAGTTAGTCCCCCGAATGAAGTACATAATTTTATGAACGAACCAACGCATTGGTGCTTGGAGCGCAGCATCCTCCCTTGTTCTTATTTTTTCTTTCATTGTATCTCCCCGTGAGGGGAGTGGACCGGAGCAATCCCCCACCTGTCTTTTAACTTTATTTTGATGTTCTCCCCGTGAGGGAAGTGGGCCGATCCCGGAGGTACTGCAATACCGGGCCAACCCGTGGAGAAGCCGGAGCAAGCCCCTTCATGTCTTTTAACTTTATTTTGATGTTCTCCCCGTGAGGGGAGTGGGCCGATCCCGGAGGTACTGCAATACCGGGCCAACCCGTGGAGAAGCCGGAGCAAGCCCCTGCATCTTCTCCCAAGTCCAAAAATCAGTTTAATATCGATGTCCCCGGATAGGGGACGTATCAGATATTAAGCTGATAAGAACAGATACTACACTTTGATCTTAGCCAAAAGGCCGAGAAGCGATTTCGACCAATTTCCAAAGATTCATTCTATAGGTTTATTGAATCAAATAAAAAGGTGTTCATTTTGACCACGTCTAACTTCAGCAATAACTATTATAATTCCGCTTTCAACAGAAACTTAACTCAAGAATGAGGAAGCATTTATAACAATGCAATTTATAAACATTCATTCTTTAAAATCTTCTGGACAAGTTGATAATAATTTTGATAATTGTAGTTTTGGTGTTCAACCAGACTAAACAGTTGCGCTGTCATTCGGTAGATGGCGCAACTGACATCAAATAACCGCAGATCAAAACAGTGACGTGGAAATGTCGCCGTAGTAATAGATTAGTTGCTTTTACCCGACGCGACGTTTATTTTTCAATTTCTAAGATAAAAAAGGTGTTCATTTTTTGGGGGGAGATTGGGCCGAAAAAACTGCCGCAACTAACTTCAAAATTGCCGTAAAACAATAAGGTGGAAAGGAAAATATTTGCGTAACTGCACACTAAGAAAAGCGTAGGCTAATGGTAGTAAACGCAGTAGTAGGCTAACTTTAAAAGCGAAATTAATCGATTTCATTAATTTTAGCCTACGGCGTAAACTGCGGGAAAAAAAATTATCCTGGTTTTTTAGCAGCACCGCTTGTAAACAAGGTAGTAGTATGCCTATCAGATTTATTCATTCATGCATTCATTCATTCCGTGAATTTATATCGCGCTTCTTCAAGAAACCTACTCAGATGCGCTCCCAGTCCAGCCACAGCCAAAAGAATAGGTTTTGAGCAACTTATAAAAAGCAGGTGAATTTAGTGTAGGCATAGGCTAAGTCGCAAGTTTAGTGGGAGGCCATTCCAGATAGCGGGACCCACAGTAGAAAAGGCCCGGCGCTGTCTGGTAGAAGTGCGAGCTCGAGGAACCAAAAGGTCCTCATTGTCACAGAGCGAAGAGCTCGACGAGCTGCAAGGTCGGAAACAAGACGACAAAGGGAAGATTTAGTAGTAGGTCTGTCAGATTGAGTCATTTAAACGAAGATTATATCTAAAATGAGCACACCGACTGTACACTTGTTGTGGACAGATGAGACGACGAAGGATCATGCGCGCCGTCGTATGCCGAGGCTAACACTCAATAGATCTATAGGCCTACCCGTTGTTATAGTTATAACGCAACAAGTATGACATTTTATATGCATGACTGTGTGTGTGCGCGTGTGTGTGTGTGCGTGTGTGTGTGTGTGTGTGTGTGTGTGAGAGAGAGAGAGAGAGAGACAGACAGACAGACAGACAGAGAGGGGTGGTTGGAGAGGGAGAGGGAGAGAGAGAGGGGAAAAGAAAGAGAGAGTGAGAGAGATACAGACACACACATACATCACATAGGCTACAGACATATAGAGACAGAGAGACAGAGACAAAGAAAGAGACAGACATACAGAGAGGAAGAGAGGTAGAGAAGAGGGACATGCAGAAACAGAGACTCGCATATAATATTATAGTCCTCCTGCTTGCCTATATGTAGGCCTATCTCTCTGTCGCACTTGATAGAACACTTGAACCTATACTTGATTTATAATCACCGTTCTGTGTTTGCATATCCGACCTCCTCACAATAAAATATCAAGAGTCCGCCACACAGTTTATTACTAGTAGCCAAGCAGTGCCTAGCTGTTATCGACTCTACAGACTGCTTGACTATCGAATTATAAACATAAATTATGTTGACAGACCCAATCGAGAGACCTCACTTGATCGAGACTGACTTCGGCGTAGCCTATATTCGTTAATCGTTAGCACTCTTGCAGTGGTAATCGAATTTGTAATCGTAATCTCGAAATGTGAAAACGACAATTAAGAACCCATCACAGGGCATCAGCTTATTCAAGAGCGTTGTGTCGGGACTAGGAAGAACTTTTGCGTAAATTGCAAGTAGGTCAAATGGTACCAGCTGAAGGTCCAAGATGTGTTTGCGGCTGTGAGCAAGACGGCGTTTCAAGCAGGTGGTTGGTCTACATGTAGGTTCAGTTTTAACGACACTGTGCTATAACAAGGATCATTCGCGTCGCCCTCCTCCATTATCCAGGCTTGGGACTGGCACTGTAGGGTCGAAGTCTTGTCTGCAGGCCTGTGAATACTAATTAATTGTTCTGGACGTTTTCGAAATCCGACCGCGACTCGAGCTGATTGGCAATTACGAATGCAATATTATACTTTAACTAACTACAGACAGGCTGATCACTGATCAGTGCGGCGCCGATAATGCAATTGTTTATGGGGCATGACTGATTAGGAATACATGGACGACATTTCAACACACTGAACTCTTTCGTGGTTCGGTATCATAGTCTATGCCGAAGGACTGCCGTATTTGCCACCGTTGTAATGAGGACTTAGCGAGGAATAAAGAGAGAACTTAATCTTCTTGTCGTAAATCTTACAGGTAAGTGAGCAGCTCCGCCATGTTTGTGTGGTGCAACGACTAGAGTCCAAACCTATAGTTATCAACTTATCATTATCCTATAGTTATCATTACCCTACTCGAATTATTGATATTGTAAATTGTAATCGAACTGTTATAAAGCGCCACAAGCCTATAATTCTAATTTCAGCTGGTAATCTGTGAGAATCGCCGGGGGTTGGGAGGGTTCAGCCCATAATTTTTTATTGTCTTTCTTATGGCCTCATAGTAGAGTCCTCTTTTCACACCCCAACTCCATCACTATCTGATCCCCCCAGTTATTTTTTTTACATGATTATTGTCATACTGATTCATTCTACCAGAGGCGCTTTATAAGTGGTTTAATACAATTATACAATACAATGCTCTGATCCTCAACTCCGTTCTCCTATAGCCTATATCTGCATCTTCTCACCTACACACATACGTTTTCTTGACAAGGTTTGACTTCTTTGTCCGTCCCCTCTACTCTTCGTGGGACTCCTTTCCGGATCGTTATTTCCATCTCTTTCTCTTTACAAGACCTAGGCTATATTTCTCTCGGGATTCTCGTATACTGGGAACGCTAGCCTACTGAATGGTCATAGTTGTGAACGGCGCTATAAAATTACTAGTAATTGCATTACACTGTAGACTGTAGTAAATGTATCGTAGATTATGCAATGTACAAATTTGTTGACGTGGAATAATTGATGTGCGCAGTGGAATGGCAGCGAACGCAACAAAGAAAAGCTTTACTCTTCGGATGTCGAAGAAGGTAGCTGAGCTAACCCAGGTGGTACACATGCTCTTCATGAAGCACCACGAAAAGGAGTTGGAATTGGAAGCTCTGAAGGACGCCTACGAGCACGAGATTGACCTGGTCATCGCTGACGCCAGAGGGCAGTTGGATGCACTTACGAGAAAACTGGAGGACAGGGAAGAGCGCTTGAGAGCGACAAAGCCGGAAATGGAGAAGGAAAAGGGAAGCGAAGAAGATCAGAAGAAGATAGAGGTGAAGTAGGCCCTATTCTTACTGCTAATATAATGATAATGACGACGAAAACTGATGATGACGACGACACAATCAGCAACATTAACAAACCAGCGGTTCGCACTAGGCGTATACCACTTGACGATTACCGTATGATCAGAGTCTCTTGCGTCTACGGGTGGGTGCGTAATAGGCTATAGCCTACAGTATAATCATGTAATATACATGTAGGCTATTACAAATTACAATTACAGCGGTTAATAAAAATGTTCAGCAGTGTCTACAGCAAGTCATTACCGTAGCCTAGTTGATCTAATATTATTATAATGACGCTCGATTTTGCCTTCGTTAACACAGGCTTTAGAGAAGAGCCTTGAAGTCGAGAAAGCCGAAAGCCAGCGCATGCGGGACCAACTCACCCTCTCCAAGAATGACATCGAAACACAACACACACTCAACGCACAGCAGCTCAGCGAGCACTCCGAGCACATGAGCGAGAAATCGAAAGAGATCGAATTGCTCAAGCTCCACGTTGCCGATCTTGAGCGCCTCACACGATACTCGGAATCGCAAACTTCTCACCTCGTCGACTCGCTTCGAAAAACGGTAGAAACACTCAGTGGTCAGACAACGCAGCTCAGAGAGGAGCTGAGCAACAGTGAGAACCTTCGAGAGTCCTTGACGAACAGAAGTAAGAATCTAGAGGACGATGTTAAGCGGTTGAAACGAGAATTGGCCAAACGGTCAAGTCTCCCGGATGTTGATAACGCCAGGCAACAGAATGTCCCCGCTAACACGGGAACGATCATGGTGAGAATTTTCTGTAATAACAAGTTTTCATAGCGCCTCTTTAAAAAAGCAAAGTTTAGGCTACTATGAGGCTATAAGAAAGACTGGGGGTTGAAACCGCCCAACCCCCGGCAATTCTCACCCTGGATTGACCCGATCTAGACGAGGCCGTTAGACTCCTTCAGGGTTTCCTGTGTGACCATAGGCCTACTTTCAATTCCATTGAGTGCTACTGCGCTTTATGAGTTACCAAATAAATGCTTTTTTATCGATTTATTTGATTTGATAATCTTTTGTCTACTATTGAACAGAGAAAGCCGAACTACGACCGAGAGATCCAACGACTAAAGCAAGAGATACAGAGATATCGGATGGAGCTGACCAATAGGGAGACGAACTACAACCGACGATTTGCAGACAGCCAACCAATCCTCGTCCACCGGCGACCAATCAACGATCGGACATCCTCCGTTGCTAACGGTCACTCGTCGAAGAACGCCGAACTGTTCAACGATCACCATGGCAACCCGTTGCAGTCCAGTGTCCACGCTGGCCAGGAGAGAGCTCGGACTGGGCGGAAACTTCGAGAGGTCAGTGCTATTTCCATCTCCATCCATGGTCTGTAAACTTTGTCAAAGTAACGGCGATTATGTTATTGATGCATCTACATGTATGTCGGACCTTGTCGGGGTCTTCAAAATCATGGTCCGCCAACTGTGAGGGGAAGGACATGGCGGTGGTCATCCAGAGCATTCTGAATTTTGTTTGTTATTTTGTTGAAACTTGCTGCTTCTAATTCAATTACATAACAACCACGCTACCATACAATACAATATAACTGAATACAACGCCCTATTCATCTGCAATGCAGACACATTCACTGTCGTCCTCGTGTGCTGTAGTATAGCCTAGGAACCGTCCATAAAGTACGTCGCGCTATTTTTACCAGTTTTTACCCCCTCCCTCCCTGTCACAAACTGTCACAAATCTCGGACCCCCCTAAAGTACGTCACACTTTTGAATTAAAAAAATTAACACCGCAAGGCTATACATAGGGCTTAAAACAAGGCTTCGCAACAGCATTACTAGCGCTCCTAGCGAGAGGAATCGTGAACAGCACATTCACGGATACGCATTTCATGCTATTTTGACATAAAACTAATTCAAATGTTTCACAAAAATTTTGAAAATTATTTTTAAAGCTATAAAATTCTACACAAAAATATATAAAAGAATTAGAAATAAATTTTAAAAACTAAATGTGTGACGTCACATATGGCCTGACCCCGCCTCCTCTGTCACAAACTGTCACACTTTCTTACACTCCTCCCCCCTGGAGCGTGACGTACTTTATGGACGTCCCCCTACATGTACGTCTGTCTTAAACACAGGCGAAACATCAAAGCTATTCAGACGATTTGGTCAGCACCATCTCAACATCATCGGTCAGTCCGTCAATGGTCCGGTCAACGTCGTCCATCACCAGCGAACGATTGCCTCAGCTGGACTCTAGACTGTCCATCAGAAGACCAGTGCTTGCCAAACCACAACCATCGAAGCATTTACTATCGAAGAAGTCGACAAACTGGATGGCATCTCACGTCTAACGTCTATAATATATATAGGCTACCGTTGCTTCTGCATTTATTACAGACGTCACTACGAAACGATAAGGTATCATTCGATGGCGCTGGGCTATTATTATTGGCGCGAAAGACTTGTTCAAGGTCCCTATACGGTCACCATGTCGGTAAGGTACGAACCGCCATGCTGCAAAAGCATACGGTAGCCGTTTTGAGAATTGTAGAAAAGTAGCGGGGTCAGACTATGATGCATGTGGAGTTGTGAAAAGAAGACTTCATGGAAGTGGCCCTAAAATACATAAGTTGAACCACTCAACCACCCCCTCCAATTTTTACCCTCAGCATAACACAGCATAACCAAGAGTTTTGGAAGTGTTTAGAATTTTTATACGATCCGTGTTGAAACCAATGCCAGTCAACATGGAATGGTTACTATCTAATCTTGTCTGGCTTTGTCTTTAAAGGGTGACAGCTTCCGCCAAGACAAAGACAGTATTCAGATCATTCTATAAGTCTACAGCCTTTGCAGTGAATGAACAGATGGTTGCTCGCAAGGATGACTTAAGTCTTAGCGTACGGTACCTACACATTGCAGGGTGGGCCAGCATAAAATGCATTATGCACGGACTTTGAATGCATATCACTCAGCCAATATTTGTAATAGTGTAGCGTTTGCGTATAACTAGACGCTACGGAATTTTAGTTGCAATATTATATTATATATTCTTGAATTCTGCATGGCATTTTCGGGGTCCATCAATTATATATATATTATAATATTATTAATTTTTGAGCTGCATTCGGTGACCTAGATAATATTGGTGACCTAGATTTTAATGTCGAGCTCGTGTGTGATGCGAGTTGCCGACAGGGATGACGTAAGCGGTCGCCATAGCTACCAGGTTATTGATCGCTTCTTGCATACGCTCAGCGAATGGAGGGTCGGCCGAAAAGGAGGAAGAGGAGTCGGCCGATATGACAGGCGCAGCGCCAGAGCAGTACAGATAAACGGATAGGCAGACGGACGGAGCAATACGCCCTGCTGGCCGCTGTCATTGAATGCATGTGTGGTATTTTTCCTTCACGCTGTACGAGGTGACCTGGTCTATTTTTAGCACGGTTGACTCAGTGCAACTCGTGCGTACGTGTCAGAGCAAGAGGAAGAGAGAGAAAGACAGTGAGCTGCCGACAGACGCTTAGAGGGAGATAGGTGGTCGCAGCTGCATAGGAATTCAGCGCGCTTTATCTGATCACGCGGTACATGCGTGATCACAGCTCGTGTGCGCTTCTGTGCGCATGCGTGTGCGTCACCTAGAGGCGTGGCTAAAAAGGCAGAAACGCGCAGCTCGCAGGCAGATTCACGACGGACTCCGACGAGGATAGACGTGTAGCTCTGGAGAGCAAGTTACAAAATCAGAGGTTGATTATTTTAGAAAGATAACAGTTTATTTAAGTCAGCGTGGATTCGTCGTCTGAGTTATTGCGTTGTCGCGTATTTACTTCACGGATTCTGTACGGAAATTCTAAAACGGCAAGGAGCCGATTGCATTGCGGTTTTGTGTTACGAGCGAATTGTCAGCACTGGGTTCTGTTTCGCATCTTCGTAAAGGAGTTAAGTCTTTCGTTCTGGTTTTCGATCTTTCTGTCGTTTGGATCGAAACTGCTCGGTTTTTCTGGAATTACTTCTGTCATCGATATCTTCTGCGTAGTTGCCTACGGGCGTCAATCTTTTATTAAAATATCTTTTCGTGGATTCCCTGCTCTCGACGTGCCAGTTCGGTCTTAGCGACAACTCAGCGTCGGGCTTAGCGGATCCTTCCGAGCCTCATTTCATCGACGCAAGTCCCGGATTCGACGCCGCGTCTGCGCCCCTTTCCTCGCTTATCGTCGGTCTCGTCCGGTGTCTCTGGAAGAAGGTACAATTTATTAAGGGCTTTAATACGAATTTAAAATTGATCTTTTGGGCAGAGAAATTAAGATTGGCATCTAAGTACAAAATTGGGGATTCATTTTGTCTGCTCCGATTGAAGTCTGTTTGAATTGTGTTGCATATTATTATCAGTTGCTTTAAACTGTAAGCTGTTGATTAACATTGTGAATAATTATTAAATGGTTCTGATAATAATAAGATCCATTGATTAAACTTTCGGATTTACTTCTTGCTAGCGTTAGGATTTGACATAACCAGAACTTGTATAGCGCCATGGATAGAAGCGGAGCATCAACGCCCTCGCAGCCCTCTAGACCACCATCTGCGTTGGAGATAGGCATTTTACTAGAGGCCATACAAACGAATTCGAAGTCCTCCCAAGAAGCCATGGTTTCTATGCAGACTAATGTGCAGGCAACCATACAGAGTAATGCTAGAGATACACAGGAAGCGCTCTCCTCTGTGCGAGGTGAGGTCAGGAACACACAGGAAGCGATTTCTTCGGTACAGAGCAATGTGGAAGAGGCTATTTCTTCTGTCCGAACGGATTTTCAAGCTAACGCTATAAATACACAAGAGGCAATTGCCTCAGTACAAGATAACGTTAGGGAAGCGCTGACGGAAGTCGTCGCGCGTATAGAACGTTTAGAAACGACGCCCAGGGCATCTCCGAAGCCGGTTGCAGGTTCGAACCCAGGAGCAATATTTCCCTTTGGTACCACCGCGGATAGA
The DNA here is from genome assembly GCA_945859605.1 of Lumbricus rubellus. Lineage (NCBI taxonomy): Eukaryota > Metazoa > Annelida > Clitellata > Crassiclitellata > Lumbricidae > Lumbricus > Lumbricus rubellus. Next base: position 30,100,797 of record OX243827.1, on the reverse strand, counting down.
CCTTACCACTCAGCCATCGGCCTGGGAAGAGCTTCGGGGGCTAGGCCTAAGGACCTCTCACTTCCGGTCAACCCCGGAATCCTACGCCGGAGTGAAAGACTGGCCAGTAAGGCCCCAGTTTCATACGGAGAGCTAAGAGGTCGAGATACCTGGCCATCCCGAACCCGACGGGATTCGAACCCCGAAGCTACCGCCTCCCTTCCTCCGTCTATATCTCTGAACTACGACCTGCAACCGCACGCGGCCCTCTCACACGTTGGACCGGAAGTGGCGACTCCGGGAGTGTACGCGGGGGCGGGCGTTACAATTGGTCCCAGTCAGTGGGGTCGAATTAGTTCTAGAGATTTGGACGAGGAAGAGGAAATTGAAAATGTCGGAAGAAGAGAAACTGCATTATCTTTTGAAAGAAGGAAGGAAAGGGAATTTGTTGATAATGTTGAAATTATGTCTGATGATGGTAGTGTAGACATTGAAGTTAGCAAAATAATGGAATTTAGACCTAAAACTGTGAAAATAATTGATAAAAGAATGCAAACAGCACAGCAATCGGAGTTTAGAAATTTTGAAATAAATAAATCGATTGATCATAAATTGTGGGAGGGGGGTGATAAGGTCAACCCAGTTCCCTTGGCCTCTTCTTCGCCCTCTCACGTGGATTATCCTCGACCTGATCCGCAATGGAGGAAGCATGAATCGTTCGTGCATGCGGATCAGCCAAGAACGGAAATGATGGCAAATCGGGTCGACGCTTTCCAATCAACGTCGGGAATGCCGACCTATCACTCCGGGCCCAACTACGATGGGCTGGTTACTTCGACCATGGTTGGTCGAGACTACGCTCGACCCGACCTTCGACCCGGTCCAGTGGCAACTACAGCGGGTGACTGGATGCAACCGAGCGCACACCCTGAGCATCCATACGTGTCATGGATGGCTGCTCCGAACTATGCTCCGAACTACGCTCCGAACTACGCTCCGAACGCGCTCTACAACAGCATCGACAACCGGGTGTGGCTCGACCCGCTTCGCTGTCTCGACCCACCTCGTCCCAGCGACGTCGCCTTTCCTCGGTGGCCAACCGTCGTGGAGTCGGCCAGGATGAGCTCGTGTCTCGGCGCTCAGAATTTCGGATTTAGTCGTGACGTCGAACTGCCTCGTCAAGCGCTTCTGAAACCGACGTTTCTGGGTAAAAGCGAAACAACTGGAGACGACAAAGCGACGATGTCTGCGGTTGGGGAAACGAAAGTGCTGGCGCCTGTCAACGCTTCCGTCGGTCCTGCCAAAGCCATCCCCACGACATCAGTTGCGACACAGACAACCGGCGACTGGGAACTTCCGATGAGTAGCATTCGTGGAACAAGCAAGGAACCGGAACCGACCCCCTCTACGACAGTTAAAGCGGCTGAGGTCAAATCGTCGTCGGCTTGGCCTCCTAGACAAAAGCAATGGACGAAACTCGGTTCTTTCAGCGGAAGGACCGATGTGGAGGTGTTCTTGCGCAAATTCGCCGTCTGCGCAAGGAACAACGGTTGGACGGACGAAGAGAAATTAGACCAACTGGTGGTTTCCTTGGTGGAACCGGCGACCCATTTACTGGCCGAATCTGACAGCTTGGATACATGGACGGCGTTGGTCCAGCGACTTCGAGAACGGTACGGTAGCGCCGAGCAGCAGACCCTGTTCCAGACGCAACTTAGCACCCGAAAGCAGAAAAGCGACGAAGACATGGGAGTATTAATTGATGACGTTCGACTTTTGTCTTCGCGAGCGTATCCTGGTGCTTCGACAGCTCACCGTGAAGCCATTGCCATTCGGGCATTCGTGGATGCCTTGAGCGACCGAAATCTCGCGCTGAAGACCCGTGAGCGAGAACCTAAATCGCTCGATGAAGCCTACAAGGTAGCTATGAGATTGGATAGCTATCAGAAAGCAGAAGTCGGTGGCCATGAACAGCACGAACGACGACATGGACGGGTCAACGCCGTTAAAGAAAACGAGGATCCGATAGTGGTAGACCTGAAACGGCAGATGGAGAGGATGAATGGAGAAATAGAGCAATTAAAGAAAGGGCAACAACCGGTGTCGGCGCCTCAACACGGAGACAATAATCGCGGGTCGTGGAGTGGCCAGAACGCTCCAGCCAGAAATAATTGGTCGAACACCAATGGAAATAACGAGCGGGGAAGTCCACGGTGTTATATATGTCATCGACTCGGCCATTCAAGCTCGGCCTGCAGAAGTGGACCGCGGAGAGGCATGGAACCGGAAGTTGGACGACCGGAGCGGAGGTGCTACGAATGTTCCGCCACTGACCATCTAGTACGCAACTGCCCGATCCGACGAACAAGAGAGGCTGAGACGAACGATGTTCCGAACGAACCAGCGAACGTCTACCATGTACAAGGTAGCTCCAACGCTTACTGGGCTCTGAAGGTCAACGGCAAGGACGTAATGGCGCTGGTGGACACAGGGAGCGAAATGTCGCTGGCGCCTGCGTCCCTCGTCAGAAAGAAGGACATATCGACGTCTACGCAGTTGTTGAAAGCGGCGAATGGAACGGATATCCGGATACTGGGCGAAACCGTACTGCCTTGCCAAGCGGGGGACAAACAATTCGACCTGCCCTGTTTGGTAACGGCTCAGGTCAGCGAACTGATTCTGGGACTCGGTTGGTTGATGGGACAACCGGCCCATATAAACTTCCCAGAGAAAACGATAACGTACCAAGGGAGCATCTTTCCACTCCTCAACCGAGACCGGATGGGAATATGTCGGAGCTGCAGTGCCTCGACCAAAAGGTTGATCCATCAGTGGCCCCAGATAGTCGTAAAAAATGGACTCTTGCACCGTACGTGGCTGGACTCTGAAGGCAAACCTATTCGCGACCAGTTAATACCGCCCGTCGGACGACGGCTAACTATCATCCGACTGGCACACGAAGGGATGTCTGGCGGACACCTGGGTGTCCGGCGAACCATGGCTCAAGTACAACAGCGAGCCTACTGGCCGGGCTGGGGAGAACAGGTGTACCAACAGCTGAAGCGATGCGACAACTGCGCCCGATATATCCGAGGGAAGCCACCCAGACAAGGGCAACTACAGGACATGGCCGTCGGAGAACCAATGGAATGTCTAGGCGTCGACATCACCGGACCACACCCAGTGAGCAGTCGAGGGTTCCGCTACATAATGACTGTGATCGACCATTACAGTCGCTGGGCGGAAGCATACCCTATTCGCAACCAGGAGGCCGCCACCGTCGCCCGGATGCTGATGGACCAGTGGATTCCGAGGTTCGGCTGTCCAAAACAGCTCCTAACGGATCAAGGTCCCTGCTTCGAGGCTGCCCTGTTCCGAGATCTATGTCGCCTGATGCAGATTGATAAGATTAGGACGTCTCCTTATAAACCCAGCACGAATGGAATGGTGGAGAGACTACATAGAACCTTGAACTCTATGCTTGGCAAAGTAGTTTCTCAAAATCAGAAAGACTGGGACGTTCATCTACCTTGGATCATGGGAGCGTACAGGGCCAGTCAGCATGAGAGTACGGGATTCACCCCGAACAAACTCTTTATCGGACGCGAGACATGTCTCCCTATCGATCTGGTACTTGGAGACTGTAACCAGAACCATGAACAGCTGTCGGTGGATGATTACGTACAGAAAAGAACAGACGAGATGCGAGATGTGTTCCAGTTGGCGCGAGAATGCATGCAAAAGCAGGCTGTTCGCCGGGCGTTCCGGTATGATCTTCGAGTGAGGAAGCCGGAATTTACAAAAGGACAGTGGGTCTGGTACTACTACCCTCGGAAGCGTGTCCACATCAAGGATAAGTGGGCAAAATGGTTTTCCGGACCTTACAAGATCCTGGAACAAGTGAGTCCGGTCCTGTACCGGATCCAGAAATCGGCCAGATCACAAGCACTGCTTGTGTACGTCGACAAGCTAAAACCGTATCTGGGTGACCCTCCGTCTGGTTGGACCGAACCCGACCTACAGCCACAGGAGCCGATCGAGTTTCCTGGAACCGAGGACAATACTGACGCCCCTGTGGAATTATCAAGACCTCGCCGTAACATTAAGATGCCGGCCCGGTACTGTGATTAACGACCGCTTAATCGCGGGGGATTATCTGAATGCAAAAGTATCTGTAACATTTTTTTGGTTCGATTCTGATGATAATGAGTTATTTTTTTACATGTAATGGTTTTTACATGTGTGAGTTACTGTGTAAGAGCTGTAATGTTGCATTGTAGGTTGACTGAACTGTGTGTGACATTGCACGGATTTATATTTGAATTATATTGCATTGCATATTTCACCGATGGACAGTTTTAGTATTGTGTTGTAGACCGTTATACAGACCGTCCATATTGTATAGCGCTATATGAATGATTTTCTGACCTGAGATATATTAGAATGACTAGGGTTGCTCAATTTTAATTAGTTGTGATTGTAATAATGATGATAGGCCTGTTTTCCTGATAGGCTGATGTTGAGATATTGTGAGGCAAGATTTACATTAGGCCTATGTTGCTGCATATATATATACCTGTAGTATGATTAATTAATTTGTTTAAGAATAATATTAATAGATTCATTCATACATAAGATTTTGTGGTCATAGCGTAGCAGATGTAGGCTATAATAATAGGTGATAGGTGCATTAATTAAGATTTAAATTGGCGTTAGATAAATGTTCTAGAGGCCCTTTATGTCTTACTACAACAGCGATAAAATTATAGGTCCTATATATAATTATATATACATGCAGTTTGCATTGATTAAAATTGTAGGCCTATATTTGGAAAGGCGCCATATAATTAAATTATAGGCTAAGGTAGGCCTATGAGCGATAATAATACTTAATCATACTGTTGAAGAACCTATATAAATTTTAGAATTAATAATAATACATAACAGGCTTGAATGGCTTTAATCTGCATAGGCCTATATATACACATGTTTCTAGTTCAGAAATAATAATAAGGATTAGCATAGATAAGCTGGAATGGATAGGCTATATATAATTTTGTGTAGCTGATATAATAATATTATATTAACGGATCGGCCGGAGCCCTACATAAAAATTGTATTAGCTCAGGTTGATTATAAATATATATTCTCTTTTTGTAGGCCTACCGGTTATAATAATATCTAAGACATAGATGATAATAATATTTAAATATAGGCTTGCTGTAGGTAAATTACCTCACTGTTTAATTACTCCGCCGTGCAATGTTTACATTAATTTTGTAGTTCGGCCTAATGAGATGCACGGCTTAGAATAATAATAACGCGGCCGAAGCATTAGCCTATTGTTTATAATATTATTATATTATTAACTGTAGAACTGGTGGCCTATAATATTATTTAGCATTAGTTCTGCAGCAGGCATTTGAGCTGGTTAGTATTATTAGGGCCTATTATTATTTTTCTTTATCTTGTGTAGGGTTTTAATCTGTGCAATGAGTGACCTTTTTTCTGATTTGTTTATGTCGTCCTATGATGCACGCGAACCTATGTACACGATATTTAGTGCCTTATCTTCCCCGATATGTGATGTATACACGGGGTGGGGGAAGGCGACGCGCTTCTCCTGGGTTCAAAGCGAAGCCGCGGATCGTCGCCTGTGACTTTCCCAGCGCTTGTAACTTCATGTGTGTGGCCTGCTGGTGTATACAAGTAAATGATGGACAGAAGAAGAGAAGACAGCGACAGCGGTGACGTAGGATGACCTACATAGGCTTATATTAGATAGATTCATGCAGGGAACTGTGGATCTACTCTGAGTCTTAAAATCATGATGAACCTTTTATAATTATTTGTATGGGCCTATATGCTAACTATATATATACGCTATTGCAGTAGCCCATGTTATTTTGACTCAAGTAAGTCCTGTTATACTAAGTTTGTTGCGCATTGGCTGTTGTAATTAAAATAAAAGTAGGCCATCTGAGACTGTCATAAGCCACGATAAAAATGTAGACCTATTGTTGCGTAGCGTCATAATAATTACCGTTGCTGTTGTATAGGCCTATGTTTTACTATTAATACTATAGTCTAGTATCTGACCTGCTTAATTTGATGCGCCTGCATAAAATATATTCATATATACTGCTGTCGTATATTAATAATTAGGATTAATTAGGATGTGAGTAGGTTTAAAGGCTGCATAATTTAATTGCTGCTCTTGCCATTTACCTTATAATAATTAAGTATGTTTAGTTATAGACTTGGACGGAAAGGGGCAATATTACTAGTAGGCCTATTAAAATTGCTATTGTTGTGAGAGGCCTAGGCCTACTGTTAGATTGGAGTTATGTAAGTTTTCTGTGGTAAATCTTGATAATTAGCAGACATGTAGCTGTGAAAATTGTGAGTTATTAGCTGTGTGTTTTTTTTTATAGGCTGAGTGAAATCAGACTGGGGCTGCTTTTATGCTATGGCAGTGTCCCCTTTGCTAGAATTATCGGCCGTGATTAAATATAATATTATGATTAGTAGGCTATTTGGCGTTAAAGTAGAGGGTTGGCGAAATGTTGGTAAGCGTATTTCTGTAAATGCATGATTCGCCACTTGAGCCGGAAAGACCCACTGTATCATAGTTATAGGCCTATGGGTAGGCTGGTAATAATATTCATGACCTCTGGGGTCAAGATTAAGCTGCTGTCTGCAAATTATGTCTTGGTTTGCCATAGATCTCTCTCTGCATAACACTGAACGAAAGAAATTTGTGATAGATCTAGTCTATATATTCGCATATGGAGCTATATAAATTCAGAACTTTTATTGACACTCTAGACTAAACTATGAATCGGGTGAACCGATTATTGCTCAACGCTTGCGCTGCCGCGGTTACGATTGTGCGTCGCATATTTGTTGATTTATGCATTTAATGTTTGAACTTTTGCTGTAACAGTCGGAGCAGACATAAATTGTGGCCTTACTTTACAATTTCAGAGGCTGTTTTACCACATAAACATCGTCTGAAATAAATTCCTTGGGCGGTGAGAGTGTAGCGTTTGCGTATAACTAGACGCTACGGAATTTTAGTTGCAATATTATATTATATATTCTTGAATTCTGCATGGCATTTTCGGGGTCCATCAATTATATATATATTATAATATTATTAATTTTTGAGCTGCATTCGGTGACCTAGATAATATTGGTGACCTAGATTTTAATGTCGAGCTCGTGTGTGATGCGAGTTGCCGACAGGGATGACGTAAGCGGTCGCCATAGCTACCAGGTTATTGATCGCTTCTTGCATACGCTCAGCGAATGGAGGGTCGGCCGAAAAGGAGGAAGAGGAGTCGGCCGATATGACAGGCGCAGCGCCAGAGCAGTACAGATAAACGGATAGGCAGACGGACGGAGCAATACGCCCTGCTGGCCGCTGTCATTGAATGCATGTGTGGTATTTTTCCTTCACGCTGTACGAGGTGACCTGGTCTATTTTTAGCACGGTTGACTCAGTGCAACTCGTGCGTACGTGTCAGAGCAAGAGGAAGAGAGAGAAAGACAGTGAGCTGCCGACAGACGCTTAGAGGGAGATAGGTGGTCGCAGCTGCATAGGAATTCAGCGCGCTTTATCTGATCACGCGGTACATGCGTGATCACAGCTCGTGTGCGCTTCTGTGCGCATGCGTGTGCGTCACCTAGAGGCGTGGCTAAAAAGGCAGAAACGCGCAGCTCGCAGGCAGATTCACGACGGACTCCGACGAGGATAGACGTGTAGCTCTGGAGAGCAAGTTACAAAATCAGAGGTTGATTATTTTAGAAAGATAACAGTTTATTTAAGTCAGCGTGGATTCGTCGTCTGAGTTATTGCGTTGTCGCGTATTTACTTCACGGATTCTGTACGGAAATTCTAAAACGGCAAGGAGCCGATTGCATTGCGGTTTTGTGTTACGAGCGAATTGTCAGCACTGGGTTCTGTTTCGCATCTTCGTAAAGGAGTTAAGTCTTTCGTTCTGGTTTTCGATCTTTCTGTCGTTTGGATCGAAACTGCTCGGTTTTTCTGGAATTACTTCTGTCATCGATATCTTCTGCGTAGTTGCCTACGGGCGTCAATCTTTTATTAAAATATCTTTTCGTGGATTCCCTGCTCTCGACGTGCCAGTTCGGTCTTAGCGACAACTCAGCGTCGGGCTTAGCGGATCCTTCCGAGCCTCATTTCATCGACGCAAGTCCCGGATTCGACGCCGCGTCTGCGCCCCTTTCCTCGCTTATCGTCGGTCTCGTCCGGTGTCTCTGGAAGAAGGTACAATTTATTAAGGGCTTTAATACGAATTTAAAATTGATCTTTTGGGCAGAGAAATTAAGATTGGCATCTAAGTACAAAATTGGGGATTCATTTTGTCTGCTCCGATTGAAGTCTGTTTGAATTGTGTTGCATATTATTATCAGTTGCTTTAAACTGTAAGCTGTTGATTAACATTGTGAATAATTATTAAATGGTTCTGATAATAATAAGATCCATTGATTAAACTTTCGGATTTACTTCTTGCTAGCGTTAGGATTTGACATAACCAGAACTTGTATAGCGCCATGGATAGAAGCGGAGCATCAACGCCCTCGCAGCCCTCTAGACCACCATCTGCGTTGGAGATAGGCATTTTACTAGAGGCCATACAAACGAATTCGAAGTCCTCCCAAGAAGCCATGGTTTCTATGCAGACTAATGTGCAGGCAACCATACAGAGTAATGCTAGAGATACACAGGAAGCGCTCTCCTCTGTGCGAGGTGAGGTCAGGAACACACAGGAAGCGATTTCTTCGGTACAGAGCAATGTGGAAGAGGCTATTTCTTCTGTCCGAACGGATTTTCAAGCTAACGCTATAAATACACAAGAGGCAATTGCCTCAGTACAAGATAACGTTAGGGAAGCGCTGACGGAAGTCGTCGCGCGTATAGAACGTTTAGAAACGACGCCCAGGGCATCTCCGAAGCCGGTTGCAGGTTCGAACCCAGGAGCAATATTTCCCTTTGGTACCACCGCGGATAGACCTTACCACTCAGCCATCGGCCTGGGAAGAGCTTCGGGGGCTAGGCCTAAGGACCTCTCACTTCCGGTCAACCCCGGAATCCTACGCCGGAGTGAAAGACTGGCCAGTAAGGCCCCAGTTTCATACGGAGAGCTAAGAGGTCGAGATACCTGGCCATCCCGAACCCGACGGGATTCGAACCCCGAAGCTACCGCCTCCCTTCCTCCGTCTATATCTCTGAACTACGACCTGCAACCGCACGCGGCCCTCTCATACGTTGGACCGGAAGTGGCGACTCCGGGAGTGTACGCGGGGGCGGGCGTTACAATATATTTTTACTTAATGTGTCAAATTAAAGGCATTTTACTCTGTTATCATCCTTTAAGACTAACTGGTAATAGTTTAGATTGTAATACTATGTTTGGAACAGCCCTAGCTACCATATTTTGTTGTTATTAGTGACGCAATATGGCGCTGTTTCGACGTTAACACAGGCTTACAGGTTGCTTTGTCCGTTCCGTTGCCAGGTCTAATATCTTGTCCGTTGGCTAAGATAAGAACAAAACCAATTTCGTATACATGTACATGACCACTGTTGACCAGAGATCCCAAGCCAGAGAGTCATCCACATTCAGTATCAAAAGCAGCAGACAAGTCACGAAGAACAAGTGATGTAGGCTACCTTATCCATTTCGAGAATTTATGTTGCGCCTCTCCAAGAAACCTACTCAACCTTAACCCCTTTCTATTAAGAGTACGATGCATTTTTGCACAGTAAGAAATAGACGAACAAAGACAGATTGCATTATCAGATTTATTCAAAGCTCTAGCTGTACTTGCGGTAAATCAGTCAAAAGCAAGGTTCATTTTCAATTCAAGAGCAGACATTTGAATATAAAAAAGCTTATAGTTCGAAGTCCTAATGCACATGCGAGACATAATTATTTTAACATTGTCTCCTTGTTATTGTAGGCTAAAAGTAAAACCGATTTTAATGTAAATTATCTTTTTCATCTCTAACTGTCTGCAAATAGGGGGTGGGTGTTCTTTGGGGTAAACTAACTCCAAAGAACACCCTCCATTTGCACACAGTTGGAGATTTAAAAAAGATAGCCTAATAGACATTAAAATCCGTTTTACTTTTACATGTCATGCCTCAAACGTAGCTAAGGTTGATCAAAAAAGTTAGTTATTGGGCTGCCGTCAATCGTTGGAAAATAAAGTAACGCCATAAAATTTATATTTAAACTATAAATGCAAAAATAATATTTTATCTGGGGCTAACAAAATGTAATTAAAACTGATAAAAATCGAAGGAAATAATTATTTAAAGAACTTAGAACTGCAGCAGGTAATTAAAAAAGTTTGAAACAGGAATAATGACCATGAAGCAACTATTTGGCGAAGATATAGTCAAAGGAGAATAAAAAAATCCTTATCTTGATGAAATTCCATTTCTGGAAAATTACGAATGCTTTGGCGCAACGGCTCTTCCAAGAAACAGAATTACTTTTGCTCTCTCTTCCCTAATGAAGAACAAAAATGGATGATCAGCGCGAAATTCCACTGGTTTTTCTTTTACCAGACAAGACCCGCACAACATCTTCATAGCAGTTGCAGCAGCTGCCTCCGTTCCCTCCTCATTCACATCCACAAATGCCTTATGCACCGCTGCTGAAGCATACAGATGCCCTCCTCCGTCAATGCCCGAGAGATCCGCAGATTCTGGTGCAAAGATCGATTTCATCCCCATGTTACCAAGGACTTCCTTCAGCTCCAGATTCTCCTCCATCTTAAACTTCGGAAGCCAAAGATTCACCTCCGGAAAGTCTTGAAATTCGCTGTCGATGTTGGCAAGTTGTTCAGCAGTTATCTTCTTCTCGAGATCGTCCAGCGAAGAAGACGTCTTGTCTGGCAGCAGAATGAACATGCTCAGTGCTAGAGAATGGTATGGCAGCCTCAAGACTTGACATGAGAGATCATTGGAATAGTAGTAGCCTGTTCTTTCAACCTTCCGAAACATCATCTGCACTTTAATGGTTGCATCTTTTGAAATAAGGAAGTCGGCTTCCTGGGTATCGGAGCTCTTGAACTTTTGAAACCAGGCACTTTTGAAGTAAATGGCATTGATGAGGACAAGAACGGTAGACGCATCAACGCTCTCTGGTGTCAGGATGTCCTTTATTCTCTTGTTTGTGCTCTCTTCAACCCAGTTGTTGATTGCTGCAATGGCCTTGTCACTCGCATTCCTTTCCAGAACAAAAGCCATATTTTTAACAATTTCACTAAATAGATCTATGTTAACTATACCAGCACATATCCCCTTAAATGTAGTTAATATTTCTCATGTAATGTCATCAAATCTGAAAAAGTTTTTTGCACTGTTTTCAGAAATCCAAAGGCGTAAAATTATTTTTAAATCTACATGTAATCTCGTGCAATCCAGGGACTTGAAAATGACTGCTAGCAATAAATGAAAACAAATTAATGGTCATTTCACAGCGAAATCAGTCCACATTCTTTACCCATTAGAAAAATTGAGTCTAAAGAGCGTTCACAAATTTGCAGAGCGCGTATCGCAGCAGCGGCAGCATTATAGCCTACCATTCATAGACGAGAAAAACGTCTTGAGTGGATGCAGGGAAGATCCCAGACATGACTATAGTTGAGGAAGAAGCGGAATGACATTCCATGTGGTGGGAGCAATCACAGCAAATGATCGACTTTAGCCTAAGTCAAAGTCAAGGCACACTGAATACGAGTTATAACATGCATGTCAAAACGGTCGACAGAGCGCAAGGCACGAACAGATGTCGCAAAGGGAGGCTTGTGTATAATTATATATGTAGTCGGAAAGATATTTGGTTATCTTGTCTATAGTTTTGATCTGAAAGCCAGGATCAGGGCTTATTCTAAAGAATTTTCTCAACTTCACATACATTTCTACCCGTCTGTCCATTAGCCGCATCGCTAATCTAAATAATTATTAGCCTATACTAGCCGAAAATTGAAATGTTAGTATTCATGGGTGGGGACCTGGGCGGAGATTTGAGGTGGGGGATGAACGAGTGGCCGAAGGAAAGACCCGAGATCTTTTGACGGACGACAATTTCTGACGACCTTTATGCAAGCAAGAATTTTCTACTTTCACCGCCAAAAAAGTTGATGACCTTTATTTAGTCATCTGGCCAAAAAGTCAAGAAAATGTCTATTTTCACGGCCAAAAACGTTGATGACTTTTTTTAGTCGTCTCACCAAAAAAGTATAGAAAACTGTCTAATTTTCACCACCAATAAACATTGTTAAACACCATTTTTTGTCTTGACCCTCAAACATTGGGGGACCAATGCATGGGTCATCCCCCCAACACCTTTATTTGGAGGACCGTCCCCCCTCTCCTCCCTAGGTCTCCGCCCATGTTAGCATTCCAATGCATATAGGCCTACCGTTGGCCATAGCACAGCTTGACTTGACTTAGGACGCGACTGCAAGAAATTTGGTGTTCTAAAAACTCTGGTGTAATTTATGCATGAGAACCAGAATGTGTGTGGGAGCATAGGCGCAGACTTGGTCCTGAGCTTAGAAGACGAGCGAGCCGCTGAAGGACGATAGCCGAGGCGCGAAGTGCTGAGCACGGGTAGAGATTTTGGGAGTGGATGTGCCCCTGTAGTTTAAGGTTACAACATCCAAACAAACGTGCTGCAGATCGATGGGTCTTTCTCCATCTATCGCTAATCGCACAGGGAGTGCTTCTCAAAGGCTCTGGCTACGAGAAGCGCTTTATAAGTGGTCAGATAAAATACAACATGCAATACAATATATAGTAACGCACATGAAGCTGACAGGAATCAGCTCAGCGTCGTAGTGGTTCCTGCAGGCATTCTGAAATTCATCCAAAATCTTAAACGACTCCTCTCCATACAGACGGTTCGCCATGTGCAGCTGGAACGCCGACTCCTTGCTGCACTTCTTCAGGTGTTCGATGAAATCGCTGAATGCTTCATGGATCCTCTCATCTTCGAGATTGTCGAAGCAAAGGGTCTTCTTCATCTCTTTCAAGGTCTTGCCTCTGGCACCCAAGTATGCCATGCTCAGCACAGCCGAAATACCGAGGGGCGACATGAACAGGTTTTTCCCTTCGCTTCTCTCTCCCTGCTCCTTGTACAATTCGAGGGCGAATCTGGAAATGGCAAAGACCAGATCTTGACCGTCTTTCACATTTCTAAACACTTTGTTTGCTCCTGTCGTGTAGTAAGGTCGCTGATCTGTCATGTCTGCTGTGGTCACTGAAAAATCAAAATACGCTTCTGCATCTAGAATCCTCACTCTCTGGGTGCAGCACATAGATAGCCTATAAGAGGCCTGGACACCTGCATCTGAATTTTTTTAATATAGGCCTACTATTTTCTTAGAAACAAATTTCTTCGTACTAGGCTAAAGCAAGAACGACAGAAATTGAGGATCACAATTTAGCCCCACGTATATTATACCGACGTCAAGCAAACAATCATTCCTTTCATCTCTAGATGCCTATCTAACTGAATGACCATTGCTAAGGATGTCATTTCCAATACCTTTTTATTTTCTATAAGCTTATTTCGTTATATACCTATGTGCGGTGTGTCACTTGGATTTGTCATTAAACTAATATAGGTATAACTAGGCTATAAATTATGTATAATTATATATATATATATATATTAGCTCGAAACTACACGAATCCAATTGCTCAGCATAGGACTGCGGAGCTTTGGAATAATTATTATGTCCTTCAATAAACATCGAACAGGAAACTACAAACGCGTTAGTTTCTCTCAGCGTGAATGCCAAGCTATTAGCCTATTAATACAGACTACAATACACGCAGTTGGCTAATTAAGCTACTCGGAAATATAATAAGAATGACTTCACTTACGATACCGATCGGAGTAATGTTATAATGTCGAGACAACAAGGATACAAACCTTTAATAGAAGTAATCTACGTAGGGCTTTACCCTGAATTTAACACGTTTGGCCTAAGCTTATACTGGGCGCTCAATAGAGCGCGTGTTCTCTATACGCCTACCTCATCATCAGGTCCTCATGTAGGCCGAGGCTGCAGGGCCTCACGGCTTGTGCAATGTAGGCCTACAGTGGTGTGCAAAAGTTTTTGCATGGTCACATATTTCTGCGTTTCTTCAAACCTTCAATCTCTGTTGAGAAATAGAGGTGTTACAATAATAATTTATTATTATTAATTCTATTTGGTGTTACAGATACAGAACGTGGCTGTATTCAGACTTAGAAATCACCATCATAAGATAGATGACTTTTAATTTTACACTTGGAGCGGCAGAGTAAAAAGGTCATCCTCTAGAAATCACATACATGACGGATTGTGCTTCAAGGAAGAGCAAAGACTGGTTTTGGAAATACTAATGCACAACTGAACATAGGCTACTCACGACCATTTTCTGCGCCAATAAGTTATAGACAAAGCTTATGACCGTAAAATGTTCAGTTCTTCATGGCAACACATTGAAGGCATGCATGCTGTGCCCAGTTATTCCTCTACAGTCTACACAACTTTGACGCACAACTCTTCATTTACGTGGTTTCTATAGGAGGCTTAGAAGGCTTAATCAATTATAACAATTTTATATGCTTTTAGTTAATTAAATTTGAAAGTTGTTCGTCTTATGATGATGATTTACCAAACTAAATGCAATCCATGAAACACCAGATAGAGTTAATTGCATCACCTCTATGGTTCAATAGAGAATTATAGATAGCAGCGTTGTAGACCTAAGTGAAGAAACGTAAAAAAATTTGTAGGCCTAATACAAAAATTTTGCCAACCTCCATTTAGCCTACATGACGGAGAGTTCCGCAAACAACGTCATGTGGCTACAGTAGTCCATAGCAGTGGTTCTCAACCTTTTGGACTTTAGGCCACTTTTTCTAAGTTGGAAGACACGAGGGCCACTTTTTCTTAGTTGAAGGACATTAGGTGGCCACAAGGCTAAAATATAATTAACTAAAAGCATAAAAGATTGTTATAAATTTATAAGAACGTTTTATTCATTATATGCATTTATATAATGTTATTTTTTTGTGTTATTTATAGACGTAAAAAAAATAATTTGTAGCCTAATAGAAAATAATTATGTGTTCTATCCTGTCCAAATTGTCAATTTTTTTCATATAGGCCTATTTTGGATAGTTCCTAAAAAGTTAAGGGCCATTTTTCTAGGCCTGGCGGGCCACTTTTGACCCGCCGGCCACGCGTTGATAACCGCTGGTCTTTAATAGGCTAGTCATTGGAACATGTGTTTAATGTCCTCGGAAGGGGCGAAATTTTTTGACAATAGCCTACATGCATTTTAATTAAATATGACTCTGAAATAAATCGACGAACAACATGGTTTGTGATGGCACCAATTAATTATATTATCATTGCCTGTGCAGATATAAAGCACCATAACAAGTTTGAAGCGGGGCGACCCCAGGGCTCTTTTTAATGTGCAGTTGTAAACAAAATGTGCGGTTCTAAATGAATTTGTACAGTTAAAACGAGCAAAAATGGGCATTTTTATCCGATTGGAAGTAGGCCCTAAAATAAAAGTAGGCTACCATGGAGGATGGGAAGGAAAAGAAGAGGTTGTTCAGTTCTAAAAACTCCTTTAAAACAGCCCTAGGTGACCCTTGCGGAAGTGTGCAACGGCATGCAATTATTATTAACTCAACTCTATAATTAATCTATGTAGGCCTAGATCCTTGTGCGATTAATAACCTCGATTAAAATCCTAAAAATAAACTCTTGACTTAGACTAGGCCTAGATACGTGCAAAATTCGACGGTGATTTATAAGTGATTCACTTATAAATCACCGTCAAGATGGTACGGTTAAACAGTCCAGACGTTGGTTCATTCAATCATTCGGAAATTTATATAGCGCCCCTTTAAGAAAAACTACTCAGAGGCGCTAACGACTCCCGCGCCAACAAACCAAAGTTTTAAGTTTAGTAAGGAAGGACCCTGGTATAGAGTCCCATGGTGTAGGCGTAGCTAAAGGGCACTAATCCACATAATCAAAAGCAGCAGACAAGACTAGTCACGAAGAACACATAATTCAACTTAACCTCTGTACATAATAATGCATTAGGCCTATGTCATGTTTAGTAAGAAATATTACAACAAAGACGCATTGCATTAAATTTATTCAAAGCTTAAGCTCTACTTAGTTGCATTACATCAGTCAAAAACTAGCCACAGTTTCATTTCAAGAGTATTATACAATGTTATACATCATTTAAATAGATTAAAGCTCATAGTTCAAAGTCTTGAGGTAGACTTACATGTAGGACATAGCCTATTTTAGCATTGTCTCAAGGCTAGGGCCGCTAGGCTTCTGTAATAATATCTTGGCTTTTTAATGTCAATACTTTTTTTACCTCCAACAGTACTGTCTGCAAATAGAGGGTGCTCTTTGGAGATAATCCGGCAATGCATCAAACGTATAGTTAGAATTCACCCAAAAAGTTAGTTAGGGTCGACTAACGACGTTGGAAAATAAAGTAATTTAATAAAATTGGTATATAATCTAAACAAAGGTAATATAATATCTGGGACTATGACAAGTTAATGAAAACCTGCAACGAAAGAAAAGTAATTAAAAAGACGTGGAACTGCAACAGATAATAGACACCATAAAGCAACTATTAATTAAGCAAAGCTGCAGTAGTCAAAGATCTGAGTGGAGATTAAAATAATTTTCATCATGATTCAATTCTCTTTCTTGAAAGTTATGAGTGCTTTGGCGCAACTGCTCTGCCAAGAAAGAGAATTGCTTTTGCTCTCTCTTCCCTATTGAAGAACAAGAACGGATGATCAGCTCGAAATTCCACTGGTTCTTCTTTTTCAAGACAACACCCCTTCTCCAACATCATAGCAGTGGCAGCAGCTGCCTCCGTTCCCTCCTCATTCACATCGACAAACGCTTTATGCACCACCTTAGAAGCAAACAGCTCTTTTGTTCCATCAATGCCGGAGAGATCCGCAGATCCAAGCTGGAAGATCGATTTCATTCCCATGTCGCCAAGGACTTCCTTTAGTTCCAGATTTTCCTCCATCTTAAACTTCGGAAGCCAAAGATTCACATCTGGAAAATCTTGAAATTCGCGGTCGATGTTAACAAGATGCTCAGCAGTCAGTTTCTTCTCGAGATCCTCCAGCGAAGAAGACGTTTTGTCTGGCAGAAGAATGAACATGTTCAGTGCTCCATAATTGTATGGCAGCTTCAAGACTTGACATGAAAGATCATTGGAATAGTAGTAGGCTGCTCTTTCAACCTTCTGAAACATCAGCTGCACTTTAATGGTTGCGTCTTTTGAAACAAAGAAGTCGGCTTCTTTGGTATCGTACTTCTCGAATGGGTTTTTCCAAGCACTCTTGAAGTAAATGGCATTAATAAGGACAAGAACGGTAGATGGATCAACACTTCCTGGTGTCAGAATGTCCATTATCCTCTTGTTTGTGCTTTTTTCAACCCAGTTGTTGATTTCTGCGATGGCCTTGTCACTCGCATTTCTGCACAGCACATAGGCCTAACAAAACATGAATTCACTAAACAATTTTAAACGACACTTTGGATTTTGACACACATGAAGAAAATTTTTGAATTGTGGACGCAACATCTTGATTCATTCTTGGAATGATGTGCACCAAATTAATTATCAAAAATATTTTAAAATCATTTGCTCTTTTTACAAATAATCGAGGAGCTTTCCGCTCTACAG
Organism: Lumbricus rubellus; assembly: GCA_945859605.1. Lineage (NCBI taxonomy): Eukaryota > Metazoa > Annelida > Clitellata > Crassiclitellata > Lumbricidae > Lumbricus > Lumbricus rubellus. Next base: position 30,083,021 of record OX243827.1, on the reverse strand, counting down.
TTTCACTGTCTTCACAACCATCTTTTGCAAAACCATATTCTGGAAAATTTCAATAGGCCTAAATGTTTTAACTATGCCATTAAACCATGGCACGTTTCTTTAAATTATAGCCTATGTAGTTGAAAAAATTATGTAGCGTAATCAAACATGAATATTTTTACAGCACCGTTTTCAAACACACAAAATGATACAACATTACTGTCTTCCCACCTAATCTGATATAATATGGGGACTTGAAAACAGCTGCTATTAGCTAAAACAAATTAACCCTCTCCCCACTGTGAAATCTGTCCAGTCTTTATGCGTTAGAGAAAAGTAGTCAAAAGATTCATGGGTTGAAGACAATGGAAGAAAGGTTGGTGTAGTGCACATATATACCAGTTTGCCAGTTTAGACCAAATTTTTATGGGATAGACAGCAAATTCAAAAGGTGTTCAGGCATCGAGAGAAAGACAGTAGAAATCGAAACCTTACAGGCTTACACAAATGAGGGCATTCTTCTGGTACTGATTGCTTTTACAGTGCAATACAACTTCCTTAACTGCCGAAGCACCGCGACTGATAAACTACTGAATCTGTAGCACTGGCTATCGAGCATTTTACAACAACAAAAATTGTAAGAGCATGGCTGTATCAATAACTAATGGTACCATGCAAATTGTTGTAATTGTCATGATCTTATTAAGAAGTTCAGAATTGCACATGTGACCATATAATTATGACAGTATGTAGATGGTGCAGAGTCTAGCAGAGAACTGCTTTTCGGACTTTAAGGTCCATACACAGACCAAGCGTTCTCCAATCGGCTATTTAGCTCCATCATATCGTGTACGATTACAAACCATATTCAATAAACTGGCATTCGGAATTTAAACTGAATAAGCTCCTCAACGAGCATTTGGCTGCAAAAATAAATTATCAATCACTCATCTCGATCTTTGATCTTTGGAATCTTTTTTGCCTCTTACTTGGAGATTCTGAATAATTTACAGCCTTTGCAGATGCAATTTGAATTGGAATCTCTAGAGTCTAGAGTTACTCTTGCAAGTTACTGACTGACATATGCAAAATAAAATGATCAGCCCAGAGAATAAACCCACGCACCTGAAGCTGACAGGAACCAGTTTCGCGTCGTAGTGTTTCCTGCAGGCATTCTGAAATTCATCCAAGATCTTAAATGACTCCTCTCCATACAGACGATTCGTCATGTGCAGCTGGAACGCCGATTCCTTGCTGCACTTCTTCAGGTGTTCGATGAAATCGCTGATTGCCTCGTGGATCCTGGCATCTTCGAGATCGTCAAAGCAAAGCGTCTTCTTTATCTCTTCCAAGGTCTTGCCTCTGGCACCGAGGTATGCCATGCTCAGCACAGCCGAGGTGCTTAGGGGAGACAGAAACAGGTTTCCTTTGCTTCTCTCTCCTTGCTTTTTGTACAATTCGAGGGCGAATCTGGAAATGGCCAAGACCAGATCTTGACCGTCTTTCTCATTTTTAAACACTTGGTCTGCTCCTGCCATGTTGCGGATGTTGCTTTTGCGGTGAAGATGGCTCTACAAAAATTAATAGATTTTCTGAAATCCTCATCTGTTGGGTGCTGCGCATAGGAACAAGAGGCACACATGCCCTGAAAGTTTGACAACTATTTTAAATTGCTACTTTTAAAAACAAATTTCTTCGCACCAGAGCAATAATAGGCTAATAATGTTAAAGCACAGAGTGAACGTGAGAATTTTAGATTTAGATATCTGAATGAAAAATAACATATCTTCATCTTCTGCTTTGTATTTTCCCGCTCTTGTTAAAATATATGTATGTGAACCATTGTGCTTCTGCTTCAACCTCCTGGACAAGTCGTTCGAACGAGTTACTAAGTCGTTCGAACGAGATATTACAGCCAATCACAAAGCCCGTAGCTGCATGATTTGACTGTGGCCTATTTGTATTTAATGGAGTTTGTAAATGACTAGTCAAACTTCGAAACGATGTATCTTGCACTGTTTACCTTTTCTCTGCTCAATGGCGCCCTGCTAACCACCATCGATATATGTATATTTAGAGCATAGATATCACCCGTGACGCATCATCAGAAACGATCTCTGATTGGCTGTAATAAGTCGTGCGCACGACTTAATATCTCGTTCGAACGACTTAGTATCTCGTTCGAACGACTTAGTATCTCGTTCGAACGACTTAGTATCTCGTTCGTACGACTTAGTATCTCGTTCGAACGACTTAGTAACTCGTGCGCACGACATAAAATATTTTGTACTCATGTCCTTTTAGGGGCTCCGTAGAATTTTGTGTACCGAGTATTATAATTTATTGTCATGCTGAATATTCAATCTGTTGTATATCTCTGTATTTTGAAGTTTATGATGACAACTTTCGTGATCAAATTATTCATAGGCTATAATTTTAAGCAGAGAAATGTCTGATCAAACTATTCATATTCAGTCAACCCAGCATAGGCCACACGCCCAATTCATAGGTAGGCTATCCGTCATAGAGCATGTCAACACTGGAGTGTAATGCTCTGATCTGATCTATTGACTTCAAAGTCCACATAGCCTTAGTTTCGCTTTCGTTTCCTTCCTGGGTTTTAGCCAACGCCAACGGCGTCTATTAAATATTTTTTGGAATTAGCCCTATGCCCTTCAATTTCGCACTGAACAGGAAAATCACAAACGCGTTTCACCAAATTAGCGTGAATGACAAGGCATTATTACAGGTTACAGCACATGCAGTAATTATGTTTGTGGACTGCGCTTTAGATAATTATCGAAGTTTTGTTAAGAAGTCTAGACAACACAACAGGGAAACAAACCTTCAAAGAGAGACTCCAGGCTACGCAGGACGGTGTTGCGCAACTAAACAATCTAGCCAAATTATGTTGCGCGTTCAGTAGCACGTCACTGAGAGTGTCTGCAGCTCTCGATACATCAGGTCGACAGCAGAGCCCTCACGGCTTACAAGTAGAATCAGAGTGGTGTGCAAATGTTTTTATGGCCAACTTTTTCTGCCGTCACTCACGGTCACTCGTTGAAGAACGTCAAACTGTTGAATGATCAAAATGGTAACCCGATATAGTATACTGAGTACAGTGTCCAGTGTCCACTGTCCACGCTGGCCAGGAGAGAGAGAGAGAGAGAGAGAGAGAGAGAGAGAGAGAGAGAGAGAGAGAGAGAGAGAGAGAGAGAGAGAGAGAGAGAGAGAGAGAAAGAGAGACAGACAGACAGACAGACAGACAGACAGACAGACAGAGACAGAGAGACAGATACAGAGACAGAGAGGGGAAGGGAGGGAGGGAGAGAGGGACGGACGGGCGGACGGATGGACAGAGGGAGAGAGGGAGGGAGGAAGGGCTGTGACAGGACGTGAACACCGAGAGGTCATCAGTGCTATTTCCAATCTCGTGGTCTGTTTGACAACCGGCGAATATTAAATTTGTTATTGATGCATCTATGTCGGAGACATCTAAAACTTGGTCCGCCGTCTGATAGAGGAAGCATGTGGCGGGTGTCATCTAGACTCTAGAGCAGTCTGACCATTTTTACTTGTTATTTTGTTGAAATATGCGGCTGCCAGTTTACTAACACCCCAAACACACAACTATCACACACACACACACACACACACACACACACACACACACACACACACACACACACACACACACACCTTCACGTTTTGACAGTTGGATTGACTTTTTCAAACTGCCCATTAAACTCAAAATTCTCGTCTTGCTGTTCACAGCACAAAGACAACTTTTTTGCAAACATACATGGGTGTACGGACATTTGAACGGTGGTCAATTGAACGGACGACACTTGACCGGCGACACTTTAACGGGCGATATTAGAACGGGCCGACAATAGAACAGGCGACACTTTTTTGAGGACCACCCTAATATTACTTATGTGGATGAGAGTTCGTGATAGAGACTGACCATTGTGGACTACAATACATGAAAGAAGGGAGAATGAAGAATGCAAGGGTGATGAGGTGGAGTCTTGCCCTTCAGAATTATTGCTTTACAATTCGATACAATAAAGGAAGCAGTAATGTAGTTTCTGATTATTTGAGTAGAGGTTTGACCTAGTACTTAAGTAAGTCATTAGTAAGTAATGATTAGATGTATATAAGATATAATTTAGTTATGTTGTGTTGTTTTGTAAGGTAGAGTAAGGAAGTTGATGAAAAATTAGTGAATGGATAATTAGGTAAGTTGTTAAAGCCTGATTACAGACTTTCGAAGGAGGGGTATTTGTAGCGAATTATTGCGCTATTATCTATTAAACTAATTTGTTATCAATGTTAATTCTTAATTATAGGTAAGAGTTAAGATAGAGTAATTACTGGCGTTGGTTTAGATATTTAATCATTTGGCAAATGAGCAATATAAATCAAAATTATAAGTCACGTGACGTGGTAACTTAGCAACGTAACGACGGTTGTCATGGAGTTGGATCAACATTTTCGGTTAAAAGTAAATAAGCGAATCAGCGACGCTAAAATGGATTTAAAAACTGAAAAGTTAGACGTCAGAGGAAGTTTGAACAGGAATAAGCGATTCCTGGGCTTGAACGTCGATGAAGAGAGACGGGTTGTTGGAGGCAATCGTTTCTAAAAGTTAATATTGACGGCCAGGATGACTGTGGTTGGACGCTTTCGATAGGAAATTGAAGCGTTGCATTCGGACGTTTGGTTGCGAGACAGAATTCTTCTGAAGAGATTCTGGTGGCTCGTTGGAGAACCATTTTGTCGAGACGTGTGTGGTTGTTGAGCGTTTGAAAGGTTGGTGAAGATCGTTGAGACATTGATTGGCGAGTATCACTTTGGGTGATCGGAGACGTGTGTGTGTTCGCTGGCATTGCGACGCATCACATTGATTTGAATTCAACGGCTGGTGTTGGTGTTGTGAATTAGTCAGAATTACATAACCATCGGAGCTGACTCGATTCATCATAGATCGAGTTCTTCTTCAGTGAATTATTTTCAAGCATCATATTCGAAGCACTTGGTTGCATATTCATCGAACAATCAGGAACAAGACAGTTTACACAAGAAGCTGAACTTTATTCTGAAGAAAGTCTCATCTGTCAAGATCAGTTAAGATTATTTAAAACATAATAATTATTAGTAATCAACGCCAAATAAGTAGTTAGGTTACGGCACTGATGTATGTTGACTTTTCATTTAAATATATATTTCATTATTAATATTGGGTCTCTTGTGCTATGATATTAAGAGTCCAGTAATCTTCTAACTCGAATCCAAGGCCTAGTTAGATAAACGCTACAATAAGTCAAAGCCAAATTATGCATAAAAGCAAAAAGTATATTCTTGATTAAAGCAAGATGACAACAATACAATCTGGTGCACAAAAATAAAAGATATCCTTCCTTTGAAGAATGTTTCACGCGTGAAATTAAAATCAGCAGGAAACTAAACAAGTTTCTTCTACAGTGACTATTATCCTATTACATAATTCTGTTCATATCATTGCATCCTCTACTACGAGTGCTTTGGCCTGACTGTTCGGCCAAAGAAAATAATTGTTTTCGCTTTCTCTTCCTTTATGAAGAACAAAAACGGATGATCCGCTCGGAAATCCACGGGGTGTTCTCGACTCACCGCCAGAGAGCGACCCCTCATGACGACAACAGTTGCAGCAGCTGCCTCCGTTCCCTCCTCATTCACATCCACAAATGCCTTATGCACCGCTGCTGAAGCATACAGATTCCCTCCTCCATCAATTCCCGAGAGATCCGCAGATCCTGACTGGAAAATCGAATTCATTCCCATGTCGTTGAGAAGTTCCTTCAGCTCCAGATTCTCCTCCATCTTAAACTTCGGAAGCCAAAGATTCACATCCGGAAAGTCTTGAAATCCGCTGTCGATGTTGGCAAGTTGTTCAGCAGTCAGTTTCTTCTCGAGATCGTCCAACGAAGAAGACGCTTTGTCTGGCAGAAGAATGAACATGCTCAGCGCCCCAGACTTGTACGGCAGCTTTAAGACTTGACATGAAAGATCATTGGAATAGCAGTAACCTGCCCTTTTAACCTCTCGAAACATCAGCTCCACTTTTATAACCTCATCTTTTGAAACATGGAAGTCTGCTTCTGCCGTATCATGCTTCTTGAACTGGCCTTCCCAGGCACTTTTGAAGTAAATGGCGTTGATAAGAACGAGCACAGTCGAAGCGTCAACGATGTGTGACGCAATGTCCTTGATCTTGTTTTGTGTGTTCTCTTCGACCCAGTTATTGATTTCCTGGATGACTTTGTCCGTCTCCATGCTTCTCAAACACAGAACACAACACGGAATCAATTTGCCTGCCAAAAAAAGTTATGGGCTACATAACGATGAATTTGCAGGACACAAGCATTAGGCCTACGAAAATTTCACAAAAACAGGCGGTATTGACACCGCAAATATTATCAAAGACCAACTTAATTGAACCTCATTTCTCATTATAAGCACATGGACTTATCCAATTTTCATATCTTGACTCCACAGAGGACGATTACAAATATGCTACAATAGTCTAAACTAAAGGTTTGTCCGAAAGATGGTCGCAAAATGGTTTTAGGGCTCGTCCACAGGCGGGCACGATATTGTCTAATACGGGCGTGCCATTCGCATAATCAAACCAGACCAGCAAACTCACTCTGGGCCAACGTTGAAAGAACGTTTTCCAACATTGGTAGGTTACAAAGTGCTGGTGCTGGCGGACAGACTAACATTACAAGAAGAAACTTCATTTAGAGTAGGAAACGCCAACACAACGCTTGGTATAGGCTATTCTCGCAGAAGTAAAAGCCAAATTATACATTAAAGCAAATAACGCAAGTAGGACCTACATTCTTTATTAGAACAAGATGACAAAACGCAATCTGGCGCACATATTCTTACATAAAGGATATAATCGCATTTTAAAAAAAAAATGATTCAAATATCAAATTAACATCAGCAGGAAATTGAACAAGATTCTGCCAGTGATTAAACTCTCGGCCTATTAACCAATCCTTTTTTAAAATATTGCTTTTCTTTCTGGAATTATTACGGATGCTTTGGCCTGACTGTTCTGCCAAGAAAGAGAATTGTTTTTGAATTCTCTTCCCTTATGAAGAACAAAAATGGATGATCGACTCGAAATTCCACTGGTTCTTTTCCTGGCATTAGCATTAAACACCCCGCCATATTACCCATAGAATAAGTTGCAGCAGCTGCCTCCGTTCCCTCCTCATTCACACCCACAAATGCCTTATGAACCACCTTCGAAGCATACAGATCCTTTGTTCCATCAATGCCTGAGAGATCCGCAAATTTTGGCATAAAGATCGATTTCATTCCCATGTCGGTGAGGATGATCAGCTCGAAATTCCACTGGAAAGTTACGAGTGCTTTGGTGCTACTGCTCTGCCAAGAAAGAGAATTGCTTTTGCTCTCTCTTCCCTAATAAAGAACAAGAACGGATGATCAGCTCGGAAATCCACGGGTTCTACTCGTAACATTGGTGCACAACATCTCATCATCATCATAGCAGTGGCAGCAGCTGCCTCCGTTCCCTCCTCATTCACATCAACAAACGCTTTGTGCACCACCTTCGAAGCATACAGCTTCTTTGTTCCATCAATGCCGGACAGGTCCGCAGATCCATACTGGAAGATCGACTTTATTCCCATGTCGTTGAGGACTTCCTTCAGCTTAAGATTTTCCTCCATCTTAAACTTTGGGAGCCAAAGATTCACATCTGGAAAGTCTTGAAATCCGCTGTCGATGTTAACAAGATGCTCAGCAGTCAGTTTCTTTTCGAGATGCTCCAGCGAAGAAGACGCTTTGTCTGGCAGAAGAATGAACATGCTCAGTGCTCCAGACTTGTACGGAAGCTTTAAGACTTGACAAGAAAGATCATTGGAATAGTAGTAATCAGCTCTTTCAACCTTCCGAAACATCAGCTGCACTTTAATGGTTGCGTCTTTTGAAACAAGGAAGTCGGCTTCCTGGGTATTGTGGGTCTTGAACTGGTCATGCCAGGCACTCTTGAAGTAAATGGCGTTAATGAGGACGAGAACGGTAGAAGCATCAACACTTCCTGGTGTCAGGATGTCCTTGATCTTTTTGTTTGTGCTCTCTTCAACCCAGTTGTTGATTGCTGCGATGGCCTTGTCACTTGCATTCCTAATCAGCACAAACCAAAAACAAATGAAATGTTGGATTTTACCCAGCTTTAAGAAATATGATGGATTGTGCATGAAATCTATTAATTCAATCTCAAAGTTCAGGTATACTGATTCTCTGCACCTAGTAATATTATACACTGAAAATAATTTTTAAAAACAAAATAAATTACTTTACCTTATTGTAAAATAATTGTGGAGCTCTTCGTTTTTCTGCTGTTTCATTGCCGCAACCTCCGTTCGTTTGTAAAACCATATTGTAGACAATTTCACTAATTCTTTTAATTACACTAGCACACAGCATGTTTATTAAATGTATAGTTAACAATGCTCATGTAATACAATGTTATCAAATCTGCACATTTCTACAGCACCATTTTTCTTAATCCAGATGTGCAAAACTGTTTTCCCACCTAATCTGACATAATCGATAATAATTAAAATTGTATTTGTTTATGACTGCTGTCAATTAAAACAAGGTGAAATCAGTCTAATTGAGTTAAATCAGTTCCGATTGAAGAAATGAAGTAAAGACCATTAGGTTGGAGGCACTGAATGACAGACAGCAGTGGTAAAGACGATACAAATGGCACAATTGCCAGCTTAGCCCTAAAGTTTACAAGATAGACAAAAATTCCAATGGTGTTTGAAGCAGGCAGCGAGACGATGGGATAAATTGAAAGTTAAACAATTGTAACCGAGTACTTTTACAATGCACTATGATTATCCTAATTGCAGAAACACAAACTTCTTGGCCTTGGGCAAGTTGTTTACGTACACGTGCCTCTGTCACCAAGCAGTATAATTTGGTACCGGCGTAAGCTGGGAAGTAAACAGCAAGTCCTGCGATACGCTGGCCTCGTATCCAGGACCTTGGGATTCGTCCATTGCTGGCTCAGGGCCATGGAAAAGGAGATGAGCGCCTCCCTATGTTCCTCATGGAACGGGATAGGACTTTTACATGTGTAAACTGGCTGAGCATAAAGTTTTTCCATCACAGAGTTAGAAGAAAACTGCTCATAATAGTAATTTTAATATATCTCACTGTTCTTTTACGCATTTGCACTTAGATGTTCATATTGAAAGGTTTTAATAATTATAGGGCCTATTAATATATTGTTGGGTGCAGTGGTGTAGTGGGTATGTTCACTGGGCCCAAGGGCGGATCCAGGGTGGGGGCCAATCCGGCCATGCCCCTTCATTTAGAACTGCCCATGTATCGTGCCCCCCCCCCCCCCATTTGGTTTCAACAGGCTTTCGAATAATGTCATAAGAAGGATGTTTAGTAGACTGGATGACTAAAAAAGGTCATCAACTTTTTTGGGCGGACAAGATGGTATACTTTTTACTTTTCCAGAAATTTCGACCTCATGACTAAAAAAGGTCAACTTTTTTGGCGTATACGGGAAAAAATTTCCACACCCAAGGCCAAGAATTTTTGCCCCCCCCCCCCCCGTCTAAAGGTTTTGTATCCGCCCTTGACTGGGCCAACTATATGGAAAAGGCTCGAATCCACTTTAGTTGCAGTTCGTGCAAAGAGCACCCTTTTGTGTGCAGAACAGGTGGTGGTGGCCTTGGACACCTGTTGAGCCACAACGCCACTGGTCACCTTAATTAACTCTTGTATTTACAGGTCTTACTGAGGCAATCCACATAAATTTAATAATTGCCAAGAATAAAACCACGCACCTGAAACTGACAGGAACCAGTTTCGCGTCATAGTGTTTCCTGCAAGCTTTCTGAAATTCACCCAAGACCTTAAATGACTTCTCTCCATACAGACGATTCGCCATGTGCAGCTGGAACGCTGACTCTTTGCTGCACTTCTTCAGGTACTTGATGAAGTCGCTGAATGCCTCGTGGATCTTGGCATCTTCGAGATTGCTGAAGCAAAGCGTCTTCTTCATCTCTTCCAAGGTATTGCCTCTGGCGCCCAAGGATGCCATGCTCAGAACAGCAGAGATGCTCAGGGGCGACATAAACAGGTTTCCTTTGCTTCTCTTTCCTTGCTCTTTGTAGAGCTCGAGGGCGAATCTGGAAATGGCTAAGACCAGATCCTGGCCGTCTTTCACGTTTTTAAACACTTGGTCTGCTCCTGCCATGTTGTGAATGTTGCTTCTGCTGTGACGATGACTCTAAAAAAATTAATAGATGTTTTTGGGTGCTACGCATAGGAACAAGAGGGACACATGCTCTGAAAATTTGACAACTATTTTAAATTACTACTTTTAAAAACGAATTTCTCCGCACCAGGGCAATAATAGACTAATATTGCTGATGCACAGCGTGAACGTGAGAATTTTAAATTTAGAAATCTATACGAAAAATAACCAAGTTCTTCATCTTCTGCTTTGCATTTTCCCCTCTCTTGCCAAAATAGGCCTATATGTAAGATAAGCCACTGTGCTTTTGCTTCACCCCTCCTGGAAAAGATAATCTGCGGGCGTTTATGCACACTCCACAGTCCACACAGTTCTTAATATTAGCCTACCGTATAGGAAAAGTAGACATACAGGGTGGCCCAAAAAAAGTGATAACACCTCGTAGCAAAGGGTCATTTAATATGATTGAATCAATATAACGTGTTGTAATTTACTGTCGTATGCTAAGTAGTAATTAAGCTACTCATAAAACATGTTCAATGTGTCCCCCTTGCTTCTCAACAACTTTTTGCAAGCGAGAAACACCAACTGATACCATGATACCGCAGCTGAAAAGTTCACGTTCTCGTATGTCTCCTTCTGGAACTTAATTGTCCTTTCTTTGATTCAACTGAGTAAATACGACCTGGTAACGACCATGTTGAGAATTAACTGGCAAAGGTGAATAGGCCTATCTTGTTGTGTGTAAACCAGATGGTTCGTACACTTCTGTCATTAGGAAACTGTTCAAGTAGCTGCTGACTGCGTTGCAAACGTTTCAATTTGCAATTTTCGTTGAGCGTCTGTCCGATCACACGCTTGTTCGTTGTTGTAAATATTGCCTTACAATACGTTGCACCGACGTCTGTGATGTAGCCTACCCGTGTCTCTTTGAATTTCCCACGGATTTTTGTGACTGTGAGGATCATCTTCTTGATTGCAGATCAACTCACTCACCCGCTCAAAGTTCTGTCGTGTTCTAGCAGACTTTGGCCGACCACTTCCGCGTTTAGGTTCTGTTGTTCCGTCATGATAAACTTATTTAATAACCCGACTGACACTATAGGCTTTGTGTGGAAACTCATTTTTCATTAGCCTTGCACTCCAATGTTTCTCAATAAGCAAATTTTTTTTATCAGAATACGGTCTTTTGTTGTGATTTTTGTCATTCTGATCAAAATATCTTCAAAACACGCAGAAGTTGACGATTGGCAAATAAAAAATTAAAAATGTCGACCGGAAGTTGTCGTAATAATGATGTCAAATGACTAAACCGTTAAGTAAGTAAATTAGTGAACTTTTGCAGCTATTATGGATATAGTCTAAACAGATTTGAACTAATTATAGTACATTTTACAACGTGTTATCACTTTTTTTGGGCCACCCTGTACATAGGCTACATAACCTCGCACAGCAGCGCGCAGTAGGTCTGCGTGGTTGGCATGCAGCAATAAAGATGCATACCGGTACCGACAGTACTATATGGTTGTGAGACATGGACAATGACCAAGATAATGAAAAAAAGATTAACGCATGTGAGATGTGGATTTGGAGGAAGATGCAGAGAATATCTTGGAAAGAAAAAAGAACAAATGAGTGGGTGCGCACAGAAATTGGTATCGATATGGATGAGTCGTTACAACAAACAGTGCTAAGAAGAAAGTTGGTTTTCTTTGGTCATGTTATGCGTACAAATTGTTTGGAGAAAGATATGATGCTGGCATGCGGTGAGGGAAGGAGAAAACAAGGGCGACCAAGGAAAAGGTGGTTGGACGATGTTCAAGAAACAACAGGAATGAACTGGAACAACTAAGAGAAGCGACATCAGAAAGAAAGCAATGGAGAAGGCTGGCCTTGTCGATCGCTAGAGTTCAACGAACTTACGGCACAAGGTGACAAGGTGACCGGTACCAAAGAAGACTAGAAAGGCTAATGGTAGCCTATGCTGCCTATAATAGCAGATGTTATTCAGGTGCAGCAGGTAAAGAAGACCAAAAGACCGACGGGTAAGTTCGAAACGTATGACCAAAATATTCAAATTTTTTAAAAAAAGTTTATGATGACAACTTTCGTAATCAAATTATTCATATTTAAGCAGATAAATGTATGAATAAACTATTAAGATTCAATCAACCGAGCATAGGCTACACACCCTTTTTACAGGTAGGCCTATTCGTCACAGTGCATGTCAACGACGGATGGATAGTGTAATGCTCTGATCTGAGCTATTCACTTCAAACTGCATATAATATTATATAGCCTAATTTTCGCTTTCATTTCCTTCTGGGGTTTTAGACAACGCCAGCGGCGTCTATTTTTGGAATAGGGCCTAATATTATGCCCTTCAGTTCGCACTGAACAGGAAAATCACAAAAGCTACTTTGTTTCTCTAAATTAGCGTGCATGGCAAGACATTATTACAGGTTACAGCACACGCAGTAATTATGTTTCTGGACTCCGCTTTAGATAATTATCGAAGTTTCGTTAAGAAGTCTAGACAACACAACAGGGAAACAAACCTTCAAAGAGAGACTCCAGGCTACGCAGGACGGTGTTGCCGCAACTAAACAATCTAGCCAAATTGTGTTGCGCGTTCAGTAGCACGTCACTGAGCGTGTGCAGCTCTCGATACATCAGGTCGACAGCAGAGCCCTCACGGCTCACAAGTAGAGTCAGAGTGGTGTGCAAATGTTTTTATGGCCAACTTATTCTGCCGTCACTCACGGTCACTCGTTGAAGAACGTCGAACTGTTGAATGATCAAAATAGTAACTCGATGCAGTCCGGTGTCCACGCTGGCCAGGAGAGAGAGAGAGAGAGAGAGAGAGAGAGAGAGAGAGAGAGAGAGAGAGAGAGAGAGAGAGAGAGAGAGAGAGAGGCAGGCAGGCAGGCAGGCAGGCAGGCAGGCAGGCAGGCAGGCAGGCAGAAAGAGAGGCAGGGAGGCAGAGAGGCAGGCAGGGAGGCAGAGAGGCAGGGAGAGAGAGAGAGAGGGAGGCAGGCAGGCAGGGAGGCGGGCAGGGGCAGGGAGAGAGGGAGGGAGGGAGGGAGGGAGGGACGGACGGAGGGAGGGACGGAGGGAGGGAGGGAGGGAGGGCTGTGACAGGACGTGAACACCGAGAGGTCAGTGCTATTTCCAATCCCTCCCTCATGGTCTGTTTGACAACAGGCAAATATGTTATTGATGCATGTATGTCGGAGGCATCTAAAACCTGGTCCGACGTCTGATAGGGGAAGGATCTGGCGGTTGTCATCCAGAGCAGTCTGAACATTTTTACTTGTTATTTTGTAGAAATAATATTATGCGGCTGCCAGTTTACTAACACGCCAAACACACAACTGTCACACACCAACCTTCACGTTTTGACAGTTGGATTGACTTTTTCAAACTGCCCATTAAACTCAAAATCCTCGTCTTGTTCTTCACAGCACAGACAATTTTTTGGCAAACATAATTACTCGTCAAAGTGGTTTTTGAAAAATTATTCAGTCTCAGTCTGCGGTTGGAAATAACAGCCGTAAGAAAGTTCTACCCGTCAGTTAGACCAGCCATGGGCGGAGACAGAAACTTTGGACGGGTGGGGGTGGCAAAAATTCTTGGTCTTGGGCCCGGGAAAAATGTTAGGCCTTGGGTGGAAAATTTTTCTTTCGTATCCGCCGAAAAAGTTGATGACCTTTTTTTAGTCATCCGGCCAAATTTTCGGGAAAATCATACCATTTTGTTCGCCGAAAAAGTTGATGACCCCTTTTTTCGTCATCCGGTCAAAATTTCTGGAAAATCATACCATTTTTTTCGCCGAAAAAGTTGATGACCTTTTTTTCTTTAGTCCTCAGATTCATTCGGACTTTTAGAAAACATGCCATTTCCAAATAGGGGGTGCCGCAATGCGCAATGCATGGGTATTTCTTAATAGGGGGGGGGCCAAATTGCACAATATAGGCTATACATTGTTCCACAGCATGTTCAACCCAAATGGGGGGGGGCCGCTCCACATGGGAATTCTAAATGGGGGCCATGGCCGGATAAGCCCCCCCTGGATCCGCCTCTGAGACCAGCAGCTGCTCTGCATGCAGGTACATAGGCTATTGTGTTCGAGATTTTCAGCGACAAACAGACACTGGGACACCAGCGTAACCGTCGATTTTATACAAAATCAAATCAAGTCTGCAACATTAGCGTGTTAGGCCTGTATACTGTGGTTGCTTTGTCCGTTCCGTTTCCAGGACTGGTAGCCTAAGTGGTAACTAATAGGTTTAATAGGTGAGGGTGTCTTAGGCCCTTAGCTTCGTGTTCAAACACTCCAATGCTGGAAATGTAGTGCCCCAAGAGACTCTTCGGAAATGTCGCTTCGCATATCAATGTGGTGTGCATAAAGGAAGTAAAATCTTGGGCATGCATGTCGACCATGAAACGCACCTGTGTACTTTTGAATCGGTGCACACCAGTGATAATAAAACGTCTTATTGCTATTGGGCAGTTGTATGTCCATGTAGGCCTACTTGATGTCCATGTATGGCCTATGTGCAGCTTAAGTACACTCTAGGATTTAGTATAATGTGTTTTCGAACATTGGACTGTATATTGATTAATTCTAAGAATTATACATGTATATTGCCATGTCTGTAGCCTACCCCAAAATGCGGATAGCACATGATAGGATTTCGGCTAAAGCGAGCCAATACCACATAAGCGGGCCAAAATCGCAGGTTACCCGGCCTGTATCTAAAAATAACTATGCAGTTGCCATCGTACTTCATCACTGCAACTAACAAACTAAAGAAAAGCGAGCCAAATATAAGATAAACCCAGCCAGCACTGTTCTTTCTAGCACAGGTAATCGGCTCGCTTTACCAGGGTAATCAGGTTTAGCGAGCCAGAAGTTTAGATAAAGCGAGCCAAGGCTCGCTTTACCAGAATTACACGTTTTTAATGCAATTTTTTCTACTTTTAACTAAACAACACATTATAGACCATCAATTATGTAAAAACTGATGCTTGACATTCAGAATCATGGCATACAGTGCAATAATATACAGTTATGCCAACAACAAAAACCAGTTGGTGAGGTTATTATAATAATTTATTTATAGGTCTCTAGTGCAGAGAACATCCATTATCTAAAAACTCTGAAGCAGTCACTAAAATGGTAACTTTCTTTGATGCCTTTTCCTTTCCTGATTTCTTTGCCTTCAGTTTGTCAGATATGTGTTTCAAGGTTTCTACACTTGTTAGTTCATAGGAAGGCGGTTTAATCCGTGGTCTTTTAACAAGTGGCCTGTCTCTGTGATGAACTGGCAGTAACTGTGCAAATGTCAAAATGCTGTCACCAGACGTACTTGTGGGTGGCATCAAATGTTCTTCAACGACAGGAGCCGGTGGATCTGGATCAACACCTGAATCAGATGTGGCACCAGCAGGATCAGCACAGTGACCCTGTGTACTTGTGGACGGAATCATTAAAGTTTGTTCTTTGCTGACAACAACATCATTGGATACATAAGAAATGAAGGACATACTTCTTTCAGTTATTGTGCTTCATTGTATTCATTAATGGCCGCCAACATATGCTCTTGTGACCACATGTTCAATTTTGATCCAACATGACTGGCACCGACATGACGTGTATGTGCTCCTTTCAAAGGCATTGACTTTTTACTAGGGCTGCACGTTAATCGCCGTTAACGCCCGCGATTAACGCGTTAAAAAAATTTGCGATTAATTTTTTAACGCGTTAACGCAAAAGACGCATTAAATATTTTATGAATTTTTATCATTTTATGTCAAGTTTTGTAATCATTATTTTTCAAGTAATCATCGGTTATCGGTTACCGCCCACTTCTGTCGAGTCGCCCAACACTTCTCGTACGAGACATGCCTACGTCCGGTCCATCGGCACATGTTGTTTTCGTTATTTCGATCACTTTAAACAGCCGTTTTTGATTTATGATAGATGTTGTTGGTTTTTGTCAAACAATGGAGTCGAAGAAAATGGGCAAAACAGTTATGGACGGACAGTTTAAGTTTAAAACTGATAAGGTAGTGGTTTGTAAATATTGTAACAGAGAATTTAACTACCACCGCAGTAATTCGTCGCTGTCGAACTACTTGGCGGAGAGCGTTACCTCTCATGTTCTGTGGTTCTGCCAACATTCTGCCACCTTTTTCGTGCACTAACTGTTTCCGAAGACGATCCGCTTTACGTTGTGAAATTCAAAACCGCTTTCATAAATGATCTCAAAACTCGTCAAGAAAACTGCAACCTTCGCTGGCTATACTTCGCCACAGCCCTGGATCCACGCTTCAAAAAGCTGAAATGCCTTCCAAAAGAAAAGCGAGAGGAAGTCAGGACTGAGCTGCAAATCGTAGTCTCAAGTGTTGAAGAGAAGTTAAAGGAGCAGATACCTGCAGCATCAAACACTGGTATGTTATTGTTCTTTTATTTAAATTAATTTGGTGCATTCATCTGTTGATTTAAGTTGTTTATTTTAAAGTCTGCCAAAAACATATGATATTTTATCAATTTTCATCCGACTCAAATGATAAATGGTTGATATCACCGTGGAGGTTGCTTGTAAATTCTGAATGATTGAAGGTCAATCAAATGAACAGACATCAGTGTGATTGGTTGGTAAAACTTGATATCTGTTCAGTTGATTGAGTTGGTGGTAGAGTTGTTGTCCTGTGACTAAGAGAAGGAATTGAGTCTTATAAGGATTCAGGAATAGCTTGTCCAGATTTCCGTGAATCTGTAGTTTTGGGTTGTTAGTGCGGTTAAAATAATTATTTCAAATTTTAATAAATGTAATTTAAATTTCTATTATTATTGAGCCTGCCTAAAAATATCGGACTCAAATGATGATAAATGCCATGACCGTGGAGGTTGCTTGTACATTCTGAATGATCAGACAACAGTGTGATTGGTTGATATCTGTTCAGTTGATTGAGTTGGTGTCCTGTGACTAAGAGAATGAATTAAGTCCTATAACGATTTGAACAGGAAAAGTTTGTAAAAAATTTAATTAATTGGAATTTATTATTTTTATTTTAGAACCTGCCAAAAAACTTATGAAATTCTATGAAATTTCTTCTGACGATGATGATGACGACGATAGACCTTTGATTCCACGGGCTAAATCAACTTCGGATGCGCTACTTCGCTACAAAGATGCGCCAGAGATCGATACGGATTCTTGTCCACTGCAGTGGTGGAAGGATCATGCTGGAGCCCACAAAGTCCTGGCCACTGTAGCAAGGAAATACTTAGCGTCTCCGGCCACTACTGTTCCCTGTGAACGATTGTTCTCTCTCTCTGGGAACATTTTGAACAAAAAGAGAGCATGTTTGTCAACAGACAATGTTAATAAACTTGTATGTCTGAGTAACTGGCTGCATTTACAGCTTTAGGCTGTTCAGACCAAATCACATACTCTTTTAAAAATTTCAGGAAATGTGCGATTAATTAATCGCGATTAATTTTTTTAATCGTGCGATTAATCGCGATTAAAAAAATTAATCGAAATGCAGCCCTACTTTTTACGTTTATTTGCACGTTCAGTCAATCTCACAGCAGACTTTTTGCTGTGTCTGGAAGTCAGCAAGCATCTCCCCATTATGTTGTAGGCTCAACAACTTAAAAAACCTGCAAACTAATTTATTAAAATAATCAGTGCACTAAGACACATACATAGTGTGATCTCAAAGTGTGATCTCAAAGTTAAATCTGTTTTAAAATGTCTTAATGACGAGCGAATGGCAAGGGCCATGACCGAAAAACTTGATTTTATATATGAAACTTGATTTTATATATATAAAACTTGATCTTATATAACTTTCAGTGCCAAAGCAATCAGAAATTATGATAGAAATTCTAATGTATAAAAACCGAGCCACTGGCTCGGATTATCTGATGCGCAGAGGCTCGCTTAATCTACAGCGTCATATAGGCCTAAGCCGAGCCGCGCGCTAAACCAAGGGTTAGGCTATTCCTTTTATCATTGCTCAAGAATAAATCAGACAAAACGAACATTTAGATACTAATAAGATATATTAACGGAAACTAATTTAGATAGCGTGTTCTTGGACAAAAAGACGTACTGTGACTTTTAAGATTTGTCAGTTTAAAAGTCAAGTTACCAGAAAGTTGATTTTTTTCACGGGTCACTTCGAAACACGAACTGTAATCTAAATTATTGCAGCGACAGCCTGGCGAACGTAATGGATATGAGTTACCGTATAATAACTCATTTTAGATCATCAATAATATTTACCGTAGTCCTCATAAATTAAAATCTACACGTAAAATGGTAGCTGTGGCTCGCTTTATCTGCAGGCTCGCTTTAGCCTATTAATTATATAAAATATTCTTATCTTATCCGTTGGCTAAGATAAGAACTTCAATATCGTTCTTGACCAGAGATCCCAAACCAGAGCTAGACGAGAATCATCCACAGTATCACATGCAGGAGACAATTCACGAAGAACAAGTAAAGTAGGCTAACGTAACAGCCGTACATAATAATGCATTTTTTTATGTAGGCCTAGGCCTACAGTAAGAAAGATAAGAGCAACGCCGCCTTGCATTATCAGATTTATTCAAAGCTCAAGTTCTGCTTAAGTGCATTAAATCAGTCAAAAACTACGTTAAATTTCAATTCAAGAATAGTCATTTAAATAGATTAAAGCTCCTAGTTCGAAGATTTGATGTAGGCCTAGGCCTACATGTAGGACAGATTTTAATGTAGCTGCAGGCTACTGTAGGCCTTTTTTATGTCAAGCCTCTTTATTACCTCCCACTATCTGCAAATATAGACTCTATAATAGAGGTGCTCTTTCGAATTAATCTGGCCATGCATCAAACGTAGATAGAATTCGCTAAAAAGTTAGTCAGGGTCGCCTAACAACGCTGGAAAATAAAATAATCTATTAAAATTTGTGTATAGTCTATGGGACAAAGATCAATGAATCAGTTTTTTTATTGGTCTGTGTGTATCAAGCACACTAAAGCAGGAATAAGGTTACACAAATCATCACCAGTAGGTTATCACAAATAAATAAGACAATAATCAAAGCGAAAATTTAATTAGTGCTTTGGTGCAATTGCTCTGCCAAGGAACAGAATAACTTTTGATTTCTCTTCCCTAATGAAGAACAAAAATGGATGATTAGCTCGAAATTCCACTGGTTCTCTTCCTGGCATTACCATTAAACACCCCGCCATATTACCCATAGAATAAGTTGCAGCAGCTGCCTCCGTTTCCTCCTCATTCACATCCACAAACGCTTTGTGCACCACCTTCGAAGCAAACAGCTCCTTTGTTCCATCAATGCCGGAAAGGTCCGCAGATCCATGCTGGAAGATCGATTTCATTCCCATGTCGCCAAGGACTTCCTTCAGTTCTAGGTTTTCCTCCATCTTAAACTTCGGAAGCCAAAGATTCACCTCTGGATAGTTTCTAAATCCTCTGTCGATGTTAACGAGATCCTCAGCAGTCAGATTCCACGCGAGATGCTCCAGCGAAGAAGACGTTTTGTCTGGCAGAAGAATGAACATGCTCAGCGCTCCAGACTTGTATGGCAGCTGTATGACTTGACACGAAAGATCTTTGGAATAGTAGTAAGCAGCACTTCTAACGTTTCGAAACATCATCTCCACTTTTATAATCTCATCTTTTGAAACATGGAAGTCTGCTTCTGTCGTATCATGCTTCTTGAACTTGTCTTGCCAGGCACTCTTGAAGTAAATGGCATTGATGAGGACAAGAACGGTAGATGCATCAACGCTCCCTGGTGTCAGGATGTCCTTGATCCTGTTGTTTGTGCTCTCTTCAACCCAGTTGTTGATTTCTGCAATGGCCTTGTCACTCGCATTCCTTTTCAGAACACAAAGCCACATTTTAAAACTATTTCACTAAATATTTTAACTAGGCTATACTAGCACATATCCCCTTAAATGTAGTTAGCATTTCTCATGTAATGTCATAAACATCTGAACACTTCTCTAGCACTGTTTTCAGAAATCCAAAGCGTAAAATTGTTTTTCAATCTAATCTCGTACAATGCAAGGACTTGAAAATGGCTGCTAGCAGTAAATCACAACGAAATGAACGGCCATTTCATAGCGAAATCAGTCCGCATTCTTCACCCATTATAAAAATTGAGTCTACAGACCGTTCAAAAATTTTTACAGAACGCGTCTCGCAGCATTATACCATTCATAGACGGAAAACACGCCTTTAGTGGATGCAGGGAAAATCCCAGACATGACCATAGCCCGAGGAAGAAGCGGGAGGACATTCCATGTGGTAAGAGCAATCACAGCAAATGATCGGCTTTAAGTTAAGGCACACTGA
This sequence comes from Lumbricus rubellus, assembly GCA_945859605.1. Classification (NCBI taxonomy): domain Eukaryota; kingdom Metazoa; phylum Annelida; class Clitellata; order Crassiclitellata; family Lumbricidae; genus Lumbricus; species Lumbricus rubellus. The sequence goes on along the minus strand of OX243827.1, from coordinate 30,062,351 downwards.
ATACGAGTAACTACATGCATGTCAAACGGTCGGCAGAGCGCAAGGGACGAAGAGATGTCGTAGAGGGAGGCTTGTGCAATGTGCATGTAGTTGGACAGATATTTGGGGATCTTGTCTCCAGTCGTAATTAGCCAGGAGCCCAGAATAGTGATCTTATATTGCACCCGAGAGTTGATAGGGAGCCAGTATAGAACTTTATTGTGTTGCATGCAGACACATAATTACAGAATGCAGCGGTAAAGACAACAATGGCATCAATTTATATTGCGCCACTTCAAGATATCTAGTCAGAGGCGCTACCAACCCAGGTTTGGTCGAAAAGAAGAGCCGTGAGAAGACGATAGAAAGAGCTACCAAAGTCACGGGGTAGCGAATGGAGAGCCGCAGGGAGGCCATTGCAGATACCTGGACCCAACACCGAGAAAGCTCTTCGCTGCATGATAGGCCTAGTGGTACAAGAAAATGGGACAATAATCATAGTCACAACGGGCAGCTGACCGCAGCGAACGGCGGCCCAGAGAAACGGAGACATGGGTAAATAGCTCACAAGGGTAGGATGGAACTTGAGCCAGGACGCAGTGTCAAGCAATAGACGAGACTCTATAAACAAGCTTTGCTGCAGTGGGAGCCAGTGGAGATCGTCCCTCGTGAAGGCAGAAACATGAGCATACCGGAGATGCCACCAACAATGCGTCCTGCAAATGTGTGTTTTCCCATCTATAGGCTATAATAGCTAATCTCAAAACCTGCTTTTTCACTCGGAGTTGCACGCACTGTGAGCGTTTCTCAAAGGCTCTTGCCGCAAGAAGCGCTTTATAAGTGGTCAGATAGGCTACAATACAATTACAGTACTATATAATACAATACAGCAGAGGTTCTCAACCGGTGTTGACCGGCGGTGTATCGCGTAAAACTTGTGTGTCGTTGGTGTGTCGCGAGAGAATTGGTGTGTCGCGAATTCTCACATCATACACCCATCGTTCTCGCAATACACTGACTTGCCTACTGTAGCAGTTTAACGAGCGTAGGCTGTGAGAACTTGAAGCACTCTATTTATCTATTCCATTTAATCGCAAAAACTGGGACGGCCACAATGATTACCTTTCTTAGGCCCACAATCGCTAGCCTACATATAGGACAACTTGAAACATTTTGCGGATGACGCGGAAATGCGAACGCGTCGAATTAGATCTGCTTTGCCCATTAGAAACTAAAAAGCATACCAGGTCAACTTTTCATTCATTTTGAATTGTGAACAATAATTTAAAATAGAAAAGCTGTTTTAACTTTGACATAGGCCTAGGCCTATTTTAATTTTAAAGATATTGACGTAATTATGACGACTGCATGGTGTGTCCCCAAATTCGGTTGTAAGTTTAGGTGTGTCGCGACCGGAAAAAGGTGGAGAACCTGTGCAATACGGTACAATACAATTAAACAACGCACCTGAAGCTGACAGGAATCAGCTCTGCGTCGTAGTGGTTCCTGCAGGCATTCTGAAATTCATCCAAGATCTTAAACGACTCCTCTCCATACAGACGATTCGCCATGTGCAGCTGGAACGCCGACTCCTTGCTGCACTTCTTCAGATGTTCGATTAAATCGCTGAATGCCTCGTGGATCTTGGCATCTTCGAGATGTTCAAAGCAAAGCGTCTTCTTCATCTCTTCCAAGGTCTTGCCTCTGGCGCCCAGGTATGCCATGCTCAAAACAGCCGAGATGCTTAGAGGAGACAGAAACAGGTTTCCTTTGTATCTCTTTCTCTGCACCTTGTAGAGGTCCAGGGCGAATCTGGAAATGGCTAAGACCAGGTCTTGACCGTCTTTCTCATTTTTAAACACTTTGTTTGCTCCTGCCATGTCGTGGATGTCGCTTCTGCTGTGACGATGACTCTAAAGAATTAATAGATGTTTCTGAAATCCTCATCCGGTGGGTGCTGCGCATAGAAACAAGAGGGACACATGCATCTGGAAAATTTGCACCTATTTTTAACATAGCCTACTACTTTCTGAAACAAATATCTTCGCACAAAAGCAAGAACGACAAAAATTGAGGACCACAATTAATTTAATCCCACGTATATTCATTCAATACATTTATTGTAACCATCAACCATAAACAATAGTCATAGTAACCTACAAGATGCTTCACAAGATCGGATGGTAACATGGAAGGCCCTAAGGGATGAAAATCCCGCTAACAGGGACACCTATTTACATATGCAATTTTAACTGATGGCTAAACGGTTGATATCATGAATTGAATAGTAGGCAAAATAACAGAATGAAATGACAAGTAATGTAAAAAACTTAACTAAACAAACAACAACACACTTACAAAACAAAAAAGTGCTTACAAGGTTAAACATCTTCACAGTCATTAATTAAATAGTCACGTAGCAGCGTCTTAGCCCTTAATAAACTTGATGCCTGCTGAATATGATTAGGAAACGAGTTCTATACACCTGGTCTAGTGCATTTAATATGAAATCTTCTTGAGTTTAATCGAGCAGATATGATACGATAGTGAGAGGAGTTTCTAGTAGAGTAATTGTGTACCGGTATATCAGAACCTTGTTGGAAGTAGGGATACCCTGTAAAGTTAAGGGGTAGAAGATCATGGGTGAACCGATACATAAAGACTCCAATCTGGAAACCGACGTGAAGAAAAAATCATCCCCCTCATCCTTAAATGCTTATCTAACTTAATGACCGTTATTAAAGATGTCATTTTCAATAGGCCCTACTGTTTTCTATAGGCCTACCGGTATCTCTATGTATGTGCTGTGTATCACTTGGTTTTATCATTAAACGAATATATATATATATATAATTTTGTAAATATGCACATATATACAGTTCCGAACTCCACAAGTCCAATTGCTCAGCAGAGTACTGAGCGAGTGTTGGAATTATGCCCTTCAATAAACATCGAACAGGAAATTACCAACGCGTTAGTTTCTCTCAGCGTGAATGACAAGCTGTTATTACAGGTTACAACTCACGCAGTAATTATGTTACTCGAACTTCACTTACGATACCGACGTAATGTTAGGTAATGTAAGGTAATGTCTACACAACACGGAAACAAACCTTAAATATATATAATCTGCGCAGGGCTTTACTCGGAATTAAACACTTATGACTGTTATCTTGGGCGCTCAACAGAGCGTGTGTTATCTAGGCTATAATACGCCTACCTCATGTAGGCCTAGGCGGCAGGGCCTCGCGACTTATGCAATGTATGACTGTAACAGTGGTGTCCAAAAGTTTTTGCATGGCCACACATTTCTGCGTCTCTTCAAACCTCCACGGCATGCTATTATCTCGGTTGTGACATAGAGGTTATACAATTATATAATTTTACTGAGGCACCCGACGTTGATCGCTAAATTTCGGGTTTTCGCCAACCCTCCGTCCCACCCCGCTTCCTCCAAAAAGCCAAACATAGGCGGGTGTGTGCTAACTCTGGGTGCCTTTTAACAACTTGGTTAACCATTTGCCCGTTCATTTTTAAATTTTAAGCCCGTTTTCAGCGGATATTCTCGGAGTAAACGGGTAAAAGATTAATAGAATTATTGCAGGCTGTATGTTCTGCTAGTAGGCTATAGGCCTAGTGAAGATTTCTGTGATCTGCGTTCTTGTGAATATTTTTTGTTTCAACTGCATAACTGTACACTGTAACCGGTTTCCTACATGCATTGTGGTCGTTTACCAAGTTTTGTGGGTCTTTAAATACGCCACACACTGTGTCCAAATAGGACAGATTTAAACAATGAAACCGATGACGTATCAACAAGTTGAATTCACGTTCCTATCTATTTGCTTGCATAGACGCGGTGACTTAGCCTATTTTCTTCGATTATGTTCAACTCCGAACACGCGCTGTTCCATTACTTGCCTCCGTTAAAGCAGGCGGAGGGAGCGCTTCCACACGATGGAATCTTCCGGTGGCATGCAGACGATCGAGTGCGACGAATGTTTCTTATACGAATGCTATAAATCTGATTATTCGTGAGTCTGATGTCACTATTACATTACGTCGTTTGTAACTTAGAAAACGGTCAGTTACTGAGAATTAAGTGAAAGCTTACTCACTTACTTACTTACTTACTTACTTACTTACTTACTTACTGCAATTCGTGCAAACCGATATCAACTAATCTAACATGATCAATTTCATGACGTTTAGTAGATCCAATTTCGTAAAATCACAATTTGCTTATTGCAAGTTATTGGCATAGAAAATGAAGCTCTTAAAATCTTAAACTGCAAGAGCAGCTTCACAGAGTGCAATAGGGATACGAAATGCATGTTGCACGTGCACATACTTAAAGACACAATTCAGAAACAACGTGAGAACGATGATTGGCATACATGCTACATACACATATGTATACATACATACATATATACATACATACAATCATACATACATACATACATACATACATACATACATACATACATACATACATGCATACATGCTACATACACATATGTATACATACATACATACATACATACATACATACATACATACATACATACATACATACATACATACATACATATATATATATACATGCATACATGTATAGAAATATTTTGTTTATTGGGTCTATGTGTTCTTCGTCGCGCGCGCATTTGTCTGCGCGCATTTGTCGTGCGCGATTTTGTTACTGCGCGCATTTGTCTGCGCGCATTTGTCTGCGCGCTTTTGACATGCGCGCTTTTGACCGTGCACCGATGATTGGCCTTCTCGATGTGGGTCTCTGATAAATCATAAATCAATCGGATTTACTACATCAGATCACAGCTGCTTGAGTGTGCGCCTGATGCCTCGGTTGGCCTGACTACTCTGCCAAGAAAGAGAATTATGTTTGCTTTCTCTTCCCGGATGAGGAACAAAAACGGATGATCTGCTTCGAATGTTTCATATCTTGGCTTATATTTTGATAGACTCTTGACCGTCACAAGAGCGTGACTTGCACCAGCTGCCTCCGATCCCTCCTCATTCACATCCACAAATGCCTTATGCACCACCTTCGAAGCGAACAGCTGATTTGTTCCATCAATGCCTGAGAGATCTGCAGATTCAGACTCGAATATCGATTTCATTCCCATCTCATTGAGGACTTCCTTCAGCTCAAGATCTTCTTCCATCTTAAACTTCGGAAGACAAACTTTCACATCCGTCCTGTTATATTCGCGATCGATGTTGGTGAGATGCTCAACAGTCAGTTTCTTCTCGAGATCCTCCAGCGAAGAAGACGTTTTGTCTGGCAGAAGAATTAACATGCTCAGTGCTCCAGACTTGTACGGCAGTTTCAATACATGGCAAGAAAGATCCACGGAATAGCGGCAGTATGCATGGCAAATCTTCTGGTGCATCATCTGTACACGAATGGTGTCGTTTGGTGTCACAAAGAAGTCAGCTTCTTTAGTGAGGCGCTTCTTGAACTGGTACTGCCAGTTGCCCTTGAAGTAGATGGCGTTGACGAGAACGAGAACCGTTAATGCGTCAACGCTGCCTGGTGACAGGACGTCCTTGATGGTTCCCTCCGTCTTTCCTTCGACCCAGTTGTTGATTTCCGAGATTGCACTAGAAGCCATCCGCCTTCTCAACATAAAGCATAGCATGGATTGCAATCGCTTTGCTTAAACCCATACAGAACAAAAGAGTTTAGGCCTATAGCCTTGTATAGGACTTTAGGGAATTTAAAGTGTAAGCAATGCGAAACATTACACAAGAACCAAATAAGTCTCGTGTTAGCCTTTCATTCATTCATTCAGAGCATTTAGCCTATACAGCGCCCCTTCAAGAAGCCTTGCAGCCACTACCTTCACCAGGGTGAGAATTGCCAGGGGGTTGGGGGGTTCAACCCCCCAGTCAATTTTAGAGCCCCATGTTAAAGTATGTTTTTCATACCCCAATTCCAAGTTTATCATAGGCCAACCCCCCCCCCCCAGTTATTTTTCCACAATTCTCATACTGACCTTCACATGGCGATATTGTTGTCTTTCCAAACCGTGTCTTGGGCCAGAATTTACAAAGTTTCCCTTGCACTAGCTACTTATTGGCTCACAGAAAGTATCCAAACGTTAAAGTTATAGTCAAACGCTAATCTAATACGTCGCACAAAAAGGGCATTTATATTTATCTATATTGCAATATTGCAATCAAAGGTTAGAGATCGAACGGTAGAACTTCTACGCTAAACTGTATTCCGAAATCAGTCCAGTTACGAGTTGTCCAGATCCTCTTACTGAACTGATTTATTCTAGCCTCTTGGGAAAGAACAAATAATTCAGATATTTTCTGAGAGCTTCTAACGCGCCACTACTGTAATGCTCAAGACATGCGTTGATACAAGGCAGCTGCCGAGCAAGTGCCGTGTAGAATACCAGAAAAGGCCTGGATGAAAACCAGCCTCGAATATCTAAGACTCGTACAAGAGAATAAAATGATCAAGATCGAAACTAAAGAGAAATATCAAATTCTGTAATTGACCGATTCCGAAACAATCTGCACAACGATCATCACTGATAAAGTTCTTTAAAATATGAAGTTCACATAATAGAAAACGTTAAGAGCACTACAACTACATTTCTACTTGCATGCACTCACTAAAAGCAAAGCCTGGAACGTTTCAAGTTAAATCACAGCAGTTAACAGTTAATATATTTAAATGTAATATTTTTACATCTACGCCTAAAGTCTAATTTCTGGTGCAGTCAAAAACTGCTTTGTAACCTATTCTTGTTCCAGCAAAGATCTAAAGAGACAATCCATCCACGGCACAATCTGAGTTAGGATTTGCCAAATATGGTCCCGGTCGTATAAAATAACAGCAGTTAAGAGGTAGTACTACGCGTCTGGCATACGGTATTAATAACAGTTAGCAAGAAATACAATATGAATATTTTCCCAGTCGTTTATCAAATAGCAGTACTTAAAGAGGTAGTACTAAGCATCTGGCATATTAATAGCAGTTAGCATGAAATACAATATGAATATAACACAAAAGCCTCTTAAAAATTGTTAATATCCTTATCCTCTGCTTAGTTTAAATTATGCTGAAGTTATAAGCTCTCGTAGAAAACATGCAACAATTATTTCTGACATGCCATTCACATATTCGAAACCAGCCAGCAAAATTCACTGTTGGCCAAAGCAAGACGAACATGTTCCAACATTGGTTCAAAGTGTGAATGTTGGCTGGCTAACAGTCAACGAGCACCTTCATTTAGAACACAAAAGCCGCAGAAAACTTCTGCAATACTCCCGCAAACATAAAATCCACACTATAAAAGTAACTTGAATCGTAGGACTATATATTTTGAAAAAATGTACTCAGATATAAACAAAATTATTTTTAGATCATTAACTTCCCTTCCAAGAAGAGCTACGAGTGTTTTGGAGCAACTGCTCTGCCCAGAAAGAGAATTGCTTTTGCTGCCCCTTCCCTAATGAAGAACAAAAACGGATGATCAGCCCGGAAATCCACTGGATCTTCTCGATTCACCGCCAGAGAGCGATTCGTCATGACGACAGCAGTTGCAGCAGCTGCCTCCGTTCCCTCCTCATTCACATCCACAAATGCCTTATGCACCGCTGCTGAAGCATACATATTCCCTCCTCCGTCAATGCCCGAGAGATCTGCAGATTCTGGTGCGAAGATCGATTTCATCCCCATGTCGCCAAGGACTTCCTTCAGCTCCAGATTCTCCTCCATCTTAAACTTCGGAAGCCAAAGATTCACATCTGGAAAGTCTTGAAATTCGCTGTCGATGTTGGCAAGTTGCTCAGCAGTCAGCTTCTTCTCGAGATCGTCCAGCGAAGAAGAAGCTTTGTCTGGCAGAAGAATGAACATGCTCAGCGCCCCAGACTTGTATGGCAGCCTCAAGACTTGACACGAAAGATCATTGGAATAGCAGTAACTTGCCCTTTTAACCTTTCGAAACATCAGCTCCACTTTTATAACCTCATCTTTTGAAACATGGAAATCGGCTTCTGTGGTATCATGTTTCTTGAACTGGTCTTTCCATGCACTTTTGAAATAAATGGCGTTGATAAGAACGAGCACAGTCGAAACGTCAACGACACTTGACGACACGATGTCCTTGATCCTGTTATGTGTGTTCTCTTCGACCCAGTTATTGATTTCCCGAATGGCTTTGTCCGTCTCATTCCTTCTCAAACACACAACACAACACGGAATCAATTTGCCTGCAAAATCCTAGGCTATAGAACACAACACGGAATCAATTTGCCTGCAAAAAGTTATGGGCTACAGAAAGATGAACTTGCAGGACACAAGCATTGCGGAAATTCCGTTAAAAAAACAGGCGGTATTGGCACCGCAAACTTACGCAAAGATGTTCATAATATAAGACCAACATAATTGAACCTCATTTCTCATTATAAGCATCTGGACTTATCATCCAATTTTCATATCTTGACCCCACACATGATTACAAGTATGCTGCAATGGTCTAAACTAGAGGTTTATTCCAAAGATGGTCGCAAAATGGTTTTAGCCTAGGGCTCGTCCACAGGCGGGCACGATATTGTCTAATAGGGCCGGGCCTTAGGGGCGTGCCATTCACATAATCAAACCCAGCCAGCAAACTTACTCTGGGCCAACGTTGAAAGAACGTTTTCCAACATTGGTACAGTGCTGGGGCTGGCGGACAGACTAACATTTCAAGTAGCAACTTCATTTAGAGTAGGAACGCCAACACAACGCTTGGTAGGCCCTATAGGCTATTCTCGCAAAAGTAAAAGCCAAATTATACATTAAAGCAAATAACGCAAGCACTTTCTTTATTAGAACAAGATGACAAAACGCAATCTGGCACACATACTCTTACATAAAGGATAATAATCGTATTTTATAAATTGATTCAAATATCAAATTAGCATCAGCAGGAAATTTAACAATATTCTGCCAGTGATTAAACTCTCAGCCTATTAACTAATCCTTTTAAAAAATATTGCTTTCTCTTTCTGGAATTATTACGGATGCTTTGGCTTGACTGTTCTGCCAAGAAAGAGAATTGTTTTTGCATTCTCTTCCCTTATGAAGAACAAAAATGGATGATCAGTCCGGAATTCAACTGGGTCATCTCGCTTCATCATCTTTCGGCATTTTGTTGCTGCCAAAGAAGTTGCAGCAGCTGCCTCCGTTCCCTCCTCATTCACATCCACAAACGCTTTATGCACCACCTTCGAAGCAAACAGCTCCTTTGTTCCATCAATGCCTGAGAGATCTGCAGATCCAGACTCGAAGATCGATTTCATCCTCATGTCGTTGAGGACTTCCTTCAGTTCCAGATTCTCCTCCATCTTAAATTTCGGAAGCCAAAGATTCACATCAGGACGTTGTTTAAATCCGCTGTCAATGTTAACAAGATGATCAGCAGTCAGCTTCTTCTCGAGATCCTCCAGCGAAGAAGACGCTTTGTCTGGCAGAAGAATGAACATGCTCAGTGCTCCAGAGTTGTATGGCAGCTTTAAGACTTGACACGAAAGATCATTGGAATAGCAGTAACCAGCCCCTTTAACCTTTCGAAACATCAGCTCCACTTTTATAACCTCATCTTTTGAAACATGGAAGTCAGCTTCTGTTGTATCATGCTTCTTGAACTGGTCTTTCCAGGCACTCTTGAAATAAATGGCGTTGATAAGAACGAGCACAGTCGAAGCGTCAACGCTATTTGGTGACAGGATGTTCTTGATTTTCTGGTTTGTGTTCTCTTCAACCCAGTTATTGATTTCCAGGATGGCTCTGTCCGTCTCGTTCCTTCTCAAACACAGAACACAGCACGGAATCAATTTGGCCGAACAAAACGACGCAGAATCATAGGGTAAGGATTCTGTAGAACGCTGGCAGTGCAAAATTCCGCATGAACTGAACGACTAGGCCTACATAATATTAAGCGTTGCTGTGGTCTACACCATTGAGATGTATTACATGTTTAACATAAGCGCTAGAGAGAGTATGACGTATCTGCTCTTCAGTCAAATATGAATCCACGAGAAATCGCCTGTGATTGGTCGGTACGAATTAGACAGGTATATGATTGGTCTGTAGACTCTGTACGAATTAGACAGGCATATGATTGGTCGGTACGAATTAGACGGCGATTTCAATATGGAGACGTGATACTCTTTCTAGTGATATATTTAATTATATAATACATTTCTATGGTCTACACCACAAAGAACGTTTGAAAATAATGATTCTCTTAATAATTATTGGATCTTTGTGTTCATGGCCAGTGTTTTGGTTGGCAATACAAAGTTGGTAGTAGGCCAGTAGGGACGATCAACAATACATCGTAAAAGCGGACGAAGCCGTATCTCGAGACTGCAGCCAGATAAGAAGGGCATGTAGGCCTATCAACAAGACTCCTGCACCAACTCTATGCTTATGACGTTCAGGCCTATGCTCACTGCCTTGCCACTGATGCAGTGTCCACTGTATCCTTAATGTCCAATGCCATTGATGCTCTCTCATCATGGATGGCATCTAATCGTCTGTTACTAAATCCCTCTAAAACTCAGTTCATCTGGTTTGGTACTCGCAGGCAATTGGCATCCATTGACCTGCACTTACTAGCAGCAACTTTTCCTGATATATCCTTCTCTCTCACAGTCCGACCTTGGAATTACTCTAGATCAAGAGCTCAATTTCTCAAAGCATATCAATTTGGTCACTCGTAGTTGCTATTACCAGCTTCGGCAACTCCGAGTTGTCTCAAGATCTCTCTCTCATAGTGCTATTCTGACGCTTGTCCATGCCTTTGTCACCAGTAGAATCGATCACCGCAGTTCGGTACTCATGGGTCTGCCACTTGGACTAATTGGGCGTCTTGAACGAGTTCTTCGTTCGGCTGCTCGCCTCATTGGCCGCATTCCTAAATATTCCCCCGTCTCTGCTTATATGCGTGATGTTCTTCACTGGCTCCCTGTTTCACAGCGCATCTCCTATAGAGTTGCTGCACTTGTCTGGCGTTGCCTTACTGATTGTGCTCCATCATACCTGTCTATTCTTTGTCGACCTGTCTCTGACCTTGCTGCCCGTCGAGCTCTTCGCTCTACGACTACGGGGGAGATTTTGGTTCCTCGAGCTCTCACTTCTACAAGACAGCGCCGAGCCTTTTCTACTGTGGGTCCCGCTATCTGGAATGGCCTCCCACTAAACTTGCGACTTATGCCTAGACTAAATTCAGTTTAATTCACCTGCTTTTTATAAGTCGCTCAAAACCTATTATTTTAGCTGTGGCTGGGCTGGGAGCGCCTCTGAGTAGGTTTCTTGAAGAAGCGCTATACAAATTCACGAAATGAATGAATGAATGAAGATCTACCAGTTCAGTAGCAGTCATAGGCGCAACCACCCTATGGGACCCACGGGACGCGTCCCCCAACTTTTGAGTGGTCCCCTAACTTTATTATTATGGCCTCCCAACTTTTAGGACGTGATTCATTATGGCGCCCCCCCCCAACTTTTAGGACGTGATTGCACCTATGGTAGCAGTAGGCGAGTCATCAGGGAAGTACCCAGAACGACGGAGCCTTGCTAAGAGACGATCAATGCTGATTAAAGCCCCGCAAAAGGGGCGGCATAGGCCTACATCTTTATGGAAACAGTAGTTGATTTGGTGAATATATTCATGAAGAGCATCCGATAGGCTAATGGTAACCGGACAAAACCGCGCACACAAAACCGCGATTTTTCAACGTGATCTCGCCACTAAGCGTTTCCGAAATTTGGCAACCCAGCGTTTCTGGTCTCCCTCACGTGACTTTTGTGGACGCCATTGAAAGTTTTCCGAAGATTTATATTAGGCATAGTAGCCTATGATTAGGCCAATTATCTTTACATTAAGGCCTACAGACAATTTGTGCTGCACTTATCGATTGAGCTACAAGGAAAACATACGGTGTCCGTTAGTTGAATATTATTCGTCAGGCTCTTTTTTTGCCTTATTCACATTGGCTGTCTGTTAGAACTGTTAAGACTGTTAGGCCTAGTAGTTAATTAAGATTATTGCATAACTTGCACAAGTGTAGGCTATGTAGCCTAAAGTGCAGTGCGTTTTCAGGCCTTGCATAAAAGAAAAATTATTACTATTATCATCATCATCATCATCATATGCGGAGGATATGAAACTGACGTTGCTAACTCGTCACAATTCTGATTGCTATTGGGTTGCTGTAAGATTTAGGATAATATGGTTTTTGAACACTTGACTGTCATGATCAATTGTATGAATTAGATAATTATATATGCTTATTACCATGTCTGCACACCAAAATACGGTTAACAGCTGGTCAAATAAAGAATATTCTTAGCCTATCCAATCACTTGAGAACATGGACTCCAGATAAGAACTAAACCAATTTTGTACACGATCCCAAGCCAGAGCTATCCACAGTATCAAAAGCAGCAGACAAGTCACGAAGAGCGAGTAGCCTAATGTCCTTAACCTCTGTCCATTAAGAATCTGATATTTGCATTTATGTACAGAAGAAATAGAAGAACAAAGACGCATTGCATTATTAGATCTATTTAAAGCTCTATTTGCTTGCATCAAATCAGTCAAAAGCTAGGTACAATTTCAATTCAAGAATAGTCATTTAAATAGATAAAACATTATAGTTTTAAGTCTCTTAATATACACGTACAACAGATTTCAACATTGTCTCCAGGTTACTGTAAAAGTATCGTTTATTAATGCCAATCCATTACATTTTTTTAGCTACAACTCTCTGCAAATAGAGGATGCTCTTTGGAGTAAATTCGGTCATGCCTTTAAAATAGTTACGGTTGGCCCAAAAAGTTAGTTAGAGTTGCTTAACAATGTTGAAAAATAAAATAATATCATAAAATTGTCATATATAAACCACAAAGGTAGTTATAATATCTTGGATTAACTGCAACATGCAATAAAAACTTGTCAACTCAATAATGACCATAAAGCAGCTATTAAGCAAATCAGCAGTCTAAGGAGATTCAAAAATTTCTTATCATGATTCAATTCTCTCTCTTGAAAATTACGAGTGCTTTGGTGCAACTGCTCTGCCAAGAAAGAGAATTGCTTTTGCTCGCTCTTCCCTAATGAAAAACAAGAACGGGTGATCAGCTCGAAATTCCACTGGTTTTTCTCGTGCCATCGGTGCACAACATCTCATCATCATCATAGCAGTTGCAGCAGCTGCCTCCGTTCCCTCCTCATTCACATCAAGAAACGCTTTATGCACCACCTTTGATGCAAAGAGCTCCTTTGTTCCATCAATGCCAGACAAGTCCGCTGATCCAGGCTCGAAGATCGATTTTATTCCCATGTCGGTGAGGACTTCCTTCAGTTCCAGATTTTCCTCCATCTTAAACTTTGGAAGCCAAAGATTCACATCGGGACGTTGCTGAAATCCGCTGTCGATGTTAACAAGATGTTCAGCAGTGAGTTTCTTCTCGAGATCCTCCAGCGAAGAAGACGTTTTGTCTGGCAGAAGAATGAACATGCTCAGTGCTCCAGACTTGTATGGCAGCTTTAAGATTTGACATGAAAGATCACTGGAATAGCAGTAACTTGCTCTTTCAACCTTCCGAAACATCAGCTGCACTTTAATGGTTGCGTCTTTTGAAACAAAGAAGTCAGCTTCCTGAGTATTGGGGGTCTTGAACTGGTCATGCCATGCACTCTTGAAGTAAATGGCGTTAATGAGGACAAGAACGGTAGACGCATCAACGCTTCCTGGTGTCACTATGTCCTTGATCTTTTTGTTTGTGCTCTCTTCAACCCAGTTGTTGATTTCTGTGATGGCCTTGTCACTCGCATTCCTTTTCAGCACAAAACAAAAACAAAGCATGAATATACGACGCAAATTCGAAATGAAATGTTGGATTTTACCCAACTTTAAGGAATGTGATGGATTGTGCATGAAATCTGTTAATTCATTCCCAAAGTTCAGGTGTAGTGATTCTGTGCAATTAGTAATATTATAAACTAAAAATAATTAGAAAAATAAAATAAATTACTTTACCTTATTGTAAAATAATTGTGGAGCTCTTCATTGTGCTGTTTCATTTTCGCAACATCCGGCCGTTTGCAAAACCATATTTTAGACAATTTCACTAATACTTTTAATTACACCAGCACATAGCATGTTTATTAAATGTAGTTAACAATGCTCATGTAATACAATGTTATCAAATCTGCATATATCTACAGCACCAATTTTCTTAAATCCAAAGGTGTAAAATTGTTTTCCCACCTAATCTGATATCTATCGATAATAATTACAATTGTAATTGTGCTATAAAAATTGTTTGCCTTGTTTATGGCTGATTTCAATTAAAACAAAGGGAAATCAGTCTAGTCTTTATCCATTGGAGAAATGAAGTCAAAAGACTATTGGGTTTGAGGCACTGGATGACAGACAGCAGTGGTAAAGACGATACACACGGCACAATTGCCAGTTTAGACCAAAATTCAACAGGATAGACAAAACACCAATGGTGTTTAAAGCAGGCAGCAACAGAACGATAGTAGAAATTGAAACGTTAAACAATAAAGGGCCTTACTCTGCATTGTCTGCAACCGAGCACCCACTTTTACAATGCCATAAGATTATCCTATTACAGAAACACAAACTTCTTGGCCTCCATTTGCCCTTTCTACGCAAGTGTTTTAAGCGTAGTCATGTGTAAACTGGTTGTGCATAAATTGTTTTCCATCATAGAGTTAGAATAAAACTGCTCATAATTGTAATTTTAATATGCCTCACTGTTCAAATACGTATTTGCACTTAGATGTTCATATTGAAAGGTTTTAACATATTACTATTTGGGAGGAAACAATGAAGTTTCAACCGATTGTTTTCAGCTCGGTAGCCTATGCCAGTACAACACATTAAAACAGGTCACTCTACTAAGGCCTAAAATAAAAATTGTTGTGTTTCCGGTAACCCGACCGACCCTCTTTTATTGCCGCGACTCAAATAATTTTTTGTTAACATTTTATTTATTTTTTTTAATTTGCAAAAAACATTTTCGAGAATTTTTTTTTATTTCAAAAAATATTTTTTTAACATTTGTATTGACATAACAGAAAAGACGTCAACAAAATGAAATTAATAGGACTGTTTTCTAGAGCAGTTTTAGGTGCAGACAGTCTGGAAATAGGCAGTTTATACTTGCTTAGAACACGTACTTTGTTGCAGCGTGTACCATTCTGCAAAAAAGACTAGCGGCGTATAATTTTTTCGGATAGTCACTGCATAAAAATATTTTCCAAAAAAAATTTTTTCCGACCTACCTACCCAATTTTTTTTAGCTCTGTTACCGGAAACACAACATTTTTTAGGCCTAATCAACCAACAGTGTCCCCAGTTCAAAATAAAGACAAACTCATTCAACACTCTCTAATCTAATCGATAATCTAATCCATTTAATCATCTGCCTCCCATCTTAATCATCCTAATAAAACTATCTCATCAGCTCCTCTTCCTCCTTTACGGCAATCTGTGGACAACCCCCCCCCCCCCCCCGTTGACATGATGCATTACTCCTGAATACATCTGTGACCTGTGCTTGCCTTCTTTCATTTCCATAACACCTCTTTGGGAGGAATGCTCAGAGGTGCTCCTGACTCCGCTATGACATAAAGTACAGTTTTGATTAGAATGAAAATGCTTCATAAGAGTCCCACAAAGCAGGTGTAGCTCCTGTTGGAGCCCATTCGAGATGACCACTGCTTACCAACTACGGAAAAGGCTAGATTCCACATTAGTTGGAGTTCGGGGAAAGAGCACCCTCTTCTGCAAGACAGGGGCAGTGGCCTTGGACACCTGTTGAGCCACAACGCTACTGGTCACCTTAATTAACTCTTGTATTTACCTTACTGAGGCAATCCACATAACTTTAACAATTGCCAAGAATCAAACCACGCACCTGAAGCTGACAGGAATCAGTTCAGCGTCGTAGTGGTTCCTGCAGGCATTCTGAAATTCATCCAAGATCTTAAACGACTCCTCTCCATACAGACGATTCGCCATGTGCAGCTGGAACGCCGACTCCTTGCTACACTTCTTCAGGTGTTCGATGAAATCGCTAAATGCCTCGTGGATCTTGGCATCTTCGAGATGTTCAAAGCAAAGTGTCTTCTTCATCTCTTCCAAGGTCTTGCCTCTGGCGCCCAGGTATGCCATGCTGAGCACAGCCGAGATGCTTAGGGGCGACATAAACAGGTTTCCTTTGCTTCTCTTTCCTTGCTCCTTGTACAGGTCGAGGGCGAATCTGGAAATGGCTAAGACCAGATCCTGACCATCTTTCTCATTTTTAAACACTTGGTCTGCTCCTGCCATGTTGTAGGATGTCGCTTCTGCTGTGAGATGACTCTGAAAAATCAAAAGATGTTTTTTTAAAATCCTCATCTCATGGGTGCCGCACATAGGGGCCAGATGGGTACTTGAGGGGCTTAAAGTGGTTGGAGAACGTTTGGGAACGGCGTGGGAACTGCTCTCAAAAATCTTGGCTTGCGTTCCCAAGTATGATGGAACGCTAGAAACACAAGCGTTCCAATAAAATTCTTTCCAGCATTCACATTTCTCACATATTAAGCGTTCCCACTGCTCACCCAAACCACTTTAACCACTGGGAACTTGCCCCTGAAAAACTGACACCAATTTCTAAACTACTATGGTCCTTTTTGGTTTTAACAAATTTCCACTCAGCAATAATGATACTAATGATACACAGAGTCAAACTCAGAAATTAACATGTAGAAACCCTCATGAAAAATATACACATTCTTCATTTTCTGCATTTTTCAAGCTCTTGCTAGAAAAATCAACCATGACCACTGTACAGTGTGTTTTACCCATCGACGTCAATATACGTCGATGGTTTTACCACACTTGGAAAATAGCAGCAAGCACCCATGCTCATTCCAAAAAGTTCTAAATATATGAGAAGTAGACGTAACTTTAACCTATCAAAGCAGCACACAGTGTACCGGTACGTGTGCCTGGTGGCAGTTGGCAGTATATAGGCACATACATTTTGATCATAAAGTCCTTAAAGATATAAATGTATGATCAAAACATCATGATCAAAATATTCATATAATTTTGATCAAACGGTTATTCATATAAGCTTACACGCCCAATTCATAGATATTCGTCCCAGACCAAGCCAAAGCTGGATTGTAACGCTTCTCATCTGATTTATTCACCTCAAACGGCGCTATATAACTTTCGCTCTCGTAACATCGTTTTACGCGATAACAAAATTAAGTGTGAGCAGAACCACTTTACATTTAACTTTTACATTTTTGCAAGCACGAAAAGCGTTCGTTCTCTTAGTTAACTTCAGTGACTGCTATAGTATTATAGGTCACAACACACGCGATATGTAACTCGGGTGAATAATATGAATGCTCAGAAGTAACGTTAGAACGTCTAGACAAAAAGGAAACAAACCTCGAAAAGAGACGAATACGTAGGGCGTTACCCAGACAAAAACACTTGCTGACTTGGTTCCGCGTTGTGCTCTCTATGCGATATGTATACCTCGAAGTAAGCACTAAGCAACACGCCCTCACGGCTTTTATGTTTTAATTGCGATTTACACCTCCACTCACTACATGGATGTAAATTTCCGTAAACAACGTCTTGTGACTTACGGTCATTAAAAAAACGTGACACTGTGCTTTTCATCCTCAGAGCGGCCAAAAATGTTGCGCTTTGTTTACAACAGTGGTGCACAACGTCCGGCCCGCGGGCCACATCCGGCCCGCGACGGGTTGTCATGTGGCCCGCGATGACCAACAGGGAAGGCAACTATTTAAGAGCCGAAATTAACATTAAGTCTACAGTGGCGCAAACCTCTAATTTCAGGCAGATGCACACAACTTTCGCCGTCATCTTTGTTGTGTCTTTTGCTGTATCTTTCCGTTGTATTGGCTGCGTGATTAATAATATTACTTTTTTCATAACGGTTGCAAATACGAAATGACCGAAAGTCGGAGTCGAAAGGGTGACGTTTGGCCCGCGAAGGGTTTAAGAAATTGGTTAGTGGCCCTTGGCTGAAAAAGGTTGTGCACCGCTGGTTTACAACAAAAATGCATATCAATAACGTATGTATCTGAACACAATCGGCGAATAATAATGCTTGTGAATTGAACAATAGCCTTTGCTTATGTAAAACACCGATTTTTTATGTCAAGACAAATTTGAAGTTTGGTGACCATTCTGGAATAGTTTGTAACGGTGTTCAATTATTTTAGTCACCTCTAATGTAGGCCTATTTTCTTGTGCGAATTTGTAAATCCCATTGACACGCTAAAAATAACTCTGACGCAGATCGGTGCCAAAGGTGAACTAGCCTATAATTATTGTTAGAAACCGTTGTCAATGAAACAAAGTTCTTCTCGTTTGAAGTGTAGGCCAACAGACTTGTAGGCAATAACGCATGATCATAAAATTATCACTTCTTATTAATGTGGCAAATTAATAATAGGCTAATAATATTTCGTGGTCCCTTTAACATTGTTGCGGAGGACGAGGCCTGATTTTCTTTAGGCCTACATTGAATAACAGCTCCTATCATAATTTTTTGAAATCCCGAGGGATCCTAGGTAGGCCTACCTCGGGTTAAAAAAAATAATAACAAAATAGGCCTATAATAATCATTTTCTCTTTAATTTAGCGCCTACAAACGCACTGCGATTTGCATAGGCTACATGCAGGTCTAGGTCTACAAGTTACGCGGTAATCTTCATCAAACTTAACTATACTAACTGAACAGATAGCCTGCAATACACGGCGCTAATAGCAGCCTAGAAAGCATATCCGCCCAACGGGGGCTCGAACCTGCTAGGCTATCTCTCGTGTTAACCATTAGCCTACTATACCCTCCCCCACTCCAAATTGCATTCAATTCACCGTATCCACCATGCATAATTTTTTTTATAATACTACCAAGACATTAATTTTACTAATAACCATTTTTCTAAGTAACTCGTTGGCTGAAGATCTGAAACCTATTTTGTAATGAGAAAATAGGGACGACATCTGTTGATTGAGAGAGCAACCGGTTATATAATTTTTTGATGAGTATCAGCCGTAACTGGGCTGGGAGCGCCTCTTAGTAGTCTTCTTGAAGGGGCGCTATAATTATAAGTTTCCGAATAAAAGTAACAATGAATGAATGAATCTATAAATGATGATATCGATGGTTCCCTATCTTTCTTCTTCTTTTATTTGCTCTCTTCCATCAGTCGTGCGACGATGAGGATCGAGGTTCCCTATTATCCATATTCAGTGCTTAAAAGTGTAAACAAAGAAGTGCCTGGACGCCCCTTACCTTTTCAAAAAAGTGCTTGGACGCCCCTTACCTTTTCAAAAAAGTGCTTGGACGCCCCTTACATTTTCAGTGTGCCGGCAAAATAAGTGACAGGACGGCAATGCATACATATTTGAAAATATGTTCCAGGACGCCGTCCATGACCGTCCTGCCACACTTTAAACCCTGTCCCTGTGTAAATATGGATTTCTTGGACAGAGTGGATTTGTGCGGTCATGGAATGCGCCAGAAAATCGAAAGTGATACATACGGAATGATGGGATACGGTGATCATTGCTTTAGAGTCGAGTGAAGAGGTCTTGATAAAATTAAAACTTTGTTTGTAGCGCATATTTTGCTTCTGACGTCATGTTAGTCGGAATCAGTTATGTGTATCGATCTATAATCTGTTTGGAGTTGCATTCGGCGTTGGGTGTTGTCAACTCGACTTGCGAATTATTAGGATTATTGCTTTTGGCAAATAATTTTATATTAATTTATTGATGTGGCAACATTTGCAATGGATTCAATTAATAAGATCTGGTTAAATCGGTCGGCTAAACAGGCGCCGAAAGCGACGTTTAAATCATTTCTGTCTCCCAACGGTAGGACGACGGGGCCTGACGATAAGCCCAGCTGTAGCACTGACGCTGTAAGTTCGACTATTCTTCTTTTTGTCTTTTTATAATTTATTGACACCCGATGGCTTAAAAAATTAAAAACTTTAAAGGACCAACAGGGATACATATACATATAGCGTCATGCGAGTCAGTTGTGGGCTCAATGAACGTGGCAGTTAGAGTTGATGTAATTTCAGCTCACTGTGTTGTATTTTGCTTATGAGGTCGGGGGGGGGGGGGTTAGGTGGGGGAAGTGTTTAGGTGGGTGAAAGGGTTTTGGGAAATAGCAACACTCTGACACGATGAGCAGACGGTCAGCACGAACCCGATATTACTTCCCGTTACCATCTTAATGATCGACTCAGCCTTTCATTCCGCAGATGGCGATGGTAAAGCGAGTAGTTAAAGATTATGGCATAGTTATACGATACATTTGAATTTGATTTCGGTACTAATTTGTGATCATCTGTTCATAATTAAATTCTTGTAATTTCATGCTGCGTTCATGTCAGTTTGATTTTTTAAATGATAAATGGAAGATATTACCAGTTGGTTGCCCTGTAGACTGCTTATTTATTTTTGACCATGCACAGATAATATTCTTAGCTGTTTAGTTATCATGATTTTCCTTTCTGTCTCCATGGTGATGATGTATCTGTTTGAATATTTTTAATAAGCTCTAAAGTTACTTTAACTTTGGCTTGCTCTGATTGCCGCTATCTGCAGTGGTCAGCCTCTAGAGTCGACTTTGTGGTTCCACATGCATGCATATTCATCGGACAGAATATGACTTTCTCGATTGTGTTTGTGTTCTCTGTGTCGACTACAGCCTCCACTTTGGTCTGCGTTCCCATCCGCGAGACTTGTCTAACTCTTTCTAAAAACTACTCAAGCTACTACTGTGCCTGGGTCGGGAGCGCCTTTGAATAGTTATCTTGAAGAGGCACTATATAAAATCCATAGATAGATAGATAGATATATATTAGCCATATCTAGTGTCCTGTGTGAGCAAGCACCAGGCTTGAAAGTAGTGCTTCCGAAATTTTCAGGTTTTTTATGATGATTTCTTTAGCGGTTTTACTGTTATAGATCTAACCTTGTTTTTCTTTGTCAGTCTCTCATTCTCTGAATTCAATTCTTCACCTGGAGTTTCTACAGGTGCTGAGAGTGCCTCTGAATGGAATGTTTGTAGAGGAGGCAGAAGAGGACGAAAAGGAGATAAGAAAAAGCGGAAGAAGAGGTGTAGGAGGAACAGAAGGAGAAGGAGCTAGATGAACATGGAAAAAAAGAAGACGATGATGAGAGTCACAAAAATAAGGGTAGGAAAAGTAGGAGGAGGAAGAAAGAGATTAGAGGCTGGAGAGAGAAGAAGAGGGAGAAGTTTGATGAGGAAGCAGGCTAAGAAGGAGAAGATGCGAAGCAAAGGAGAAAGAAGAACAGGAGGAGGAGGAGGAGTAGGAAGATAAAGAAACGGAGAAGATGGAAGAGGAAGAAGAAGAAGATGCGGCTGACAATTCTGCTTACTGAACCCACCAGATTATCCCGCATCCAACAGACCTACAGAGCTGCTATATTGTGATTGGCCAGCCTCTTTGTAACTGGCCAGCAGGCAACAGGGCTTCGCTGCATTTGAAATAACAAAGATTAATTGCTATGCATGATATGCATGAATCATAACCACAGCTCTAGACATTGAGCTGCGAAACCATTGACACACATTTTTTTACTAAACCGCGTCCATATATGGCTTTTTGTTACAAGTATGCTTTATCGGTTTCCTAGTGAGTGAGTGAATGCGTGAGTGAGTGAGTGAATGCGTGAGTGAGTGAGTGAGTGAATGAGTGAGTGAGTGAGTCTGTCTGTCTGTCTGTCTGTCAGGGATGGATAGAGGGAAGGAGGGAGAGAGTAGGTGGGTGGGTGGGTTAGTTAGTTAGTTAATTAGTTAGTTAGTTATTTCGTTAGTAGATGAATGAGTGGGACTTGGGTGAGTAAGTAAATAATTAAGTAAGTGATCTTACCCTAGCGGATATTGAAGGAGACGGAGGACAGGAGAAAGTGGCGAAGGCATGTCCATGAAGCAACCAACCCTCGAATCGAGGAAGGTTAAAGACAAGACAAGACTTACCCTAGACATGAATGCTGCAAGATGCAATATTTATTGTATAATACAGTTTAGCTAACGCCGTATATTAAATACAATTTGTTTATTTATTGTATGATTCCAAGCTGTGCACGATAGTCTACTGTAGTTGCAGTTTAACTTCACTGTGTGATTACAAAGACCATTAAGGACGCCCTCCTTCTTTATCCAGGCTTGGGACTGGCACTGGCAGAGTGCAACCAGTGGCGGAGTTGATAGTCTAGTGTTTCACGTGCTGGACAGTCAATTGGGAGGCTGGGGGTGGCGGGTTGTATGAGGCTGTATGATCTCTGATCGTTCGCTATATGTATGTGGGAAGATGATTGGGCAAGGCAGAGGACTGGCTATCCCACCCTCATATGTTGAGGCTGTGAAAATGAAGAACTTTGCTAATTAATGCTTCATTAGCATTGCTGTACCCTACTATGGCCGAGGGGAGAGGTAGCTTGTTAGAACTTGGGCGACCTCATTAGTCAGATAATAAATTATACATCTGCTGTTCTGTTTTACTTTAGTTCTGTTTTGTTGAGGGATCTGGTCACTTGCTTTCATATGTCAAGGCTGTAATGGGGGATGTAATGCTTTGTAGTGACGTTTTTATGTAACTGTGATTAGCATTTTATGTGTTGACCATTTTAAACGACATGTGATTTTTGACGAAACATGTTGCAGTACTTAATGTTTAATGTAACTGTATTTTTAGTGTATTAAACCTTTTCAGTGATCTAATGTGTATTGAGCATTTTAAACGACATGTGATTTTGAGGAAACACGTTTCTGTAATGTTTTATGTGACTGTATTTATCATGTTCCATGTCATATAATATTATGTGATTCTAAAGAAAAATGTTGCATTTATGTAACAGTATTTAACATGATATGTGATTTGAATTAAATCTGAACAGTATTCATAATCTTATATGACTACAACTGTGATGTTGACGATATCTGTTGCCGTAACATTTTGCATAACACTATCCAACATGTTGTGTGATGTTACGTGACAACATTTTATTTAACGTTTTGCAGATCGAAGATGGCTGCACGTTTAGAAGAACAGGTGATGATGAATCGGACCCCGATATTCCACTTATGCCAGGTTCGACTGATTCACTCACGACTTTAACGCTATCGATTATTATTGGCTGTGATTTTTTTACGACGTGTTCGACGAAAATATTTTTCTACTCGACAATGAGTAAGCGTCACGCTGGCGCGGCCTAGCTGTCAAAACAGCAACAACAGGAAAAATCTTAGTATACTGTTGTTGTATGCCTGCATGTTGTTTTGGGCTTTTTTCAAAATAATACAATAGAATTGACGTTTGATAATTAATAACCCTCCTTACAGAGGAATACAGACTACAAAGCTCAGTTCTAGTAAACATTGAAGTAGGATGTCCGTTAAGAAATACATAGGTAGACTGAAGTGGGTTTTTGTTTAGAGCAAAAGTAAAAATATGGCGGGATGGTGTAATAATAATAACAAATAAATAATAACAAATAAGATGATTTATATAGCGCCCTAGCTCAACCGAGACCGAAGGAAAGTGCGTTGTACACGGGATAACATGTTATATACTGTCAATTATACGATTGTTTAAATAGGTATGTTTTGAGGCTGGTGGTGCCTTGGAACAGGAAGGTTTTAGATTCAAATCCGCCTGAAGCTACCACGTAGAGACCCTGAGCACGTCCGTCACGAGCGAATTGCTTATGCGCTTCAGCGTGAAACTCCGATTCAGTATATGTGCTGTAATCTGAAGCGCCTCTGAGTAGGGAGCTTGAAGGGTGCTATGACAATAATGCGAGAAATAAATAAATAAATAAAATGTATGTAAAGGTGGTCTCAGTTTGTATTCTCTTGTTTTCTTTTATGACAGAAGTGAATTGTTTTGGTTTTTTCAGGTGAAATTATTATACAGAGGACCGAAGAGGTTTCGCGTTCTGTGCTGTACAGTTGTGAAAACCAGGATCCAGTGGGTACACTGTTCGTGACGACTTATAGAGTTGTCTTCATACCAAACGCTAGATCACCAACGAATGGGGTCAGTTTCATCTATGGGGAATTGGGGTGTTGATTTTGGGTTGGACAATTCACTGCTGGATTCATTGCACTGAGTCTTGTTTGTGTGATGTTTGTGGGTTGTTTGTGTGAATTTTGTGTACTGTTTGTGTGATTTTTGTGTACTGTTTGTGTGATGTTTGTGAGAAGTTTGTGTGTTGATTGTGGTGTTTGTTGTTTGAGTGATGTGTTTGTGTGATGTTTTTGTGCTGTTTGAGTTATGTTTGTGTGTTACAAATGGCGGCTATGGGTACGAATAGATTTCCCCATTGCCCTCGGTCATATACCCAGTTCTTTGTTTAGTGTTAGTCTAGGTGCACTTGTTGCTGTTTAACTGTGCCATAACAAAGATGATTAGTGTGACATTCAGTGTCGCCCTCCTCCTTTATCCAGGCTTGGGACTGGCACTGGCAGATTGCAACCAGTAGCTGAGTTATCTAGGTGCACTGATGGGAGGCCCTCATTAGTATTGTCTATCCTGTATAATTGTCTTCTTATTATGTTCATTTTCGTCTCATTATTTTCAGACCTTGTATTCTCACTTTGTCTTAGGCCGTAGCACGTTTAGGCTTATACAGTGTTGCATTTAGGCTGGGAATTAGTTTTAGTCAGGGCACGGATGAAGGGAGGGATGGAGGGAGGGACTAACTAATTGTCCAATGGCTCTGCAGTTCATAAGGCCTACAGCCCAGTTGCATGAAGTATATGCAGGTTGAGTAGGAGTGTTTGAGTAGGAGTGTTTACATTAGGCTCTAGCTGTTTCTTATTGAATAGCTTTCAAACTATGTCTCTATTTTTACCATCCATATCACACACACACACATGCACACACATTGTATGTATGTATGGATGTATGTGATATCATTATAACATTATCTCATTGTGAGGTTACCTATTTTCAACATGACCTATTCTAATTAACTTCACAATGTTATGAGGTCCTGTTATAATGTGGTCATATATTTAATGAGGTATGTAGTGACAGTGAGATTATGTAATCATATTGTTATGAGGTCATGTTTTAATGAGGTCATGTTATATTATATAATAATTGTACAGTTTAATAAATGCACAGTAATAATAATAATTATTAATTTTAAATTGTAATAATAATAATAATTATTAATTTTAAATTGTAATAATAATAATTATTAATTTTGAATTGTAATAATAACAATTATTAATTTTAAATTGTAATAATAATAATTATTAATTTTAAATTGTAATAATAACAATTATTAATTTTAAATTGTAATAATAATAATTATTAATTTTAAATTGTAATAATAACAATTCATTCACTCATTCATTCAAGTATTTAATCTGAGATTGAAAATTTTTAAGGTGACAGATGATAATCTTATACAAATGACTCAATAATATTTACAGATGCAGTCAACTTCTAACAGCTGTTTCAGTTCATTGTAATTGTAAATTTATGTAGCCCCACTTCAATTAGAAACTCAGGACAGGCAATTCCCAACCTAATGCAACAAAACTAGGATCTATTAAAATGTGTTTCAAGCATTTGCTTTTTATCCATAGGATGAAAGAAGAAATTTTGTGTTCTAGGCAGAGCAATCAAGAAACCATAAAGAATCTTGTATACACACAAACACACACACACACACACACACACACATATATATATATATATATATATATATATATATATATATAAGTAGCCAGCCTGGGCACCTAGCTGTCGCCGTGCTCCTGGGCATTATTTACCCCACTGCCCCCCTCTCGGCTCGCATTTCTCTTTATGAGGTAGTTAGATTTATGATATAACGGATAAAAATAGGGGTTTGCAGTGCACCTATTCAGTGGCATGAATTTAATATGGGTGGGAATTTCCGGTAGTTTTAGGCCCTGCATGCTTGAAAGAGTTTGTTGACTTATCAAATTGTTCAACTCTTACGGTCCATGCTTTGCCCTAAACTCGATCCCAGTCGGAAATACCCAGTCTC
Organism: Lumbricus rubellus; assembly: GCA_945859605.1. NCBI lineage: Eukaryota > Metazoa > Annelida > Clitellata > Crassiclitellata > Lumbricidae > Lumbricus > Lumbricus rubellus. The sequence continues at coordinate 30,036,200 of OX243827.1, read as the reverse complement.
AGCTAAACGCCAAACAGACCTAGACGGGGTGGGGTACCACTTCGTCTGGTTTCATCCTGGCTTTGTCAGTTTTTTAAAGAAATGCGTTTTATAATAAAAATAATGATAATAATTGCAACAACAGTAATGATGATGATATGAAAATTAATTATCATATTAATGAGCATTGTAATAATAAAAGTAACAATATAAAGGAAATTTCTTTTGTGAATATAAATAATTAGAATTTTTTGTCTGTTGCAGAAATTCGACTCTGCGCGCAAAAACAAATTGATCGAAACGGAAGATATTAGTCTGTCAAACATCTTCGCCGTTTATCACGGTAATTTTTGCTAATAACTTCAATCGTGTCAGTGTTTGTGTTTAATGTACAGGTCTATCATGGTAATATAAGCTGTTTTAGCAATTTCAATTGTATTGGTGTTGCATTTAATGCACAGGTTGACTGAATGAAGACATTTATTTTATTGGCAAGGCATCTTGAGTACATGGTGGATAGGTGATTGGAAAAATGGAAATCTTAAGTTGAGCTGGAAATCAGACAGGCGGACAGACACAGAGAAAGACAGAGACATACAAACAGGCAGGTACAGAGAGAGATAGACAGACAGACACAGAGAGACAGAGAAAGACAGAGACCTACAAACAGGCAAGTACAGAGAGAGATATACAGAGAAAGAGAGGATGTAAGGAAGGGAGACACAGACAGAATAAGGGAAAGGGGGCAGGCGGGAGGGAGGGAGGGAAGAAGAGAGGGATGGACAAGAGACAGAGAGAGTAAGGGAAGGGAGAGAGTGCTACAGAGACATACAAACAGGCAGGTACAGAGGGACAGACAGAGAAAGAGAGACACAGTGAGAAAGAGTCCAGAAGTCTAATGAGTGGCTATAGAAGAAATTACCTGACTTAATTAAGTATCGCCTTATCTCTGATTACTTCTGTGGTCCAGTATATATAAATCCTAACCTTTGACTCAAACACTAATCAATTCATTGTCTGTACTATTTAGTTCAACAAATAACAGCAGTTCCGTTGTTGATATGCTTAATATTCTATTCAGTTTCTTTCCATAGTTATCAAGATCTCGGTATTTCTAGCATGCTTCGCTAGAACTAAGTGCTGGGCACCATCTTATTCACGAGCACTACGTCCTATCAGAGATGCTGTCCAGATATTGATATTCTCTGGAGATCCAAGTCAAATTGAGAGACTAGATGGATAGAGATACATGATGGATGGATGGGATGGATGTATGGATAGATGGATGTATGAATAGATGTATGGATAGATGGATGGATCTATTGCTAGATGATAGGTCGTTAATTGGTAGGTAGAAAGACATTTATGAACAAAGAGAGAAACAGAGACAGCTCTAGATTTGGGGCAGAGAGAGACAAAGAAAGATTAGACATAGACCGAGAGACAGAGAGACACACACACACACACAGAAACAGACAGACAGTGAGTAGAAGGTGTAGAAGGCAGCAAAGCAGTTTGTCTAATAAACAGTATGCCCCTGTCTTTATCTGGGACATTTTGTTGAATAACATTTCAACTATTCAGGCCAAGTAATTAAAACGACTGTTGTTGATATTAATTACCTGTTTGCCAAACGGTTAATTAGCGCAAAGTTCAACCTAATTGGTCCACTAGCGAGCTGCATCATTAATTCTAATCGTCATGCTTCTAGACTGCAGAGCAATTATACCTGTGGAATGTTTCTTGGGGATTAAATTTCCGGAGTAGGGGACAGTTTAAGAGAATTTTGAACATCTGGCCATGGTTTCTGCACTGTAACGATAGTTTTTATACGTCAGCAATCAAAATTTTGTACATAGTTTCATTTTTTGCGAGTTATTCTGCTGACCGTGGTGTTTCAATGTCATGGTGGGGGTCATGCGTTCAAACATGCACTGGGAGCGCTTCTGAAAGGCTTTTGCTGAGAGAGGCACGTCAAAAATGTCCAAATGCAATTTGCAATAAAAAATTACAATTTAGGCTGTTGAAACGTTTTTGTTTTCAGTTGCCAAAGGAAAAAGGAGAAGACTTTCTCCATATACTTTGATATCGGGTTTCGTCAAAAGACTTCAACTACACTGCAAGGTGATTGCAATGCCAGACCATTGTATTGTATTGTATACGACCATTTATAAAGTACTTCTATCAGCAAAAGCCTATCAGAAGCGCTCCCAGTGCAACCGAACCCAAGAGAAAGGACCGAATTTGTTTGAAAAAGATGAGGAAAGATTTACAGAGAGAGAAAGGCGTAGCGAACTGATGGTAGAAGTCCATTCCATAGAGAGGGACCTATGCAAGCAAAGCATCTGGATTGAACCATTGCAGTCCTCACGCTAAGGACAATGAAACCAGGCTGATAAGATGATCTAAGAGGACGCAGCAAAGTGGGCGACTTGTGAGAAGGCACTGGTACTTCGGAACAAAACCCAACTGAGACTTAAGGACAAAAACAAGGACCATTGGTTCGGAGCGCCTGCCTAATTCCTATGTAACGTGGAGATTATATTACAGGTTCAATCTTTCTCCCCTGAGACGGTTGCCGTGGGGGACGACCTTGAGCAACGTCATTCACTCTGCGCCATCAATCAATGGTGCTAGTAGTAGAACTGATAATGACTTAATTTTTTCAAGGATAGGACAAACGTTGAATGCAGTCATCCATCTTCAGTTATCAGTCGCATTGTTTGATTAGAGAGAGAGATGAGCTCTTGTTGCCACTTATATATATAGGCCGTTGTTGTAGGTGGCACATCTCTCAAGTATGTTAAGTGTCTAGAACTCTAGCTAGATACACATTGTATATACATGTACACATGCACACACAGTCACACACACATATATAATTATATATATATATATATATATATGTAATTATATGCCACTTGTTATTTTCCATTTGACTGTAAAACTGTATTTTTGTTGGCTTCAATATTATTATCATCACAAAGCTGCATTACAGATTTTTTATTAACAGTAGTTACTTGTAACATACCGGGTATTATTATTATTTTGCCTGTTTTTGTAAGTGAAGTGTTGGAACTAGATCTATAGAGAGTCTTAAATCTGAAACCAAATTTCTGCATTTGAACCCCAAACTCTTGATCAACAGTTCTGTGTACTGACCACTTGAATGTTTAGCACTCATCCCAGCTCCTATTATCCCATGGTTAAATGAATTTTTTGGTATTTCTGGATTGTCTTGTATTTGCCTGCATTGGTCCCTCTCTATGGAAGGGGATTCCCCCATTAGTTCGCTCTGCCATCCTCTCTGGTAGTGTATCCTCGTCTTTCTCTCGTCTAAAAACTTGCCTTTTTTCTCGGGGTTGAACACACTTCTGAAAGGCTTTTGCTGCAAGAAGCGCTTTATAAATGGTCAGATAAGATAAGATAAATAATTTCAATAAGGTTTGGATGTTTCTGTCTTGTCAGGATTTCCGTCTGCACCAGTTCTGCTTCCAGAACAGTCTTCGTGATCACGTTAAAGTCGTGAGTTTCGTTTCTACTTCGATGATCATCTTTAGAAAGATTCTCAGTGTTTCGTGACTTCTTTTATGACACATGTGTTTGGTGGTGCAGGGGTATGTTCGTTGCCTTGGAGCTGGAAGGTTGCAGGTTCTAATCCACCTTAAGCAGCTGTGTAGGGACCCTGAGCAAGTCCTTCACTCGTAATTGCTCATGCGCTTTGGCGTGAAACTTCGATTCAGTGTCCGCACTGTAGTCGGGAGCGCCTCTGAGTAGTATATTGATTGGTCGCTATAACAAATTTATGCTCATACATACATACATACATACATAGTTTACATACATGCAAATACATACGTGCGTGTTTTATTATGGTCTTTTTTGTCTATTTTTTTACTTGTGTCGTCACATATCTATGTCGACATGTGTCATTGTCATGACACATGTTTGCATATTGACTTGTGTCACGATAAATGTGTTTGTCGACATGTGTTGCGGTGTTTCTTTGGCGACCTGTGTCACGACATGTGTCTTTGTTAACATGTGTTATGGCGCATATTTATTGACTTGCATCATAACATATCTTGTGGATCAGTGTCATGATTCATAGACTTACTGACTTTTGTACTGTGTATAGTAAATCAACAGTTTATCTTTTAATTCGTTAACATGTCGTGAAATGTTTTCTTGCAGTCGATTAACGCGATCTTGCATCACTTCTGTCCAACGAACGTTGAGTTGCTCTTCACGTTTGCGTACAACAGCAACAACCGTGTTGTCGATAACGGTCAGTTTGACAACAAGTGACAACCGTATGTGACAACCGTATGTGTGATGGCAGTGCAGCAGTGGTGTAATGTAATGTAAATTGTTGATTGGACCATTCTATGTTAGGCACTACCATGTTCTCATTTTTATCATCTGATCATTATTATTTTTTAATTATTAAATTTTTTAAATTATTGTTTTTATTATTATTTCTGACATTATTACTCTTTTGTTTTATACTGCTACTATTACTATTTGCTATTCTGTTCCTAATATTATTGCTATCATTATGGGTCATGATGGTTTAGGTTTGTATGTTCAATGCCTTCTAGCTGGAAGGTTGCAGGTTCGAATTCACATCAAGTCGCCGTGCAGAGACCCTGAGCAAGTCCTTCACTTGGCTGGCTGTGTGATTCTGACTGTCCAGATATATGGCTGGATGTATAATTGATCGATGAATGCATGTGTGTATGGATGGATGGATGGATGGATGGATGGATGGATGGACGGATGGATGGATGTAGTGTTGAATGTATTGCTGGATGTATGGATTAATGCATGAAAGTATGGAACAAATGGATTGATGGATACATGTGTTTGTGTTTTGTCAATTGTGACCTTTGAGAAACTTGACAACACTTTAATGGTTGATATCTCTTTTGTTGCGATGTGTCGTTTTAGGTTCGAATCGAGATGACAGTCCCCCACCCATCCCAGAATTCCTCTCTTCCAAAGACTGGCAATTGGAGTTGAAGCGACTTGGCGCAAACAAAGTTTTCGAAGTGACCAACTGCAACAAGGATTTCGCAATGGCCGACAGGTAAACCAATGTCTAAACTAACCTTAATTTTTTGTTTCGTACTTTACGTGTTCTTTCTTAAAGCTTTTTGCATAAGTATTCCCGTTGTGCTATTGCCCCTCTTGCAAAAATACCTGTGGGCGCCCGCAGCCTGTTGCATGAATGCAAACATACCTACAGTTGTAGTGTGTACTTGTTTATAGCAACAGACTTGTTGAGTAGTTGTGTGTTTCAAGTGTATCTACCTGTCATATGCTTTGATAGCGTTCTCGTAAGTGGGACCAAAGACCGGTGCGAACTTAAGGTTCATGATTTGTGGTCAGATGATGATGATGATGATGATGATGATGATGATGATGATAATGATTATGATGATGATGATGATGATGGTGGTGGTGGTGATGATGACGATGATGATGGTGGTGGTGGTGATGATGATGATGATGATGGTGGTGGTGGTGGTGATGATGATGATGATGATGATGGTGGTGGTGATGATAATTTCAATAGTAATAATAATTTTAATAATAGATGTTAATAATCATTGCAGCATGAATAATTATAATTTGCAGATGATGAAGTATTCAGTTATTCCTGTTTTTTCTTCATCGTAGCCTTCCAGAAAGCTTCGTTATTCCAACTTCCCTCACTGATGCGCAGATACAGAGGTTTTTAAACGCCAGCAACAAATGCTTTCCAGTGAGTCATTCATTCATACACTCACTTCAAGAATTTAACAATAGTTATAGTAGTAGTGGTGGTGTTGGTGGTGGTAGTAATAATGGTGGTAGTAACAATGGTGGTAATAATGATAATAATTATGATGATGTGAATAATATTAATAATGGTAGCCTACTAATAATAGTATCGATAATGATAATGATGATAATTACAATAATTGATAGTGTGAATAATATAATAATGATACTACGGCTACTAATAACAACAATAATAATAGTAACAGTAATAACTGTATATAGGGTAAATAATGCTAATAATGGTACTAATAATAGTATGATAATAATAAAAATGATGGTAATTATAATAATTAGTGAATAATATTAATAATGATACTACTACTACTACTAATAATAATGGTGACAACAACTACTGTAGTAGTAGTATAACTTAATAACGATAATATTATTTAACAATAATAGTAATAATGATCTTTTTCTGTCTTGTCTTGTATTGCTTAGGTCTGGAGCTATTCTCACGTCAATGGCTGTGCCTTGATTCGAATGGCAGATGGACGAACAGATGCGGAGGCAGAGTAAGGCGGCAACATTTAGAAACACACACCACTCTGCTTTCATTAGTATTTCTTGTCTACGTGATATGTTTGCATGTACCAAGCGAGACATGTGATCCAAATGGGGGAACTTGTGGGGCTGAATCTTTTCTCCCCTGGGACGGTTGCTGCATCATACAGGACTGACAAAAAGAAATTGCTTTAGCAAGTTGATGCCACCGTGCAGGCCCGGCCCTAGGGTCTGCGGGGTCCAAGGCAGCAGCGGGTCCTCAAGCATAAATTCACGCAGTTGATTTCCTGTCAATATGGCACCTGGGGGGGGGGGGAGAGTTAGGAATCACCTAAAATTGGACACCTAACGTTGTTACTCAAATTTCTATAAAACTGAGAGCACTGTGTGACTTCGTCTGCTGCATAGGATTAGCAATGTTCCATCTTATACAAGCGTCGTGTTCTAAGGTTTGTATAGCGTACATTGATAGAGTCTTAGAGGTGTCTAACTGATGGATGGGTCCGATTTGACCAGGGTCTATGACAACAGAGGCCGTTACCCTGGACAGAAAGTTGCTTGGCATATTACAGCACTTAATAAGTCTAACTGAGACAGCGATATGCTCATTTTTATTTCTCTGAGCTTTAACATCTAAAACTGTGATGTTCGTTAGCTTCCTTCAATTATAATAATCTTAATCGATTCATCTCTCGCATGCTTGGTTTGTATTTTATTCTTTACAAATAAAAAAATATATAGCCAGCAGCGCGGGACCCTGGAAGCGCGGGGCCCAAGGCGACTGCCTCGTTCGCCTCCCCCAAAGGCCGGGCCTGCCACCATAGGCGTAGGAGACGGGGGTCCAGAGGGGGCAAATGCCCCCCAAATTTCGGTCAAGTCTGATTTTTCGGGCAAGCAGACCCGAAAAAATAAAAAAAGTTTTTAAACAAATTTACTTTTTTTAATTTTTCCGGGTCTTTTTGCCTGAAAAATCAGACTTTCCCGAACAAAAAAGGTCGTCAGACCTTTCGGGCAAAAAGTAACGGGAAATTTCAGAAGATTTTGGCCGGATGACTAAAAAAGGTTGTCAGAATTTTCGGGCAAACGTAACGGGAATTTTTCTTAAGATTTCGGCCGGATGACAAAATTTTTTTGGCAAAAGTCTAATTTTTGCCCCCCCCCCAACGCTGAAATGTTCCCTACGCCTATGCCTGCCACCGTGGGAGCACGCACTGGGAGCACTCCTGAAGGGCTCTTGCCGATACTGTACAATACTAGGCTACCACGGAATGTGCATCTGATTTTTTTCTGCTCTTTGTGGGCACCATAGTAATACTTAGCTTACAATGACAATATCAGCTTTATTTATTTTATTAATATTGCTTGACTTTATTCTTGTGTATGCTAGTTAAGTTTTAGTTGAGATTCCAATTTCTCATGTATATAATGTCTTTGCATATGTAGTTAACCTATCTTTTTACCAATATTTCCATTAAATAATTCTCCATCGCATTGCCTGACTCTATAATAAGCAAATAAAACCCTGTTGAGCAGAACTTTGTCCATTTTGGGGATGCCTATTGTTCCCCAAACTGTACTCCAAATGTCATTACTGAATTAGGTAATGCCATTTTATTTCTCAAATTTATTTTGTTTCGGAAATTTCATATAGCACCTCTTCAAGGTAGGCTACTCAGATGCGCTTCTAGCCCAACCACGACTAAATAAGACAGTTTTGAGGTTCCTAAGGAACAGAGAGTTCTAATGCTTAACACTTGTAATTGTATAACATTACCATATGTGACCATACTTAATTTGGGAACAATAAATAATTTTGAATTTAATTCTTTTCAGAATGATCGAGTCTGTTCGTCGGTCGCATCCAAAGCTCATACCGCCCGAAGTCGTTGACGTCGAAACAGCGACTGGTTTGCCTTCGCTGCGGAAGCTGCAGATGAATTTTGAACAGATGAGGGAACTCTGTATGCCATGTGAGATGAATTGCATTTCGTTGATTTATGATGAAGAGTTCGAGGATGGATACGAGGAAAATGGAAATGAATACAAATGCCTAAGATTGGTTGTGTGATTGTTTAATTCTTTATTTTTTTATCCATTTCTATAGCGTACCTTCAAGCTCTCTATTCAGAGGCGCTCCCGACTACAGCGCGTACACTGCTTTGGAGTTTCACACTGAAGCGCCGTGCCGTTGCGAGTGAAGGACTTGCTCAAGTCCCTACGCGGCGACTTGAGATGGATTCAAGCCTGGAACTCTTCGGCTCCAATGCCACTACACCACAGCGCCCCACAATATATTCTATGCAAAATCTTTACAAGGCATTTTTTAATTGCTGTTGCGTTTGTTTTGTCTCAGCTTCTTATGAAAAACTTGTGAATGCGGACAATACGTTTCTGTCGCAATTGAACGACTCGCAGTGGATGTGTGTTGTGAGTGTCGCTCTCAGTGTCGCAGGAGAAGTGGCAGAGAAGATAGCGTGGAAGCAAAAGAGTGTCATCATAAAAGGTGAATTATTGTGATAGATATCCCATAATTATTGTGATAGACATCGTAAAAGGTGAATTATTCTCATATAATATAACATATCCCGTAGTTACTTCTGGTAATCTGTTGCTTTTGCATTCTAAATTATTCTAAATTATTTGCCATTGTGTGGGTTTTCGCATTGGCCGCATACAAGTTGGATTGATGAAAAAAATTCTTGTTAAATAGAAGTTGGATTGATGGAAATGATTTTTGCTTGAATGAAATGGGATTTATGAAAAGATACTTGCTTAAATTGGAATTGGACTGATGAAAAATAATTGTTATTTAAATAGAAGTTGGATTGATAAAATAAATATTGTTGCTCAAATAATGGAAGCTGGACTGATGATACGAATTCCTGCCTAAATGGAAGCTGGATTAACAAAAAGAATGTATGGTAAAATCAGAATTAATGAAATACATTAGTGCTGCCTGTGTCGCGAAAAGGATTATCCCCCCAGAAAGCTATCCGGGGGGATGAATTAGTCTATCCCCCCGGATGGAATTAACCGGTCTAGACTATCCGAGGGGGATAAACCATTCTATCCCATTTTTTGAAAAATGCGTATAATTGAAATATTTATTCTCTAATCAAAATTTAAAGTGACTCTAATTGTTTTAAGTGTCCTAAGCAATGTTCAGAGAAAGGCAACTCGAAATTATTTAGTGACTCTAAGTGTTTTTAAGTGTTTCAAAAGTTTTAAGTGCTCTAAAACCAAAGCGAAAAATATCAAAATAAAAAAATAAACATACCCGTTAGTGTCACTGGTCAAAACAAAGCAGAATAAAATTAATTTGCAAAAAATAAATTCACGCGGAAGTGGCTTTTTGACTTTTCCTCTTTTGGGGGGATACGATTAATACGGGGGATACTCTATTTCGTGACACCTGCATCAGGTGAATAATTTTTAATGCTAATGATAGATTACAATTACCCTGTGATTTTAGTGATTCCTGAAGACTGACTTGTCACAGTACATTGTTTATTTTATCTGACCAGTGTTATTTGTTTTGTCTGTCTGTTTTTCTGTCTGTCTGTCTATGTATGCATCAGTGTTCCTTTCTATCTTTGTGTCTGTTTGACTCTGTCTCTCTGTCATATTTTATGATGTTGGTTTTCTAGCAGAATGAGTAATGTACTAGTTATCATCTGGAAAATGTCTATAAATGCTGAATCGTTTGTTGGTTTCAGAGAAGGACGGTACTGACTTCAACGCACTCATATCTGCACTCGTTCAACTTATGCTGGACGCTGAATCTCGCACGATATTCGGGTTTCAGTCGCTGGTTGAGAAAGAATGGGTCGCATTGGGACATCGATTCGCACAGCGATGTGACGTTGTTTGCTCCAAAGAATCTGAACAGGTGTGTGTTGTTGATGTTGAGATTAGCAAGATGTTTCTTTCGTGGATTTTTTTATTGTGTTACGTTGTATTTTGGCCATTTATAAAGCATTTATCTCAGCAAGAGCCTTTTAAGAAGTGATGATGGTGCGATAGACCCAAGAGAAATGGCAGGATACGAGGCGAGGGAAAGATGAGGAAAAACTATGAGAGAGGATGGCGGTGCGAACTGATGGAGGAAGTCCATTTCATTGGGAGGGACCTACGCAGGTAAAGGGTCAGTTTGTATCATATCAGTTTTTGAATTCGTATCTTGAGCGTTGTTTTCAATGTGAAGAACAGTCCCGTTTTCTTTAAGTGTTTCCATTCTTTCTACATCTCTTCCTACATCTCTGTCTCCTTTCAAAACCTATTTCTTCTCTCAAAGTATACTCTCACTGGAAGTGCTACTAAATGGTCACTGCACTATATTAGTCTATAAGTTTTCAAATTACGCTCGTAGACTGCACTTTGACAGCGTCGTTCATTCTCTGTCACTGGTCCTACAACCTGGACTGGTCTCCCTGTTACACTGCACCAGGGGTCACTCCACTCTGTTTTTAAGAACCTCGCAACTGTCGTATTTAGCCGTGGTTGGCCCAGGAGCGCTTCTAGGTAACCTACCTTGAAGAGGTGCAATAGATATAAAAATTTTAAAATAAATACATTACATTGACCCAGCTATCTTGAAGTCCTAAACAGACTACTGACGGATGTTATATTTTTTCCACGCAGAGTCCCGTCTTCCTTCTCTTCCTCGACTGCGTCTGGCAACTCCAGCAGCAGTTCACAAGCGCATTCGAGTTCTCCGAGCTTTTCCTCATCTCGATCTGGGACAGCGTGGGACTCGGAATGTTCCGCAACTTCATCTACAACGGTCCACACGACCGATCCATCGTCCAGAGATCCCTCATCGAAAACCAAACGTCGCGACCGACACACCATTCAACATCATCGCTCTTCCCGAAGAGCGTCTGGGACTGGACGCTCCAGTTCTCCCCGGAGGACATCTCGTTCTTCACGAACCCGCTCTACTCCGCGGCGGAGCAGGCACGCGGGCTCCGCACCCGGAAAGACAAACCTGCAAAGACTCGCACCCTCGTGCCTTGCTGCGTCGTAGCCGCCCTGAAATTCTGGGACAACTGCTACCTGCGGTGGTTGGGTCCGCTCGAGATAATCGGGGGCGGTAAACCGGCCGAGTACATCGCCCAGACGCTGATCATGGAGGAGATTGCCAGTCTGCAGATGGAAATAGCGGAGCACGAGGAAAGGTCTGCGGGGGCAAGACCGATAAATACGAAGGATGAGCGGCGTGGAAGGCCCGCCCCGTTTGTTTACGGCGATAACAGTTCGTTGTTGCGTAGAAAGCTTTCGAAACATGTTTCGTCATCGTATCCGTTTTCGCCGACGCAACTCGCGACGCATCACACGTTGCTGTTGCCTGTGCTGAGTTCCGACAATCGAGGATCTGCGAATGAGGACACGCTGAGCGTGGACGATATAAGCGATTGTAATGAAGTGTAGGGTGCGAGCGTGGATTTCGATGTTGCCTTATTGAACGTTTCTACCGGGGTTGTGCATTAGATTATTCAGGATGTGGCTGTTCGTATAATTATGTGCGCATTGGGGGGTAACTGGATTAAATTAGGGTATTATGTACGGGGTGTGTACGTATGGCTAGGAGGAGTTTTCGATGAACAAATTTCTAATTAGGATGTCCACATTAGCCTGTTCGTAACTCTGTATTATCTTATTTCTGTCCAATAGCATTTGATTAAATTAGAATTAAATTCTGTTCAGATCTAAACAGCAAACAAATAACGGTTAACAAATTTAGCCAGCAAATAATGTTAAACAAAGTAAATAATAGCCTCAGGTCAAATAAATGTCTCGTAGATGACTGTAGCTAATTAACTTTTTAGCGGGTAAAGAAGCGTATTTGTACGTACACTTGGGGGGGGGGTTCAACAAAATGTACGAGTTGCAGCAGCAGAGGAAGTCGAGAAAAGAAAATTGCGTACATAATATATGGATGGTCTATATTTTTGCCTCTGTTCATAATTAATCGGACCGTAGTTTTGATTTTCGTAGGTTACCGATTGGCCGAAGCATGTTGTTGAGATTGCAGAAAGTGAGGTTGTACTGCCTCCCTGTGTAGCAATGTTGCCTACTGTTTTTCGAATAGGGCATTTATTACATAGATTCAACGCTAGACGCACCGGTGATCTAAACAATCTTGCAATAATGGTGCATGTTTGTAAATATGATTCGATAAATGTTGGCTACATGGACAGGATTTCCACCATTCCAGTTTAATATGAAATGTGTTAGAGTTGGAGATACAGTAGCAGGCTATGCAGACAATTTGCTTTATAATTGTATATAGGCGTATTATTTTTTGCTGCAGCATCATGTGTACCTCACTGAATTATGTTAAGTTCCTAAAGGGCAATATGTTTGAATACGGGTGATGCATGTTGTTCAACTTTTTCTATGAGGTATGTAGTGTACTGGAATCAGGAAATTTTCACCCATAGTTGACTGTTGATGTGTAGGCAGCTTTTCTGTTATAGGTTGTACATAAATCTGCAATAGCATGTATACACGAACATTATGTGATGATAATAGATCCATGTAAATTGTTAAGTTGGCAGCTTGTTACTGACATCATTATTTGTCCTTTGGAATCAGCTCTCTCCATTGCTATGAACTTGTACCTCAAGGTTTAGCACATATTTCCGTTTTGTCTCAAAACTACTTTCTTTTCTTGTCTTTTGCACTGGAACTGCCTCTGATAGTGTGCACTGTGTGAGGCACTTTATGAATTTATATAACAAGACAATAGATTCTGTTGCTTTCTTTGCATTTCCTAAACTCTATGCCAGAAAACCATGAGGTATATAATTGGACAAGTCGCTTGAATGTGTTGTGCACTGTAATGCAGAATCCAAAGTGAAGACACAAGTTTTTCATTTCAAGTTTAAAATGTTGGTGGTTAATAATTGAATCTACATTGGTCTGCTCCACACACACCAAACAGGTGAATTTAGTAGTTCAGTCGAAACTTTCCAGTCAGAAAAAATTGGGAAGCACACTGATCAAAAATGGTTTGTATACACGAGCTCGAGGGTGATTTTGTGGTTCCATGTGAATGCACAGCCATCACACAGAATGGGGATCTATTGTGGGTACTAGGCAGGAGCAGCCTCCCCTCTTGGTCTGTGCTCCTGGTAAAATCTTTCTAGAAACTACTCAAAAGACTTTCCTCCTTGGCCACACCTGGGTCCAGAGCACCAATGAAGTTCATATTTATCTGAATGGAGGAACATGTAAATACATCAGATAATTAATGTAAACTGCAGAAGCACAATAGCCAACTGGACCTTCCCTGCAGCAACTATATCCATATTAACATCAACCATCCATTCTGTAACACATGGGCATTTGAATATGTGCATTATGAAGAGTCTACTTTCTTAAGAAACTTGTAAATTTGAATTCAATGTGTACATGTTAAATTAAACAGATGACATTTCCAGCTTTTTTCGTCAATTTCTTATCAACCTCCAACACAACATATCGCAACACAAGAGCAATTCTTCCGGCAATGCGGTTCATAAAAAATGACGATGTTATTAGATTCAACTGTTGCGTTTAAACGCCGTATTTGGCTTCACGAGTCCATCAGTTTATTTGCCCTTCTTAGCCTTGATCTTTCTCGCGTAGAATTCGAGCTCTTTGCCCTCCAGGATGTAACCATCGCAACGCCCACACTGTCCCGGACGAGAGGCAACACAGGCTAACAAAAACAAACACACATACACACGGTTAAGTGCCAAAAAAGAATTCCGGTTAGAGTGAAACTCTGTTTTAAGTGACTATGGTTAACATCATCCCAAGAAAACACTGCAACGCAAAAACTTTTTCTCTCAAAAAACTGAACCTCTTATTTCATTGGCAGTCGAGTTACTGTGTAGTGCTATCGCACGTTGGGGCCCCCTCAAGTGCTTAAAGTGTACAAAAAAGAAGTGCCTGGACGCTCCTTACCTTCCCTGCTGTGCAAGTGGCAGGACGGTGTTCAGATTTCAAAATAAATGTCTAGACAATGTCCATGACAGTCCAGCCATACTTTAAGCCCTGGACCCCTACATACATTTTATAAGCAAAAAATTGTAACTTCAATCCCCCTTCCCTGTTGCAACTTGTACATTTATCAAGACCCCCTTCGCACATCACCTAAAACAGTGAACCCCGTCCCCTCTATCTGCATCCATAACATATGAACAGCCCTTACTACAGCTACTTTCGTTTACAAACTGTAGAATCTTGTAGTCCCATGTTAATGACTTAGCCACGGAGAAGAAAACACAAAAAAATATCCAAAAGAGTGAGCAAAGATTCCTGGAATGGACTTCCCTTGACTATGCGACACCTCCCTAACTGTTCTCAATTTCACAAACTGTTGTAAGACTTTTTCACTTGATCTCGGCCGGGAGCACCTCTGAATAGGCACCTTGAAGGGGTGCTATATAAATTATGATTGACTGAGGTCCACGAGCAGAAGTCAGATACTTACCAAGCAGACGACCGCTTGTGAACTGCTCTTCGAGAGCCGTCTCCACCTTTGACGTCTTCTTACGTGTGTCGTACTTTCGCTGCGCTTTCTTCGATCGCTTCTTATTCAGCCTAGCCTCCTCCTCTGGTGTCTGAATAAAACATCAGCGAAATTAATTAGTCGAAAATATATTTAAACAACTATTCTGATACAATTACAGCATTTTTTTAATATTGCACAGAAAAAGAACTATGATCAAATATGCATATGCAATACATTTCCAAATTCTAAGAGATAATGCATAACCATTTAGTCATTATGCACTGATAAATGATCAACGGTGAAATTCTCTCCTAATAAAGCATATGATATTTTCTAGAAGAAAATAAATCACAATCTTTATTTACAAGAAAAGGACATGTACGAAGTGGAAACTTTAACCACATAGCTTAAATCTTAAAAGTATAATTCATCAGTAACAGTATTTATATATACATTATGCACTGCAGTAAAAATGTAAGTCAGAACAAGAGATATTAGCATAAAGATATAAAGCCATTTTCCGTGGTGGATCCAGTTGTCTAGAATTGTCTCCCACAGGAACTACGTAGACCTGCCTCCTAAAAAGCTTTTTTTTTATTCAACTCAAAACTGCTTCTTGCCGTGCTAGAGCCGGGAGCACTTCCGAGTAGAACCCTTGAAGAAGCGCTATACAAATTCCGTAATGAATTAATAATTATTTTCACATACTCCAACCAACTGACCAGTGTTCCACAGCAAGCTGCTCAAAGAGATGCAAAATGTGATACAAATTCTAGCAAAATTTTGTTCAACTCACCAGCTTAGCCCCCTTCTTCCTGCTGAGAGGCAGGGCGTAGTGAGCCTCGTACCAGTTTCTGAATGGAACCGCATCAATCACAACGATCGCGTTCTTCACAAGCGTCTTCGTTCTCACCAATTCGTTGTTAGACGCGTTGTACACAACGTCCATGATACGAGTTTTGCGTGAAACACCTGCACACATCAACGTAAAAACATAACAGGACCTTTTTTGACTTGTTCCACTCAGTTATTTATTCTCTACCATAAGAAAACAGATCAAGGACAATTATTATAGTTGTGCAAGAAAACTTATGATTCTATCACCTTTAGCTATATAAAAATAACTAGTTTCGTAGCTTGTGCTCTAGCAAAATAACAACCTCCATCAAATCGTCTTGTCTGACTGATGATGTTACGATGACCAATATTTTCGATACATGGGTGAACAATCTCAGAACAGAACTTTGATCTGCACTTCTTTCGAAGTCACTTTTAGTACAGCACTGTTTTGAACCCCATTGAGCAGTGCCATCAAAGGACATGTACATTAGACAATGATGTTGGACAACAATGGCAAAAAATGTCCACAGGTACAAAAGTGTATGCTATTATAACTTAGTAGCATCATATTACAAGTATTGTATTAATCAGAGGCACTCCCAGTGTGAGAGACAAAGAAAGAAAAGTGTTCTCGAGACATACCCTCTGATCCCCACGAGAAGTTGCCTGTGTCGAGTCTCATGGCGCGGTACTTCTTGTTGCCACCTCTCGTCCGAATCGTGTGAATGCGCCTCGCACCGATCTACAGAACAACAGAAAGACTACTGGGTAATCCTAAAGACTGAGTGCCTGTGCAAGTAAACAATATGGCCACCACCTCTGACTTCGCTCAGAGTGTAGTTTAAAATGGGATGTTGCCTACCAGCAACATCCCATTATAAACTACACTCAACAAGTCGGTATTCAACGTGAATTAATTAAGTCATTGTGAATATTTATTACAAAAGACTAACTGCCAAAGTCTCCTAAAAGTTTATGAAAGGGAAATTTATCATTTTAGTGTTCGTTATTATTTGTGCATTGCGACATCAGATATATTTGGAACAGTAGAAGTTGGACTGATGAAAATAATCCCATCTTAAATGTAAATTGCGTGAGAAATTGCTATACCATACCAACTAGCAGTTTGGCAGTTGATGGCATCACCTCGAATCTGAAGCCCTATTGGCAAGTTGCTTAAAGTGAGCTATATAAAAGTGTTTTCATGCACAACATTCACATACTCAAACGTACTTTCTTGTCATGGGTGCTAGAATCAGCAGCACCTCCAAGTACTTAGTCTTCTCGAAAAGGTGCCACAGAAATTCAAGAATCAATTAATAGAAAATAACAGACTGCGGCCAGAGCAGATCTTGGTAAACATGTATTTTGGCATCGTAAAATATTCGCTCGTTGCAGCATTACGATTTTAGACATACTTGAAAAGAACAATAAAAACATTACAAACAAACCTTAGTGCTGGCAGCTGGGCGACCAAGCTCGAACTTTCGCTTCTTTCGGACCTGGGCCATACGACCTCCGGTCTTCCTGCGCTTGTGCCATTTATCACGAGAGATACCTAACATGGAAAATAGTATTCAAATTCAATTAATTAGCTTATTTTACAAAAACTTTTAAACAATTAAAGTAAACAATTTAAATTCTTTAGTAGAATCATGCAGAATTATCGACCAGAAATATACTACACCAACAATGAATTTCCAGTGGCTTAGATTATTTTAGTAATGTTATTTTTCTGTTGCACATATGATCAAAACTTTAAACCGTTCCTTTCCGTCGATTTTGATCTACAAACGCCTCAATAAAAATGCGTTGCATAAATGTTTTGCGTGATCTTGACAAGTCGAGGGCGATATTTACGTGATTTAAATGATTGCGTTGGAAATTAGTCAACCCTCTGTTTTTGCAACTGCATACAGCCATGTGGCATGGCAGGATATGATCAGATCGCCAACGAAACCTCATCGTGCAAAACTCAACCTCAACTTAGTAATCAATAATTATATCGCAAAATTCTACCATCTTAACTCTGCACGAATATACAAAAATTCCAACGGCAGTCGTAGATTTTTATCGTAATCAATCCAAAACTTGTGACATTATTTTTACGTCTAGCGTCGAAAATGCGGCTTGAGCTTCAACAAAATAAACGCCTTAAGCTTAAAACTTAGGTCTGTAATACGGATCAACTAAATGTCAAACGATAGAATAAATAATTTAACAGGATTGCGACGGATTATTTTTCGCTTTAGACACTAACCCATGGCGTTATAGTTATTCCTGTCTCGTAACGCTACACTCGGCCACCTTTAACGATGGCGATTCAACATGAAAGGATGTAGAAATGCTGGCCGCTTCCGGTATAGAGTTATACAGAGGTGTGCGCAAATCTATAGCGCTGCCTTT
Organism: Lumbricus rubellus; assembly: GCA_945859605.1. Lineage (NCBI taxonomy): Eukaryota > Metazoa > Annelida > Clitellata > Crassiclitellata > Lumbricidae > Lumbricus > Lumbricus rubellus. The sequence goes on along the minus strand of OX243827.1, from coordinate 30,018,142 downwards.
CGTAACTTATTTCTTTCTTTCGTCAAACGTTTTGCCTTAACGACGAGGCCTTTGCATGACGTATCCACGTTTCTCTGTCTCTGATGTCGTCCATGGCCTTCCTTGCTCGTGTGACTGGACTCATATAGTTATTATGTGCTTATCGGAATTCATCGCTGGTTAGGCCTAGTCTTTATTTTCGAGCGGCGTACGCCTTCAGATGACTAGTTGTTGTGGATCGGGAGCCGTTGTTGACTGCCAGCTTCTAGTTTTGTTTTTGTATTTCTAATTTTTCATAAAATTATAACCCATTTTGCGTTTGCCAATGGAGTGTAAAAGGTTATACTTACTTGCTTACTTCAATCAATCGATCAATCATATTTTTATATTTATTTGCTTACTTATTTACTTACTTACTCACTTACTTGCATACTTACTTACATATCCATGTATTTATCCCTCGTTATGTTTTCCATCCTGCAGTCTTTGGCTATAAATTATCTTAATATCTTCCTCCGCTTTTCGTTTCCTTCACGTAGCCGTCCATAGCCGCAGTTTAGTCTTTCATTTTTTGTCCATTCTTTGAGTCTTCCGTGAGTCTTGAACTATAATTCTTGATCTTGTCTAGTAGCCTACTAGGTTACCGTTTCTTCCGCTCAAAAATCCTCCCGTGTCTTCTCGAGCGTTCCTGATCTCTCCTGCTCCTGGCATGCGACATCCTACGTACGAAGCCAGCTCATTCTGCCACCAGTTAGGTCTACAGGCTATCCTCCAAGCACTCGGATCCATATTTCGGTACTAGGCCTATAATATACCGCGGAACCACTTATTGCTCCGTAGTCCGCAGCCTACTGTAGGCCTACAGCGTCGATCATTCTTTTTTCCTGTCAAGATTCTACCCACATGTTTATCAATTTTCTGAGCTTGCCACTCGAAAGTCAAGCGCTGAGGTGTCAGCTTATTCGCGAGGGCTGCGTTGAATCAGAAGGGTATCCGTAACAGTAGCCTAGTCCAAGGGAGTTCATGTCTGATTATCACATAAGACTCAGAAGCATTATAGTTATAAGTGGGGAGCAGTCTCTAAGGCGGGTGTCGTGTGTTCAACAGTAGTTTATTATTATATTCTTTATTGGTAAAAAATGATAGATACAGCTATATAAATTCTTGAAATAAATGAATGAATGAATGCAGTATAATTATGTAAATCTCTGCACGTTTTATTCTGATTGTTGTGTTTAAAAATGTTTATACATAATTATTATATTATTAGGGGCAAGCGCTAAAGCGTCATTAAGAAAAACAATATTTTAAGTTTTAAGTTAAATGAAACATTTATTTCCATTTGTAAAAGTACATTCTTTACACAGACCCTCACAATGAAACGTAAGAAAATACATACATTTTCCAGCTAGACTGCTAGAGCCTAGTGCAAACAATTCTGTACCATTCGACTTAAAAGCTGTATGTATTCACAGTGCAAACGAATCACTAAGTAGCTACTAAGCCATATTAGGATCATAGAGTCATATTCAAACTGAGCTCTGACACATTCAATTGTCCCACTTGCCCCTCGAAAAGCCTTCTATGCAGAGGCTATTAATGATACTATCCAAAGGCCATGACCTTGGTTGTTTAGTGCATGCTTGTTTGCAAGATCTAGTGATCAAAAACAATTTACACACATTCCATAATTATATTCATTTTATTCCTTTCAACATAAACGATCCCAAGAATTGCTCTAAACCTCAACACAGATTATTAATCTCAATCAAATTAAGCAAACTACTGTAGGCATACTTCAGTAACACAGGCAAATAAAAAAAACTGAAAATGAGCTACATAATGGCAAAAAGCTAAAAGACACAGCAAATCAACCTCCAAAATATTCAACTATAATTGCCAACTAGAGATGCTTTGAAACTTGCAACTAGGAAAGACAAATCAGCTTTGACATTATTATAAAGCAAAGTGAAATAATTATACACCAATGAATTATAATAATTCCATTGTAAAACACCAAAAAACCTAATACCGCTGAGACAACTGAATAATGTATTGTTGGCATGTCAGGTATCTAAACACGCTGTTACATACTCAATGGGCAGCGTCAAAGGGCAGATTCCAGACATAGAAGGTGTTTTGCTCCTAAGATGTAATTCCTTTGCTTACCCTGCTCGGTGTGCCTAATGAGACATGTTGGGGTACTACCAAATGTTTAGACATTGGACAAAGGGTACAGTATTATTATGCACACATATTTTGCGCTGTAACAAGAGCCAAGCCTGAGCTTTAATTATTTTGTTTAAGTTCTTCTATAAGCTGGGCAACATGACTTCATGACAATTTAGGCCAGTCTCGTTTTGTATTAAATTACACCTAGATTCTGTTCAAAATTAATCGTGCCCTGCAGAAAATGTACCATCTGCAGCACCAGAATAGTACAGGAGAGATTTCTGTAAGTAAAACAACCAGTGCATTTGTGCAGCATTTATTTTCAAATGAAAATATATTGACAGTACAACTATTAATGTTTTTAAGGAAAATCTAAATCACTTAAACTAGAATAATTCAGCATTGTATCTTTGGTTGAAATATGTGCTAGTCTAAAACATTTACTCATTTAAATGTTTTATCAATGAGCTTTATTGTTGAGTTGTCAGGCACTTTTTTGGGAGCCTTGTTGACGTGTTTATAAAACCGATACACTTCCAAAGTTTTCAGCATTTATTTTTTTATCTGGACAATCGTTAGTTCACATTCTAATACCATATTCTCAAAGCCAATGTTTTCACAATTATGTTGACTAGGAACAGCAAGACAATTACAAGTCAGCTAAGAGCTGTCCCTGTCAAGAAAGTCATTATAGACGACCCTTGTAAGTAAACCATCTCTAACACTGTTAGCCAAATAACTAGTGTAAAAATACTTTTAACGTGTGCACGGTCACACAGAATGTGAATCAGAGGCATGGTTAGTCAGTCACCAGGTGAGTTGTTAGATAATCCAAATTCTTGAACAGCCATTGAAAAAATAACGAGTTTTGAGGCAATTTATTATAGAAATGAAAAATGTTCAAAGTTTGGACAAATGCTGGTAGTTCAGTTCTTAAAATTGGTTTCTGATAGAGGGAAACTAAGGCAGAAACACAACAAAATAAGCAACAACTACTGTGGAATAACATTTGTTGAATCAAGTTTGCATAGATGTTGAACCATTTCTAAAGCCCTATAAAAGCAAATGACATACACACGAAAGATTGATACAGAAGCATGCTGTTGAAGCAATCTGGGTTTCAACATTTTAACGCTTCAATCTGGGCATCGAGGTGTAAGCGTGTTCAACAAGTATGAACATAATTTATATAATTATATGAGGACATGATTATGAGGTCTCGGGCAATTGAAGCACTTTAAGGTTTTTTTATTAAGCAACGCATAATCTCAGTAATTACATAAATAGAATATTTTTTAAAACGGTTTCAGTGTTTAGAAACATACATCTGCAAAGTATACATCCAATATTAATAAAAATGTTTCATGGGATGTTAAATAAAAGATTCTAGTACAAGTAGCTCTATATATATCTCACACTTGAAATATGAACATTATTATGCATACAGGCATAATTCAACATTTACAGGATTTTGATCCGCAAGCTAATGGTTTCAGACCTCTCTAACACTAAAATCTTCAAGACAATGATTGAAACAAACAACGCTTATACGAAGTCCTAATTAATCATAATTCATAATCCACGTAAAGAAAATAAAAACCCTGTAGCATCAGTCTGCTGGAGAAAAATTAGATACTTACCATAAAAAAACTTTACCAAAAATTCTGATGACATTAGTTAAAAAGCAGCAGAGAAAACGTGCACACCACGAACAACAAAGCTACACAGCATAGCATACAACCACGTGCATTCAAGTCGCATTTTGAAGTGAAATTGTCTGTGCAGTCATCAGCACTAAAACAGTCTTCAATAATGATTATCTAGTTATTTTACCCAAAATAAAATCAAAATGTTTGCGTGGTCAGGTTTGAAAGGTAATGCTAGAAAGGTTACACAATTTAAATTTTAAAAGCGATACAACCACATTTAAAACTAACGAGATTCTACACGGAAAAGAAACAATTCAGTACAAAGACGATACAAGCATAGTATAGAAATTGGAAAGCAGTAAATAGACAAGAAGTTGTGGCTGTAGGCAGCTGTTGATTACACGGGTCAGAGAAACCAGAGCGTTCTAGCGCAGTGGAAGCTGGAAGACACTTAGGAAAATGACTTATGGGCAAGCACATTTACCTCTCAACTTTTGAAGTATTGAAACGATATAAATCTTGTACATAATAAAAGTTTTAAGGTAATTTTCGATGAAGAAGTTGGGACACAAACTAAGGAGATAACGAATTTCTATTTAATGTTTTCAATGGAAATACCCAGAGGTTACTCATGGTGTGAATGCTCTACAGGAATAAATATTATTGACAGTTTATTATTGTTGTTACATTGGATTGACTATGCACACAATGTAATGAAATCTTGATATAAGGTCATAAGCCATTTCAGTGAAGTACTGTAATCATCTCATAGGTGGCTGAAAGGAAGCTGTTGAATTACAAGTTAAATGTTCCAGCCATGCCCCAAGTAGCGAATTTTACAACTTTAATTTTAAAACATGCATCTATAAGTCTAAAGTAGCACTCCATAGCCTAAAGAAACAATCCTACCCACATAATGTGCAAGAATTACAATATTTAGACATACTAGCATCTTGGACATTACTACAACCCACATATCGTATACAGAAACTGGTTTTTTGCCAAACACCATTCACCATGGCCAATACTGTTGTTGGTTATGTAGCAAATGTGATGCCTCAGTCAAATATCTTTTGACCTCAGATTCATAGCCTTGGTGTTGGTAATTTTTATTTGACTAGCACTGCCATCAACTAAACACTTTCTTGTATTTTTTATTAGTAAACAAAATGAAAGCTAAATGAGCTGCCTGGTACAAATCAGTTTAATTTTATTAAGCCTTAACTACCGTAATAAGTAAAAAATATCCAACTGGAATAAATTACCTGCTAATTTGTTAACATGTCAAAAAGTACACTGTATGAAATTATATAAACTCAATGAATATATTAGAAAAATAATCTCTTCCTGTAGATTTCTTAAGGTAAAAGCTTAAACTTACAATCTTACTAAAAACCAAAATTGCTAAAATAAGCTCAAGGGTGCATATGATTGTGTAGGAGTTCTAAAAGTTTGGTCAGTAGCACAAAAAGCATTCTATAAAACGGATGAAACATGAATCTCAGCTGCACACATGCAAATCAAACGTGAAACCGATTCAACTACTTGAACACCATCCACAAAAACACAGTTCCAATATCTCCACATCCACACAGAGCTCTGCTCAAGACATGTGGAGTACTCTAAAACTACACTTCACATTTAACTACTGGTCAGAGTAACAGACATCCACATGGTTACACTAGGAGTTCTTGGTACAACATTAAATCAAATCAGTTACCCAAGAGCTTCTACTAAGTAATCTGCAAGGCCATGGTAGTAGAGACTCCAGACTTGTCAGTTCTGACCAGAATTTCAAGATTCTACTACAATAACTGCACGTCTCAACTTTAGGCCGATAAATCTTCATTCTGCCTCTCCTGCAACAGTTTCTGAACTTATTCCAAGAGCAGGTTGCACGACAACAGTTTGCAACAATACGTATTATATACAAAAGTAGCCATACAGCATTTCAATGCAATAGCCTTCCACAGCAACTACTTCAGATAGTGTAACAACATCTATGCATAGTAGCTATTCCAGATCAAGTTTGTCATGTAGCAGTTCCAGATCCTTGGAGGTTTCTAAATCTCAAGGGGGCCATCATCCTATGCCAAGTCAAAAAATAATAATTATATGACAAAATTGGTAACGAAAGAGTAATAGCAGTAGCAGATATTTCAGCATAATATATAAGCTCGTAATTGAAGCCCGTGGTCGACAGCAACAACGGCTGTGAACTGTGAAGTCTCTCATAAAAGGCAAATTTATGACCTGATGGCTGCAAGCATGCAGGAGTCATCCAATCACTTCCTGCGCTAAGTAGAAATGTTTTCTAGGAAGGCCTTTGCTAAGTCAGACGTTGAAATAACAACAATTGATCCTCTATTCCGTTCGCCCCTTCTTTCTGTCCGTTGTTCCAGTGTAGGCGCCAACGAATGAACCGTCCTCCGTGAACTTGCCTGGATCATCTCCATACTCATTCAGACTTGCCTCCTCGTCGCTGTTTAGCTTCACCGAGCTGCCGAGGGAACCGCGACTTCCCTTCAGAGTTTGGCCTTCCCTGTTTGAGCAAACACACAAGAACGTTATTGTTCACTATAATAATAGCACATTTGTCCGATGCTCACTAGTACCGTAAATGACTGCACTTTGAATAGTTAGAAATCTTTAAACCAAATCAACTATGCTACACAGTCTGGCTTTATATGGAAGTGACGTAAACCACCTTCTGTGATGGTAATAATATTACCATCACAGCACACTGCACAGCATTTCCATACTGCTAGCTTTTTTCTTTCACTACATACACCCTTGTTTTCAACCTCACATATACACCCATTTTATTATATACCCATCTCGTTTCACTATATACTAATTTTATACCTAAATGCGCGGAGACTTTGAGAGGCGTTTCACCCAGTCAAATGGGCAGCCATGGTCAGGGATCTCATCCAATAAATTATTCGAAAATGGCCATGGTTGATACATGAATCTGTGTTTACAGTTACAGTAATTACACTAATTACAATACGGTTGGTGGCTACAGGAATCAGTGTGACCTTGCGCACGTTACAAATTCATTTAATAATAATAATAATAATAATAATCACTAAACAAAAACTCACGGTCGTCTGTAGTCCTGGAATCCTCCGGCGATCAACTCCTTCTCTGGATCGTTACCATTCTGACGTTCCTTTTCATCAACTGTCAAACAGACAACAATGCATGAATGCAGTGCATACAGATCGCTTTTGAACGCTAAAAAATATTTAAATTATCTTTCCAATTCTCCATTCAATTCTGCATCCAGTTTTTCATAATATTCTACATCCAAATCTCTACACACCAGGCTTTCCCAGTCTTACTGAAACCTATTCCAGCAGCTCCTCTCCTCTGTGAACATCTTCTCTACCAATATGCAGCACTTGTAAACGAGATTGCGCTCTGCACGTAGCTTTCGACAAGCACTTGAAATGAAAATTGTAATTTTTACAATTATGGTTTTGAAATACTGAGAAGGCCGAATACTATCCACACAAAACGATAACTATTTCATTGGACCAGGGGCAGATGCAGAAATTTTTGAAGGAGACCAAAAATGTTGCATTTGATATTTTTTCACAAAGTTTCTGATAACCTTTTTTCCCTTTTTTTCATATAGCATTTAGTCGTATGCTACTTTGCCTTTTGCTGCATGAATTTAAAGCCTCAATTGCTGGTGAGGGGGCATGCGCTGTGCAAATATCTAAATGGTATGGGGGCCATGGCCGGAATTTCCTCCCCTTGGATCCACCCCGCATTGGACTGACTTATTTGCATAAATTTTAACTTTTATTAAAACCATTTACACGAATAGTAACCGTTATTAACGGCTTTTCTTCTTCTGAGAAGCGATGATGTGACACCTACCATCATATTTGTCTCCTTTGTTGCGCTGTAGATAGATACAGCAGCAGAGGATGAGAATGAGGAGGATGAGAATCAATGCAATGATGAGAAACAACCACCACCAATCTCCAATACTACTCGCCCCAACAACTGCAAAATAAAATGCATCCAGTTTACAATTCAAGGAAGTCTACTATGCGCATGTCATACTGTGCACAACAATTAGAACAGTACTGTAGTGATTGACCACTTCGTGCCGATAAACATATTCGAAATAGAGCATAACATACTTGGAAACGTGAACTGCACACTCTCCCCAATCTGTCCATGTGTCCAACTGTATTTAACCGAGGTAAACATATTTCAGCATGTTAGAATGAAATCTTGTGTAGCTGGTTAACACTTTGGAGGCTAAATAATTTTTTAGGATTATGTTCCATAGGCTGAATATATTTCCATATATCCCATATATTTACATATTTATGTAATTGTATAATGCATTTGTATAAATATATATGTTAAGTATAAATATATGTTATGTAAAAATATGTGTATAAATACAAATATATGTACATATACATACATATATATGTACAATTGTACATATATGTATACATATATATATATGCATATATTCATATATAAGTATATGTATATGTATATATGCATATATTTATGTATACATATGTAAATACATATGTATATATTATATATATATATATATACATATATGTATATATACATATGTATATATGTGTGTATGCATATATACATATATACATTATACGCTGTTCAATGTTCATGTGTATATATGTATACTTGTATAATTGTACATGTGTATATATATACATATATATGCAAATATACATTTCGGCATATATGAATATATATATATATATATATATATGTATATACATATATTATATGCTTATTTATATATATACGTGTATATATATATATATATCTATATATATATACGTATATATGTATATATATATATATGTATATATATACGATCATGTATATATGTATGTATATACACATGTATGCATTATATACGTATATTGGTATATATTTATGTATATATACATAATATATGTGTATATACATATATATCGCTGTATGTACCTATATATGTGTATATATATAATTATAGGCTACGCATGCATATATATTTGTGTATTATATGTATATATATGTATGGCAATGTGTGTATATGTATGTATACATGATATATACTTATATTATACATAAACATATAAATATATAGACATATACATACATTTATATATCCATAAATATATTTCATAGCCCATCCCTGTTCATGTCGACTTTTGTCGACAACCGCCCTCAACCCCTAGTGTCGACTTTTGTCGACAACCGCCTCGAAAGTGTTAATCAGTTATTCTGTCCAAAAATCTTATCTTTCCTTATTCTCAAACCATGCCTTTTGTCTTGCAGTCGATCGCACTGGGAGCACTTCTGAAAGGCTTTTGCTGAGAGAAGGGCTTTATAAATGGTCATTATATAGTACACACTACAATATTTTAGGCCCTACATTAGAGGAAAGACTTAAATTAACTCGTAAGTACTCAGAATTGTGGATTACTGTGCACTAATAATAATAGCGACAATTTATACGGTGCCATGACACGGCCGTACCACTACAGGGGTGCCCCACAAACAGCTAACTAGTGGGATAAATCCTAGCAAACAAATAAGACTTAAGCTTTGATTTGAAAGAGTAATATAATATGCACAATACAATCAGAGTATCATCAATATGAATGTGTCATTGTTTTCTTACCTGGTGGTTCGTAATCTTCAACAATGAGTTTCACCGCAGCTGTAGCTTTGCTGTAGCCATTGTCTCCGGTGCACCTATATTCTCCTTGATATTTTGTCCACTTCTCAGTACCATTTGGACTGACGAAGATGGTCAGAGCACCGTCCTTTAGATTGACAGTTGGTGGATCGTTTTGGACTGGCTGTTCCTCACCCTTTTCAACTTTGTACCACCGGACTGTTGGTGGAGTACTTGGATCTGAAGTTGCGCTACATTCAAACTTGACTTCTTTTTCTTGATACATCTCGACACGGACATCTTGGTCGTTGACAAGAATCACCGTTGTCTTGGCTAAAAGGCATGACAAAAATATTACCATGTACAAGAGCCTGAATATCTGTAGAAACAGCAATAAGTCTCACTGCACCACAACACCATCTAATGATTGAACTTTGTGCTGGAGTTGACCAAGCCTAGAAGCAACGTAGAATCTTGCTAAACGTCTCTACCATTTAATGTATGCATATTTATATAGTCCTTTCGGCAGACTAGTTAAGAAAGCTAGCAGACTCAACAACAAAAGTTATCTTGATTCTGCCAGGCATAAGCCTATGTCAAAGGTTCTCTGTTGCTATCTCTTGAACTTCATGATTGTGATGATCACTACTCACACAGCACATTTACGTATCCCGAAGCAAATGCATATCCGTGAATGTTGCTTGCATTGCATTGAATAACCGTCAGATCCGTTTGTTTCTCTCGGTCACCGCAGTTTCGACAAACTTCTCTGATCGTCAGACTTTTCCTGTTGCCGCTGAATGCAAATCGTTTGGGAGGGTTGTTCGCTAAAAAGGAAGCACAAGTTCCACTGTAGAATAAAAATAAAAGAAAGTATTATATTATGTCCCACTTAAATGGAACCCATAGTTTAATTCTGCCAAGAGGAACCTAAACTGATATGTGAGACCTCTCTGGCTCTTTTACAAACTCTTTGACCAGGCCAGGATTGGGAGCACCTCTTGAAGAATGCTACACAAATTTCATAGATAAGATAGACATGACATTGTACTGCATAATTCATTACAACAAATATTAGTTTACCATTTAGACGATATATCTAAATTGGCAAAATATTTACCCAGTAATTACATAGTCAGAGGACACTGACTAAATAATAATTAAAAAATGCGACAATCTATATGGTCCCGTAACATGGTCATGCCGTTACAATGGAGGGGGGGGTCTAGCAAAACTTAAAATAAACTTATATACTTTGTACAGGATTACATTGGAATTCACAAAATAATGTGACATTTTATGAGCTTTATCTGAAGTGACAAGTGATTGCCCACATTTATAAGTATATGTAGCCTATACTATAAAATTGAAGTAATTAAGTAAATGTGACATGACTATCTACCCGAAAGCTCACATCAAACTTGAATAGTTCAGATGCATGTGCATCCTAAAAAGAAGGCATCTACTAAACTGTAGGCATATAATGATCCATTTGAACTTGTTGAAAAAGAAAACACATGTATTGCCAGATTAAAGGATTTCATGTCCCGATTATTTTTGCTTTAAAAATGATTCATTTGAACTTGTTGAAAAAGAAAACACATGTATTGCCGGATTAAAGGTTTTCATGTCCCGATTATTTTTGCTTTAAAAATGATTCATTTGAACTTGTTGAAAAAGAAAACACATGTATTGCCGGATTAAAGGTTTTCATATCCCGATTATTTTTGCTTAAAAAGATATATGGTAACTTACGATCTAATTTAACTCCATCTTGAAGCCAGACAATATCAGCATCTGGTTTGGCATTGGCAATGCAGTTGAACGTAAGCGATTCGCCTTCAGTCACGTTGGCATCATACGGACCATCCTTTACAGTGGGAAACACGGGCACCTCTGAAAAAACATCTTACTATTAGTTGTGCGTAAATAAAAAACTTGATACACAGTATAGAAGGTGTTAAACTTGAAAACGACTTGCATGGTTTGTTACGCACAATGAAACAAGTTATATAATGATAAAAAATCAAAGTAATAATATTAATAATAACGTGCAAATACTTGTATGTTGTGATATGTCACCAACAACTACCCTTAGTGAAGAATCCTTCCTAGCAATAAATAGCTAGAATATTCAAATTAAACTGTTTCTGGTCACTTTGCTGTATTTCGTTGTATTCATTAACACGTTGACTGCTTATTTGCTGTGTTAAATGACTCAATGGGGGACGTGTATACACGTCCCTCGCGTCCAACGTGTTAAACAAGACAAACCTTCAACACGTATCTGAAGAACATGTGTGGTACGTCCTTGGGTATTTGAACCAGCGCAGGTGTAGTCTCCCTGGTCACCAGCCGTTATGTTATTGATGACGAGCTCTGAATTGAAATTATTCAGCGCATATCTGCCAATTGGAAGAGTATTCTTTGGTCCAGTCCACTGTATTGTTGGCTCCGGACTGAACAAAGATCAAAAAGCCATATAAAACAACACATCCAGCATATGTCTTAGCAACTTATTTAATCCAGCATATGTCTTAGCAACTTATTTACAGTCAGAAATTTTTTTATGTAATCTATCAGGTACAACTGAACTGTTAATAGCATGGGCCGCCGCTCACTGCACTCATGGTCCCTTTCACTTGCAGAGCCGTTCCTTCTCCGTGGTTGGTCCAACAACCTGGAACAGGAATACCTTGACTGCAACACCTCCCAAACTGTTCTCAGGTCTACCAACTGTTGAAGACTGCCTTTTTTGGGAGTAGGTATCTTGAAGAGAAGTGCTATATAAATTACGATCGATTGTGATGTTGCTATGAAGTGGATGATGTATAAATCAGTTTAAATTTTTTAGGCCTACTCGGTTTTTACAATTTATTCAACCTACATCGCTACTTCATTCAGAGAGTAAATTCAAATATCTGAGACAAACTGAATTGATCAGAGCCATTGTTCAAGGAAAATTTATGTTCAATTGCCCCATTATTTATTCAGAATAACAGGAGAACTTGAGAGTAAGTTTAACCAAACAGTAAGCTATAGAGCCATGTTAAAAGTCACTTTATGTAATGTAATTCATGTAATCTTACTATCCAGAGAAGAAGCATCTGAGTGTTGCACTTCCTCCAATGACAGCAACAGTCTGCTCTAGAGAAGCAAATCCTAATGTTGGATTAAATGGAGCGAGTCCTCCTGGATCTGTAACGGCACAATAACATCAAAAACATTAAGAGTAAAGTAATCAAAAAAGTTTACAGTTTCATAGTCACCTTTGAGTAGGGATATTGAAAGGGTGCTATATTGATTGATCGATTTAGAGTACCATAAAACCTAAAGAGAGCTATTTACTTTGAAATCATGTATTTGTCAGTTTATAGAGATATGGTTACCAAAACATTCTTACTTCTTGTCACAGTTAATTGTGTATAACTTCCTCCCGCTTTGATATCTAGGTGAGGGTTGTACGTCGTGCATTTGTAGATTTTTCCATCAAGAGAATCCTCAGGTAGAGCATAAGCAAAGTGCAGGTCACCTGAAAATGAAAAGAAAACAATAGATGTAATTTCAACAAAAGCATTCTGTCTCATTGAGTATGTATTATGAGCTAGTTCTCGATACCATTGGAAGTTTTGCCTTTCCATAGACAAAGGCAGACAGGCTAGATTATAATTATTGAACAACATTTTCAAATATTCATTGAATGAAGGACACTCATTCAACGTCAAGCACAGAGAGTAGCAGCAATCACAATATTAAAAAGCTAAATCATGGGACGAAATTAGTCACAGAGTTCCAATGATCAATAAGGCAGCTCATAATGAGCACCTGCACTGCATACCTGCACAATACAGTGCACAACCAGGTAGTGACCAGTAATTTATTTATTTATTATAATAATATATATATATATATACACTGTGTCCGGAAAAAAAGGGACCCATTTTGTAAATATAAAAATAAATAGTAAATATTCATCGATTTTCACAATTCAAGGACCATTTTAATCCTGACATATTTGTCTAACATTGGTGAAAATATAAAAGTTCCAGTCCAAATGTTGACGTCATAATCACGTCATTTGCACAAAAAGGCAAATTTAAGAGATAAACGCGCAAAATCATCCAAAATTTCAATATTTTATGATTTAATTTATCAATATTAAATGCATCTTTAATCTTATTTTTGTATCTGAATTATGTCAGACTGCAATTTGTGGTCAAAGTGCACGCCTTTGGCCTCAACGTAAGCTTCAAAACGGTCGCGCTAATAGCCAACAGCAGCATCGATAACCAGCTTGTCAAAATTCTCCCTGGCATTAACAATTCGCTCACGGAGTTCTTCAATGTCTCTTATCCTTGTGTTGTATACCTTCTCCTCCATCAGTCTCCGTATCTTATTATAAGAGGAATTTAAGCGGGCGACCGTTTAGCGGCCAAAGATTAAGAGGAATGAAATCCGAGTCTCATTAGTCAACGGTTCAACATATTGACGAACTCAGTGAGCTGAAGCACCATTTTGTTGAAATGTGTAGGCTATTGTTCCGAACATTCCCGGAATTCAGACATCAATTTTATATGGAGCAGACAATCCCTGTAATAAGCTGCATTTATTTTCACTCTTGGTTCAATTAAATGGATTTCCGTTTTAACAAGAGCCAATAGGCCTATACCAACCGAAACCATGCATGAATAGCCGGCTAAATGCATTTTCATGCAAATGACGTCATCATGACGTCACTATTTCGACTTGAACTTTTATATTTTCACAATTGTTAGAGAAATATGTTAGGATAAGAACGGTCTTTGAATTGTAAAAATCGATGAATATTTACTATTTATTTTCATATTTAAAAAATGGGTCCCTTTTTTTCCGGACACAGTGTATATAGCATCCCAATGGACGTCTTCATCAGCTGTCATAATGTTTCAAATGCTCTTGATAAATTAAGCACTCTTCCGACCCTATTTCAATGTCAACTTTAAAGATGAATCAGTTTAATTTAGTTTATTTGTTTATTCATAGCATTTGCAATAGCGCCCCTTCAAGCTCTCTTCTCAGAATCGCTCTCGACTACAGCGCAGACACTGCATCGGAGTTTCACGCCGAAGCGCACAAGCAATTATGAGCGAAGGACTTGCTCAAGGTCTCTACAGGGCGGCTTGAGGTGGATTCGAACTAGCAACCCTCCGGCTGCAAGGCAACGAACATATACACTACACCACCACGCCCCACAATATACATAAAATATGGGTAACCCCCCATACATACGAGCAGTACTTGAGTAGACGACCAATAATTATTGGTGCCACAAAGACACTGGTAAGTGTCAGGATAACAATATGACCACTTGACCAGCTAACTAACCATTAGTGGAAGCTGTGGATCTCAAACAGATATACATGTACAGATAAAGACACATGCAGCAAAACTTGATTGCCATTACCGTTCTCGGCAATCTGTATCCTTCTCGAAGGTCGTAATGGAACTGGATTCTTGTCCACGGTGTTAGAAGCCATCTCCCAACCATATGTTGGCTTTGGGAAACTTTTACGTGGATCTGATTGAATATGAAACGGGAGACCCTCTACAACGGTTTTCGGAAGAGTTTGAGGAGTTCCTGATGCAGAATCCAGCACCGCTCTCTGGATATGTGCCGTATTGGAGAGAGCCGTGCCATACTGATTCCTAGCAAAACACTGGTAGTAGCCTTCATCAGATGCTGCAGCATTGTTTATTGTTATTGAACCATCCACGCCTTTTTCAATGTTTGGTTGATTTGGGTTCAAATCGAAGGTATTCTTTTTCCATTCGTATCTGTAAATAACAAAAATTAATTAATTACCTTTCTACAACTGTGTGTCTCATTTGAAATTAAAGTGTTTTCTCCTGTTTACACCAATTGACAGATTTAAATTATTCTCCAAGCTGAATTTATTAAAAACTGAGAAGATAGCAGATAGCATTCAAAAAACCACTGACGGTGACGGAGATTGATTGATTGATTGATTGAAGACTGATATCAAATATCCTTGGCAGAAAATGATGACAGATATATCTTGATCGATCATTCCCACAAAGCAGGAACAAGAAAAAATAAGTACCAGCCACGATGAAAAAATACAGATCTGCTTACATTACACCTGGCACTCCCTTTCCTTTGCACTCCAGTGATACTTTGTCATCACTTCGGTAGATGACATGTTGTGGAAACGGACCTTTCGTAATCGATGGCGGCATTCGAACTGAAAAGACAGAGAACCACGGTAGTGCTCACTAATAGACATGCATGCGAAATTCTTTTATTATAATTACTATATAATATTCATTACGTGTGCACAGTCAGAAATTCTGAATATAATCCACAATTGTGAGTGGAGGACTCGCTCAATGTGTCTACTGTAACCTACACAGGTGGTACATTCACAAAAATCATAAAATCGGTTCCAAGTTCTGGGTGTGTGCTGGTATGTTTCTAGCTATAGCAATTTTTTCTATTGATATATGTATTATGTATGCATACTTTGGATAGTGGTAGTTTGACCACAGCTGTTAAACATGATATAAAAATCTATCTATTAAATTGCGTTTATCATGAAACAAGGAAGGCTAAATGAAAGGCATGACAATGAGCCATGATCTTGGACAGTTCAGTTATTGGATAGTTGTGCTTGAGTTAAGAGAAGGAAGAGATAGCGAAGATAAAATATTTAGCAAAAGTTATTTTTAAACTGTCAATGAGCATTAAAGCATTCTGGTAGTAGCTCTTACTGTCTTCCTGCCCCAACACTTGACAGACGATCACAGACACAAAGGTGGCAACTCTCAACATCCACATGATGATGATGATGAAGTTGCAACGTCTATGGTTTTTGATTAATGATAATCCTCGAAATGGCTATCACCAGCCTGGAACACACACAAAAATCAAACATATGAAAATAAGCCAAAAAACCCAAAAAGTTTTGAAATTATTAAAATTCACTCAGAATTGCTGTCTTAACAATATTTTGGATATACCTAAGTGTAAGAGTATTTCATTGTTAGTTAGATTTCTACAGCACATGAAAATGTAAAACTGTAGGAGCCAGCTTATATTCACAGGTTCACAGTCAAAACAAAACCAGCAGGCAGGCAATGTCAAAATTGGTTCTGGGCCAATATCCAGGCAGACAGACAGTGAGACTGGACATCTATTATGCATGCATGCTGTAGGCCTAAAGGTATGTACTGGAACGTGTCAAACTATTTATGCATGTATGAATAAAGATAGATTGGCCAGTATGGGGAGTGTGGGTGGCTTTTGAACAGTCTGTTCATAAGGGATCCATTTAATTCCGTTTGTCAGTATGCAGCACACTATATCAACGGTATGCTACAGTGTTAATAATTTGCCATAGAAACCTGAGTTTAATGAGAATACAGACTAAAAACAATACAGCTATGTTTTAAGCACAACTTAGGCTTACAATGTCCTCCTTTGTCCTCTATATGGGTCTAAATTAACTCAACCATGTACTAGATGGCACCACTTATGCTCAGTGGATTGCCATTTTGCAAGGGCATATTTTTTACAAATGACACCACTGTAGCGTTATTGTTTCATCAGTGCTTAGCCATCAATTGATAATTTTTCAAGCACTGCATTTACAGTAGCAGCAAACAATCACGTTTAGTTTTGCCAGAAACTAAAGTGTCAGGGTTAGTATTTTGGAGAAGTAAAAGTGCATATATGACTGAAAGTTTTAAACATATACTTAGATTGTTAAAGTAACAATAGTGTCAGGGTTAGTATTGTTGTTCTATGTGCATGTAGTGCACTCTGAACAAAAACATGGTGGTCATGCTCTCTTTGAACCTACAGACTTCATCAATGGCAATATTATATGTAACTGGGGCAATATTATATGTAACTAGGCCAAATCATTGCATCCATTGCAGCTGGTAGACACCTGTGCATTGAAAGAAGACAAAGTAAATTTACTGAAAACCGTTATAGACCAATAATGCAATTCCATATTTAGACATACACTTGGCCAGAACAAGCGCAGGAAGCCACTCAACGGGATAAATTCAATACTTAAATGCGTCTTCATTATCCTTCATTATCAAGCGAAAATAGGACAATCCCTGTCAAGCACAATGAATTGGAACAATTGATCAAATTCACATCATCATCACTCAATCTCTACATATCACTGAAAGTTGTTTTACTGCATTCCAAGTTTAACCCATGCTAAAAATCATTGTGCCCATACCCCACACCCCTTAACAGCTATTATTTAGAATATCATGGTAAGTGTTTTGCCCCAAACAAAATGGTCTCCATCATCAATAACCTTTAATACGACATGTTGAATTGAAGCAATTGAAATAGCAACACAGCACTGTACCACAAGATTTACAAAGCCTCAGGCACTAAGCATAGCTACCGGAAAAAATCAGCTAACATGTACACCCAGTTTATTTCACGCTGTATGCATAGTCAGAGGTAGAAATCAAACTCTTAAATAAAACTGTCAACAAGTTCATTAAGATGTACAACATATACAGCAAGCACAGGTTAAAATACCCCAGTGACATGGATACCACACGTTGTTCAATACAGCAGCACCAGCTTGCTCATGACACATTTAATTAATTAGTAGTCAATACAGGTAGGCACACTCATTAAAAGCAACACGTGCTGGACTGTTTCTACGCATGAGACTATTGGTAAAAACTTGCCAGAAACTAGGTGGATGTTGAAGACGGTAATATAGAAGACCGAGTGCCTGTTTACAGTAACTATTAGCACAAGTACCAATCATATTCAGAAGTTTGATATTGATTAATACATTTTGGGGTTAATTAAGAATGAAGACAATATCGCGTATTGTAATTACGAGTGTAGTCCTCGTAACGACCCCGGTATCAATTTATTTCGATCCGGTTTTCAATGCACAAGATGGCTTGCCAAAACTAAGTCACACAACCAAGCAGTAATAAATCAGGTCAATCAATATATCCACTCTCCAGAGATGGTAGATAAGCAACTTGATTTTTTTTATTACCGCACCTTAACAAATAACCAATCACCAATCAGTCTATGAACAGCTTATAACTTGAACTTTCACCACTACGACTATGACCCAGTTTGCACAACAAAATAACATAGTAATCAACGTTACCTTCACGCTTCAGCTGCTTTGCAAGACGAATGCACTACAGCGACGCTGACAAGTAGTCAGCAAGCCGCGCGTGGCCTACTACACTGTAGACAAGTATTTCTTTTAATAATACAAAGTCCGCTCGATCAATAAACGCAAGTCGATGAAAAATCTGACAGCTTAGACAAAGGTAGAACAGCTTTAATGCCACGCGATGTACAATCCTTCATGTGCAATCCTTCTTATGAATGAGTCGTCCAAGCCATGTGCATCAGATTTACCATACAGCTAGGATGAACGCTGATGAATAAGACCTCATCCAGTATGTTAGTTCTTAATCACTCGGCCGACTCACTATTCAGCCATCCCGTAGCTCAGGCTAATGATCAGCGATGCCACGAAGTAGGCTATGTACACACACGTCAGGCAGCTAATTAAGAGGGTCGAATGAGTGGGCAAAATAAGAAGAAACAAATTTATCTGTGTTTGTGCTATTAGATAGAATCCTGGTAACGTCACTGCACCCCAGCAGATGATGACTGGTATATTTAATTACATCTTAAGTTAAACAATTGACTTAATTGCATTGCGTTCCACACAACAATGACCTATACATGTAGCTCATACACTGCTTGTAGGCTAGTAGTGCCACTCCCAAGCCTGTAGAAAGGAGGAGGGAGACCCTAATCATCTCTGTAATCAAACGGTGTTGTTAAGCAGCCACTAATCTGTCAACTACTGATGGGAAAAGGTTGGTTTGGCTATACGTGCATGCGTGGACACACCTCTCGTGACTCCTCTTACAGGTTTCCTGTGCAACATTTTACCTATTGATGAAATTTCTCTTCTTCACTACATTTAATTTCATATCAGTGTTCCATATAATATTATGTTAATTTCTATCTACATAAATTTCTGACACATATTGGCCATAATTATGGTTTATATTTTGTTTCACAATCCAATTCTAGGCATGTACAAATTAAGTTTGAGGCATTCGAGTTTCTAAGAAATCATTTCCACACTATTCTATAATGTTTTTGTGCTTTGCTTAAAAAATGAGTTCATGCATAATAAAGGAGTCACCAGTCACCAGCAACAACATCAAATCTAAACATTGTGATCATTCACCACATGATTGGAAAACTGAAATCGGGAAACAGACATGGCTCTCTCTCAGTCAGACAGTCAGAGTCAGCCAATCACTCAGTCAGTAGGAGTCAGTAGGAGTCAGTCAGTAAGAGTCAGTCAGTAAGAGTCAGTCAACAAGAGTCAGTCAGCAACAGTCAGACAGCAAGAGTCAGTCAGTAAGAGTCAGTCAGTCAGTCAGTATGAGTCAGTAAGAGTCAGTCAGTCAGTCAGTATGAGTCAGTAAGAGTCAGTCAGTATGAGTCAGTAAGAGTCAGCCAGCCAATCCTTGTCTATCTGAGGAATATACATTTTTATTTATAAGTATAATCTTACCCTGATCAAAATCATCGTTACAACAATTATTCATCAAGACAACCTCAAATGTCTCTTGATCAAGATGAAAGTTCTCCAGATATACAGCTGTATATTAAATTTTATCGACGACTGGCAACTGCATGAAGAAGTCTAGACGTTGGCCAATCTATATAAATAAAAATGAAACTTTGCGATCCTGCGGTCACGATCACGCCGAAACTGACGCATCAATTGTTTTGAAAATTTACCAAAACCTTCCATTCCGATACCGCAAGGTCACGACATTTCTTTTCCCGAAAAAAACCCAATCGTTTCCACAAAAAGTGAACTTTGCAATCCGTTCGCCCGCCATTTGCAATTTGAACGAAACGGCACGCTTCCAAAATTTCAGAATCGCCTTTACCCGAAACAAAGTGACTAAGCATTAATGAGTGCGCGTCCCCTGACGTCATAAGCGACTCGATAAATAATTACGTTACGGCCTTCAAAAATTCTTGGGCTCTATCCACTGTCAGTAAAGGATGGTCTGAGGGACGAAACGAGCGGAGTCGGAGGTGGACGGAGCGGAGGGGAAGAGGGAGGGGGATGGGGAAGGGGAGGAGGAGGGGAGGGGAATGGGGAGGGGGAGTGGAGGGGAGGGGAGGGGAGGTAGGGGAGGGGAGGAGAGGGGAGGGGGAGGCGGAGGGGAGGCGGAGGTGGAGGGGATAATAGAGAGGGAGGGGGAGGGGCGGGGGAGGGGAAGGGGGAGGGGGGTCTTTTCTGCCACAGCAACGCGTGGCTGGGTACAGCTAGTAAATTCATAAAAATGAACAAGGTCAAGGCCATAATGGTTGCTATAAAAAATAAATTTATTGACTACCTGTTATAAATGCTGTTCAACGAGAGCTTGCATGTTCAAATGAAATTTCTTTCGTGATTTTGGCTCTGCCTAGCTACAGAGCATTGAGTACAATGACTATGCACAGCTGACATGAAAAGCAGATGGTAGGGCTAAAAAAAAGAAAATCTCTTTTACCTCATACTAATAATGAATGCCTCTCATAACACTGGCCAAATGTATTGCCGTTCTTTTTATTGACAGCTGCATACAATATGCATTGTACATAGATATAGTTAGATGAGCGAAAGATACATGTCCATGCTTAAGTTTACTTGTTCATCAACACCATTGGTTCACTTGCTGGAACAATGCCACACATGCATGCCCAGTTATTGCCCACGCACAAATGCATAGCTCATACATACATAGTTGACAGATTGTTTTGTGGAACCTGACGTAATGAAGCCAACTGTTCTAAAGTTGTAATTAGCTATTGAGTCACTTCTGTAAACATTATAACTTTTATCAGGATTCCTCTTATAGCACAAACACAGCTCTATTGTATTTTTTATGTAACCAACTCCGCCCATGCTTCTTCCATTAAAAACAGCCTCATGTTTTTCTCCAGTCTGCTCTTTTAGCATCCAACCTCTACCCCTAGGTTGCCATTTGAAGTCCAAGCTACATTAGTTGTAGTGATAGTTTCAGTTTAACCACACTGACTGCAAAGATCATTAGCGTCAACCTCCTCGTTGATCTAGCTTTTGGACTGGCACTCCAGAGTACGAGCGCAGTAACAATTACAGAGACTCGATGAATGCTAATATCTGCACATCGGGCTAGGAAACGATCATGTGGAAGAACATCACCAAGGTCACAACTACCTGCTAGAAGGTAATTAAGCCCTCCTTGAACTAAGACCAAGGTTGTGTGTGGATTGATCTTGAACTAAGACCTATATACCGAAATTCATCCAAACCATGTGACTACTGCATCAACCCTCAGCATAGCTGTACAACTCTCTGCCTGCATCTACCACTCACCAACAGCCCCCAAGCTAAACAGGAACTGGACATCACTTAGCTGAAGACACATCGGCCCCTCCCCAATCTCATTAACCGGTTTCTTTAACCCCCCCCCCCCCATATGCCTCATGGCTAGCCGGGTCATAAACTCACTGAGCGGATATGGAAATTGTCACAGGCAGCCAAGCATGAAATGCCTCAAAAGACACAAAACCCTTCTGCTGCACTTCCGTTTGCAGCTGGCCCCAAAGCACTAGTGAACACAAATAGATCCCGATGACCATTTTCTCTGCCACCCCTCCACATCAAACAGACGCCTGTGAGTTAGTAGCTGCACGCAAAACCAGTATACACGCACATGCAAGCTACAGTTAGAACCCGCGCCTGATTCGCGAACACAACCACAGCCGATTCTGACCATACCCGTCCATCGATTTTGTCTTGACTGAGCACCTGTGTATGCCCATTGTGCGTGTGGTGGTAATAAAGACTATAGGCTACTTTTTTATCTAGAGGCTAATTCGCGCGAGTGTCCAATACATGCGTCTTATAGCCTACTTCTACGTGTTTTATAGAAACATAGGCAGGGCATAGGTCCGCCAGAGACAACAGTTCGTTTGGTAGATCTTAGTGGGTTTGGATGCAAGATCATAATCTCTGGGTGAGGGAGCAGATACAGCATGATACCACAGTGGAATCCGTTGGAGAGATTCGTCATGGGAGTGTGCAGTAGCGGAGGTTGGATTGCATAACTTGAAGAATGTCAACCCCACAGCATAGTAATAACAAACAGAACAGTCGACGCCATAAAACAGCAACATACGCCTACATACTTCGCAAAAAGTTATCCGAACGTCATTGTGCTCTTCGAATTTGAGACAGCAAACATTTGCACAGACCTGTTATCTAAGTGGATGACGATGATGTATAAAGTGCAGTTGTCAACGCACTAGTGAGAGGTAGAATCTGTGACTCAGAGTCGCCTACACACGAGCAAACCTGGGGATTTCGTCAGCAGTCTTCCCAAAAACAAACCAGTTAACCAGGGTGGGCCAGATTGAAAAACACACCAGTAAACCAGGGTGGGCCAATCTGGCACGAGGTCCTTAAAAGTGCAGTGGCGCATGGCGAGGAAGGAGAGAACTTGTGGTGACAAGTAGGTAGAGTTTGTCGTCAAGTGGCACTCACTCTTTTTCAAAATTTCTGAAGTGCAACTCTTTAGCTGCGCGCATGGTACCAGCTTTTTCACAAGTGCTGTTTCGAGTCAGAGGGGTTGTCCAGAGAGGCCAAGCGAAGTTCTCTCACTCCTATAAAGACGAAAGATTGGCAAGGTAGAGAGGAAACTTTTGCTGGCAGTGAATAGGAACGAGAATTTGTGCAACTCCGGGGTTTACCGTAATTCATGAAGAAGTTCCAAAGTGTTTACAACTTTCTCTTTAGGCTGCATAAGTTTAAACTCCCAACCTAAAATGTGACACAGTGGCTCAAAACCCGTCACATTTCGGTTTTTCACCTTTTTATTTAGTCATATGCTACAATGAACAGGCTCTAAAATGCTTTTAACAGAATGAAAATATCTTTTTTCTAACTGAAGTTATGCTCGTTTGATTCTTTCATTAGTTTATAGCGAGAAAACCAAACAAAAAGTTACTGAATATTTGTGTAATCCAAGTCTACTGAACCTACTAAGTTATTATTCTGCAATTGTTCTGGGCATTATAGGCATATATTCTGAATCAGATAACGCAAACGGCATCAAAATCGGTTCAATACTTCGCAAATTAGGGCGAATTTACAGTCATTTGCTGAACTGAGGAATAAACTGCATTCTTGACCCCTCTCGCCTATTTCGGCATCTAGCGCAATATCTAGGTCTCTTCATGCGACGGGTTTCGAGAGCCGACGTCACAAATAATTAATAGAAACTTTATAGCAAGAGTTTAATACAGAAAAAAGTAAACAAGTAAACAATCATTTTTCTTACGAGAACAATGTTAGTAACGACTTTATTTTTCATGTAATGATTCGGTTTGTCATCTAGATTTTCAATAATATTATTAGTAACGAATGCAGTCTCCTACAAGAGCGAGGAGTAAACAGAGGGGCGGTAAAGGGGTTTTTGATGAGAACGAGCAGGCATGGAAGGCGGAGGATTGGATTGGCTAGGCATGAATTCTTGAAGATGTGGGGTTTTAATTGGAATAGACAACCTACGGGGATGATAAGTAGAGGAGCTCATGAGGCAGAGAAAGGGACAATTCGGGGTAGTTACAGACGTCATCACGAGCCACACAGTGGAGAATGAGTGCAATAAAACCGCAATAATTTATTATTGCTCTACCCACAGGTCAAACAGAGGCACCACAACGAATGCGATAACATCACCTCCATTCCTTTACCTCTGGCTCTAGCCTCACATGACAAAGCAACTGTTGACATTAAATGTTCTGCTGAAATTATCGGGCAAACAATTGGCAAGTACCACTGTCAGCAATTATTGCATCCTAACATGTCAGGCTCCTCTTCAACAGAACAGATCGCTCTGTCTGTCTCTGTCTCTCTCTTCGCTGGTGCTTAACAAAGGCCATCAGCATCCTGTAGATGCGCATTCCACTTCGTTAACCGCAGTGTTGGCGAAAACAAAGCCGGTGCCGGGAGACCTTCACTCCGTATAAAATGATTAAAACATTTGCTGCTTGGTTACTGCGGGTGGCTCGGTCTCAATATAAACGTGGAGTGTGAGGTTGTACTCTGCCTCCGACACTAATCATCTTCGATATGAAACAGTGTCGTTAAGCCTGAATACAACAGCTGCTTGGTTCACTAGTGTTGTAATATGCCAAACACATTTTTTCGAGGGCAACGGCCTCTGTTGTCATAGGCCCTTGTCAAAGCTGGATCCTGCTTGGGCCATCTCACTGGCCTTGAAATTCACTATCTCACTAATTAGTATCGGACGCAAAGATCCTAGAGTAGGCATGTATACGCAAGATATGAATATCCAAATTCATCCTGCTGAACTCCAAAACCTTTATTTGAAGGGTCTTCTGCTTGATGTCAATGACCAATAATATAACTCGGTCACTGCCTTATTCTGCCAGTGCCAGTCCCAAGCCTGGGGAAATGAGAGGTAAATGCCAATAATCTTTTATGTAGCACAGCGTCCATAAAGGGCAACTAACCAAACAAAGTACAAATTCCTAGTGTCTGCTTTTGTTCTGTCAAAGGCTTTTGCCTGCAACCCACACAGTTGTGACTCCTTAAACGAGGTCGTGTTATTCAAAGGGTCCAATGAACTTGACTCTATCATCCGATCCTGCCATACACATACATTCGGCTAGGTGATGGGTAGCCGTTCTGCCTTGTTAACCATAGCACACGTGTACACAAAACCACACACACAAGACCTTTGTTTATTATAGTCTTCTGCCATTATGCTCATGTACACTCAGTTAGCACGCAAAAGTACTTAGCTAGCTTTATCCGAATAGACCGTGTAACCATTAAGCTACTGCACTCTTTTGCCGAAGTAGATAACTTGTTTCTTCAAATGTAAAATTATGTTAATTATATAATAATTGTAAATCTACCTATGCCAGGTAAAAAAATTGATGATGACAATTTAGCAAAATCCTGACATTCCGGATCAAATATAATTTAATCTACAGTTTATGCAGAAAAACATTAATAAAAAGTCTATATGCAATAATAGCATTGTGTTTCTCAATTATGTAACCAAATGATAAATATTCATTTATCCGGAGCAATTGGTATTAAAAGTATTAATAATGTCCAACAAAAAGAGACCATGAAAGAATATAAAATAAGATTGGATATATTATATAATCATTTACTTATTAATATTATAAATTTTTCAGTGATGAAGTATGTCCTGATGTTGATCACCAAAAACATTCAAACATAGGACTTGATATATGAGACATGAAAATCGAATTATACTCAACTCAACTTATTAATGATTTATCGTAAAAAATGTTTCAAGCCATACGCAGTTAGTGAGTGCAGTTAGTCCCAAACTCACTCTAATGGTTGCATTCCAAGAGTCAACTGCTGTCAAAAAAAGTATTTACAGCATTCCACCGCATCAATAATCCAACAGACGTTGTTGATCACGCAGCTTCACATATGCACGCATGTAGAAGCAGGAACATCTATATGTATGTATATGGCTAACAACATTAACTGAACCACAACAGGCTTTGCATGTGCAAAGGTCTCAGCCTATTTCTGTACCAGTAGCATTTGCAGGTAAACATTGCATAATAGAAAATTTATGAAGCCAGTCCATAGTGCCTAAATGCCCGTAGGTTCTGTTGGACACGGGGCATAGTACAAGAAATGTCTGTTGTTAAATTGCTGCCACCTTTTTGAGCAATCTTTGACAACCACACAAGTATGGTACATACATAGTCACATACAAGTCATATATACCTACGTAAGTATGAATATATAATTATATACAGGCTTGGAGGCATACATACATTTATACATACATACTTGCATATATTATAATTTATGTTCTATACCACATGTGTATCTTTGTTTTGAAACTGTGTCAAATGCTATAAAGCTGGTATGGTATGTAATGTATTTTTCTTTCCCAGATGAAGTAGACAAAGTTAAAATAATGGCATTGCAATGTCCAGAGTTTCAGGAAAATATAATGTCGGCATTAATTGGGTTTGGGTTTAAGAGCAAGAAAATGATGGAATGGCTGGAGACAGTGGAGAGTTGTCTCTCCCCGCCCTCTCCAGTCTGCAGATCAACTTTATTTCCTATTTCTCCAGGCAATGACAACCATGACTCAAAGACGAGTCTTTGCCACATGGGCCCTTCTGTGTGGAATGACACCCCCCCCTCAATCTGTAGACAGATATTACTCCAGACTCCACCATTCTCACCCTCATCCCTTCGTTGCTTGAAGACTTTATTTCATCGGGGCTGTCACGCTAAGAGCATCTCTGCATAGTTAGTACTGAAAGAGGCACTTTATAACTTCTCAGATAGGATACTTTGCCAGATGGAGGGCAACTTGTCACTTAAAGGTCACCCAATAATACATCTTCTCCGACTCCATCTAGTCTAGTAACAAGGACACAGATTCTTGGCCCTAGATATTCATCATCAAAGCTCAAATTAAAATGGCATCCTGCAACTGTAACAGACCTGCTGCTATAAAAATTTATAATCATCCGGGTCATCAAATACAAATATAAATAGTTCTGTACAATAAAAATTCTCATAATTATTTCAACGTAAATTCCGTTTTGTATTTTTAATATAATTTTTACACTGTCATCGCGTTTCTTGAGCACTTCTTACATCTGACGTTGCTCGAGGCAATTAAGGTAGTTTTTTCCACTTAATGTACTTTAGTGATATCTTTTTACTTATTTTATTGGAACATATAGTTCCAACGGGTCCAAATTTTTGAGTATGTGTGTAGGCATATCATGTAGGTATTTTATCAAGGCACTTGATAAGCTGCTTTTTAACTTAAGTACTCTGCAGCAGAGGCATATAAACAACGATCCTCATGTGCAGACAATCTGGGGGAGTTTTATAACTTAATAACTTATTACACACGGCCTTGCATAATGCACTTATGCCAATTAACGAAGAATTAACAAATGAAGCTAAATGCTAGAATCATCTCATGACATCACTGCAGAACTCACAAAGCTAATTATAATTATTATATTGTAGGTAATTTGTAGCCTACAGCCGGATGCTCCAAGAACTTAAGAGATGTTCAAGGCACTAGAAAGCTAGTTCCGTTTCTTAACCAGATGTTTCTGAAGCATCCAATCAACCAATCCAAGCAGCCAAAGAGATGAACCTGGTGGTCAACTAGGACTTCGATCATTAATTTCGGTTGACGTACGGTTGACAAAACGGCAACAGGTCCACCGACAATTACAGCACGTTCCGGGAGAGGTCTCTTTCTTAACTGAAGCGACTGCGTGGTTTAAATTTATGAACATCATAATTATGAACAATTTATGGTAACTGATCTATGGGTATAGTAGCCAAAGTAGACTCTATAGGCGGATTTGGAACTTTGGCTGCTCAAAAGAAGTCACATATCTTCTGCCAATTCACTAATATCATCACTCCTGTCATCAAGTCCACTTCTGTCGCCTCTGCCATGCATGCTGTGCTGCACGTAGGCCTATGATTATCATGAATCTTTCAGATCTAACCACCTTTAGTTCATTGACAGTGAAAAAGCTAGCTTCTCTGATGCAGCTTTGTGTTTCTCAGAGAAATTTCCAAGATTTACATTTTCAGCTTAAATTAGAAACATGTTCTCATTTCTGCAATCATTACAACCAGCATGACAATTCTGCCACCCACTGCCACTTCTGCCAACACTATATACTGCCATCAGCAATCCAACCATTGCTAAATCTTGCCAATATTTCCACGTCTACCAACACTAATCATAACTCATGGATTAAGGAATTGGTTGGTTGTAAAATGGCTTCCATTCAATGAGTTTTAATCAAAGATTCTTTCCAAATAATATTGTGATGCTTTCCCTATCAATAGTCCTCAGGTGGGCTAGTTGTACAGCTGAATGATCTTTTGCCGAAGCACAACCCCCCCCCCCCCCACAGATTTCATCTGCGCATGTCTCTGATGATCTCAATGATCCCTATGCAAACAAGAAGCAGACTTGCAGCCTGAAATCTACCGTTCCCGTCTCTCTCCCGTTTCAAGCCAAAAATCCATAATCCGTTAACAAATATTGAGCCAAGTCAGAGAATAAACATTTGTGCAAGACTTTGTGACTATAATATAAAAGACAGGCAATGTCTTGTTCTGCCAAGGAATCACAGCCTTTGACAAACCAGCCTCAAGCTATTCATTACTGGATGCATGCATGGTAAAACCATTTTCGGCCGTTAACCATTTTCATCCTTTCATCTTTCAGTTTCTTCATAAATCTACTGAAGTCTTATTTTTACATCTGTTAGTCTGGCTTGCATCCTGCAAGCTAATGGACAGATTTTAAATCACAATCAAAAATTGTATGAGTGACAGCTGCTTGAACTAACTTAACCCTGGGGGAAAGCGTGTACATCGGAAATGATTCAAACTCGTTTCCTATACAAACTATACCCTTAATGTTTAAGAATATACTTGTTGCAAAATAATGATATATACTCATTGCAAATGCAGATACATTTATTCCAACTAAGGTTACACTCATTTCTGCCTGAAGATATACCTAAAGATTATACTCATCCCAACTAAAAATATACTTATTCCAACTATACCGGGTGGCGCATAAAAAACGTCCCCAAACTTTGTTAATCTGGCAAAGATCTAATTTCAGAGATATCAAATATTAATTTACACCAAAATGTTAGGCAATCATTTCTGTGCACACATGTCAAATTTCAAGAGAGTACGTTTATTATATCACACTCTGCGGCAAGGTTATAACGTCGTACCTGTTAAAATATTTTGCACAAACCTACGTCATTAAAAACGTTCCCAAACGTTGTTAACCTGGCAGGCTGGCAATTAAACAATTTTAAAGATAAACTAAATCATAGTACATCAAACTAATCATAATTCATATTTGTACAACACAGCCAAATTTTAGCTAAAAATGCTCGACCGTTTGAGAGAAATTGTTGTTAGAACTGTATGACTCATGGCCAAAATTTTGCACAGTTGTTTAATGATGATGTTTTACGCGAGCAAATGTTTGATTGATCCTCCGCTTTCTCTTGTAACGACCCTTAAACGCTATTTCCACTGTCCTGTTGACTTCTGTAGGCCTATTTGTGTGTCGTCTAATAGAGACCATTAATTTTTTACTTCAATGACCTGCTTAAGTTCGTCAGCATTAATTTTAGAAACAATTTTCTGCGACCAGCATACACATTACACAAGCTCCTTTGGGGCGCTCCGTGCATAAGTAGACCATAGGATTTAGATCGGGAGAGTTTGGATGCCAGGCATCACTGTGGATAAAATCAGGGATGTTTGCTTGAAAAAATTGCTGATCCAATCTGCAACGATGTGAAGGAGCACTGTCTTGTTGAAAGATGTAGGCCTAATTGTCATCAGGATTGAGTCTACGTACTAGGCCTATACGACGTTCGGGAATGAGCTTATCGCGTAACAAGCCAATGTAATAGGCCTACTCTCCATTGACTTTGGTTTTCCGAGGATCAATGACGATGATGTGTGTTTTACCGTGCATCGAAACTCCAGCAGATGCCATTAAGTTTGTTTAGAGAAACGACTAGTCTCATGATAAAGTCTTACTGGCGCAATTGAAGACTTTCGTTCGTGGCAAAATAAATGACGTAGTTTTGTGCAAAATATTTTAACAGGTACGACGTTATAACCTTGCCGCAGAGTGTGATATAATAAACATAATTTCTTGAAATTTGACATGTGTGCACAGAAATGATTGCTTAACATTTTGGTGTAAATTAATATTTGATATCTCTGAAATTAGATCTTTGCCAGATTAACAAAGTTTGGGGACGTTTTTTATGCGCCACCCGGTATATTCAGACAGGCAAAATATTTCTTCCAACTCAAGGATCATTGTGTTACAACAAGCTTCCGTAGAACAGCCTCAGGACTAATGTACAGAAACTCATGTAGGACCCTATAAGTAATGTCTTGAAAAATGCTTACATAATGATTATCATATATTACATAGCTAGACAGTTCAAAGATCGTATGTCTACTAATAAAAGCAGCCACTGTGGCCTACAACCAGACAGTGATGTGGCCTCTTCGGATTGCAATGGACGTCCATCAACGTCACTACTGCATGCACGTGGCTGAGTGCCAGTCCTAAGACTGGATGAAGCAGGGGGTCAATGCTAATAATCTTTGTTATCACACAGTGCCATTGAACTAAAATTACTACTACTAATTATTAGATGAATGTCAAATCCCAGACAGCTTGTATTTGTTGTTGCTGTGTCATCTCAAGGATATTAGTATCACCCTCCTCCTTTCTCCAGGCTTGGGACTGGCACTGCCAAAGTACGAGCAGTGGCAGACAATTATATTATCTGTGTGCTTTCTAGGCTTTGCTTTCTTCCCCATCTAATAACAGCTTGAAAACTACTCCTTTCAGGCAAGATTCCTGCACTATGAAAGACCGTGCTTTTCAGGCAGGAACTCGGAGAATCGTAAATTACAATTCAGCATCTCAAATCAGGGAAGCTAATTAATTAGTAACAGGCCCAAGGGAATGCAATAAATATCTGGTGTTCATTCATTCAATCCTAATAACAGTCCATGGCAATAGATATTCAGATTCCTGAAAATCAGCATGGCATGGGTTAGCTAGGACAATGGAAAGAACAGCCACAATGTCTGGTTTGTCCACACCTATCCCGGAGACTGGTCCCTTGAGAGGCTTATAAATGTTTGATCTGGAATTGCTAATGTCCACCCATAAATAGCACCGTGGTGACCACATGAAATGAGATGGAGAGATTATGGAAACCACATCAACGTTTTATAGCACCAATACCCATGACCATATCAATTCAACGGCCCTGTTGCTACGTGTAGTCGATTGTACTGAGGTCAAAGTCCACCTTGCCAGCATTGGGGAGGGGCACTCCTT
Organism: Lumbricus rubellus; assembly: GCA_945859605.1. Lineage (NCBI taxonomy): Eukaryota > Metazoa > Annelida > Clitellata > Crassiclitellata > Lumbricidae > Lumbricus > Lumbricus rubellus. The sequence continues at coordinate 29,986,594 of OX243827.1, read as the reverse complement.
TAGCGTTGCATGATCACAAAGGGGTTGGATGCTGGCAGCACCTAAAGTCAGTTTATGCGACTGCCAGAGAATAATAATGAGCGTTAAAATAGTAACACGCGCGATGCCCGTCCTCATACAAATGGTGTAACAATCTTTTAGACATGAATCTTGACCTAGCACAATAATTCATACTCAATCCAGATCATTTACAAGCATAGGTCCCTCTCTATGGAATGGACTTACTTCATGGTGGTGAAGATCTTAATGACCAATCAATTCATTGAAAAATGACCAGAGTCGAGGACATACGTTCGTTATATCAAAAATGAGTATATTTACACATACTGTACATAATTATAGGAAATCTTCATAGACATACATTAGTTGCAATGGATGACACTGTGGAAAGTTGTAAATACTGACAGTAGGTGTCACCACCGTAAAAGATATCCGGATAAACAAGGCAATTTTTGCCACACAACCCCAAAATTACATGGGGTGTGTGGTCTCTCAGCCTGCCTTTGCAAACACTTATTATATAGTCGTATAGGCTATACAAGAGATAAGATCCCGGCCTGACCGAAATTGAACATTGGGTGGATAAGATGCTATCATAATGACTACAGCAATTAGGTTTAGGTACTAAAGGATGATGCGGGAATCATTTGGAGGAGAAGAAACCATTGAACTAGTTCTAACTTTAGCTGGCTATAATGGTCCTTCTCAGCATCCTGGAGCAATGTAAAATTGCGCTCAAAACAAAGCCATAACCAGGTGCAGTGGTGCACTCAGTTAAATTATAGGCTGATAATTGCAATAATTTAGACACCATTTATGTGGTAATTATAGATAAATAAGGGCAGCCGTAGTGAAAAAAAATAAGCCATAGGTGGGGTAGTGAGTGAGTGATCGAGTGTCTGGCGTCCTAATAGGCTTACCTATTTACCTTAATTATTATCCTCACAGCCATCATGACAATCATTATCATCATTGCTAATTGTCTCAGTCATCAGTATATCATCACAATCATCATTGTCACCGCTGATGTGTCCTGTCTAGAAGTAGCATTTATTCACTGGATATCTCAGAACCTCACAATTTTCGTAGGGTCTCTTTCACAGGTCTCTCAGCAGAGTAGGCTTACCAACAGCAGCAAATCATGCCAACATATAATTAAATAGTGATGCTACCCGCTGTGATCAACTATATGGCACCTTGGCTCCTATACTGGCAGAGCATTATTGCTCCCACTCATCCTTTTATGTCTAAACATATAATCTAATAATTATGAACATTTGTAAAGCGCTTCTCACAGCAGAGCTATTCAGAAGCACTCTCAGCGTGACAGGTGCATGAAAAGAGAAAGGTCTTCAAGCAGTGAAGAGAAGTAGCAGGTGAATTAGCCACCAGAATCCTGCTACGGATTGATCATCAATGTGTCTTGTATCAAGCTGTATGTATTCACACTTGCTATCAATATAATTTTTTGTTCAATTGAAATACATACTAGGCTAAATTTCTACTAATCACAGCATGACCCAATCCTTTTTCCTCCAGATGAAATCCCTGGATAAAAAAATCCCAAGCCTAGTGCTTCACAAACGCAACCAGGCAACAGCCATCCTACCAGGATAATGCCGTTCAGCCACGCATTCTAAAACTGATATGCCATCTGATTATTGCTGTTTAACCATATACTGTGCCATATTCAAGATTGATTAGTGTCACCTCCTCCTTTATCCAGGTTTGGCACTGGCACTGTCCCAGGCCCCAACAGTGGTGGAGTTGAAATGCCATCTGTCTGTCGCATGGGCAGGTAATGAAGGGTCGTTATTGTCATCTGACCCCTGGACCAGGGTGTGTCTGTCTCCACTTGGCTATTGTTTGAGGTCATTTTTACTGGGGGAGGGGTGCAAATGAGTTTTTTCACTAAGGGTATAATTTTATTCTTGGAAGCTTATTTGTCTCTGAGCTGTCACAGACAGCAGGTGTCAACGCCAAGGGCTAGGTACATTCAACTCCAGTAGATAGGTAGCCTACCACTGGGTGTCACAGGGATAGAACTGTAGAACAGCACCAAATCACATAATAATCATCCATGGCAAAGGAACAATGAAGCTAATTTGAATGGGTCCATCAGGTGGGGAGACTGTTAACCAAAAATTTAACCATATTACTAGGCACAAGGCAGGCGGATACAAGGAGAAATCCCAAAATACACAAACTGGAAACCATACACTGGAGACAACAACGTATCCAATATTGGAAAGAATAAAAATTAGAAATTGGAGGAGAAAAGCAGAATTTTTTTTCAAAATGACTGAATTTGCAGTGCACACTCTCTTGAAATAATCTTTTACCAAAAGGCTTACCCATAATTATATCAATTCACAAGCACCTTGAGAATGATATCCAACTTGAAAATCTTCCAACACAGTAGTTATAGATAATCATGGATATAGCTAGTATACAAGATTGAGCTAGTATACAAGATTGGAAAAATTGTAGAGTAGCAAAATATAGTACTGGGTAATGTTGCATTATAATTCGGTTACCTATATTTATATCACTGACTGGAAAATTTGAGACAACCCGAACCCCTAGCCAACTCAGCTACAATGAGTACACCGGCCGTACACTGTCGGTGGGAAGATGGGACGGCACGGGAGAGGACTGACCACTCCCTTCGACTGCAGCAGAGGCTTAGAAAATGTGTTCACAAACACTTCATACACACGGCTGCCTCAGGGATAAGGCACGGAGTTCCTATTCATCATCTTCATTTGCATGCAGACTACTTGAACACCTGCCTGCATGCCTGAACCTTGAACCATCGCCTGAAACCAAATCAACACCTCGTATACCTGTCGATTCTCTTATGACTCACCACATGCGTATTAATAATAATCGACAGCAGCTCTTTGGAACAGTGTAGAAATCTCGAGATTACGACTACGTCACGCACGCAATACGTAGCTCTAGGTAGTGCTGGAGATTCACCAACTGACTCATCCCAGGATTAAATTTTTCAACAACTACCAATTCATAATAAAAACAGGTCTAAATTGATCAATGCTTCACCGGTGCCAGGCGTTTTATATAGAAGGCCGTCCTATAGATTTCTGGTCATTAATGATAACAACTGACCAAATCTCGTTAGTCTAGTATGCCCTATATATGAACACAAAATTGGTCATCTTAAATCCATTTGATAAATTCCTTTTTGTACCTGATATCGGATTTGTCTATCAGGGTTTTTTTTACCAATAAATATAATCATATAATAATGTCTCTGGGCAGAATAGGTGTCACTTTAAATAAACATAGCCCAGTTACCATTAGGTTGTGATGTGCCATCATGCTACACCTTGTGCATTAACACTAACATAATACAAGTGTTTATTAACAGCAATAATCCTGTTGTATCTAGTATTAATATTATTGTGGATGATCAATTGATAAGATTGGGAGAAGTTGTGATTCATCAGCTAGACTTGACCTCCCAGTAATCTGACCTGGCACCGGAACGAACAGAGCAGCCTGGTTAATGGTGGTTTAATATTGAAAACTTGATTTGATATACAGTACTGTACCGTAAATAAGCTGGTCGCTATGACCAGGCTTTGTATGAGAGATTTCTAAAGATTTATATCACATTAGACAGGGAGGAACGGTGTATGAGTAAGAGAAAATTCATACAGCACTGTTGGAACCGCTGCAGTGCTTTCCAGGTGGCTCTAGGGTACATGTGAATGATGTTGGCAGAGATGTTTCAGGTATAATAGCAACTTGAGCTGCGTAGTTTTCATTGCAAGCTGTGATCTTGTGTTACAACTCATAACTAATGCCAGACAGAAAAGATAAACATAGCGATATGGTCATTGTATAACCAGGCAGACCGTGATGACTGGCCCGTCTTCATCATCCATGATATTCAACGCATTCTGCAAACTCCCGATCTGCTGACGCATACATCCTGGCACCAAGCGGTCGGTGATAGCTTCTATCAACCTTGATCTTAATTCTGTATGCGAAAGATAAGCCAGTCAGGAAGTCCCGTTATCTGTGGTTTCTAATTTTTTTGTCATATCTATGCTTTTGGAGTCTTTGTATTACAGGTTCTCCTCTGTTTGCATGAAAAAAACTTACAACCTGCAGCATCTGCCTTTGTTGTATATATTCGAAGCACTTTGTATATTATATAATGGGTGCAACCTGGAGTTTTATCTTCTTCTGTATAGGGTTCTGCCCTTAGGCAGGTCCAAGATTCCAAAAACACCATTCTTGTCTTATGCAGTTTTTATGCAGAGGTAAAATTTTACTCCATCGAATTACTTGGCTTCACGATGTAGCACAGTGTCGAGTCCTATAAAGCGGATAGTACCGGTCCAAGCCTTGTCCAAGACAATGGATAAAACAGGAACAATGCTGACTTGTGCACACTTATCCTGCGACTGGTGCCTGGAGAGATTTATGTGATAATGGAATTTATGGGAATGACTAATTTCCTCCCATCAATTGTACCATATAGTGACCAGATGAAATGAGATGGAGAGATTATGGAAACCACATCCGATTTAGTTCCACAGTCAAAGTCTAGGGCTGCATCGAATCAATTGTCTTGTTGTCAGGGCTTAAAGTGTGACTGGACGGCCATGGACGGCATCCAGGCACTTATTTTCAAATCTCAACGCTGACTGCCACTTATTAGGTTACACAGCCTGAATAGGTAAGGGACGTGCAGACACTTTTTGTACCAATGCCTGTTGCTGTGTGCTGTTGCTTAGGGAGCTTGTGTAGGGAAGTTGACTAAGTCCTTCACTCACAATTGCTCTGCCACATGGACATGGACAATTGGACATGTGTGCACTTCGGAAGGAGGGATATTTTATTTTTTTTAAATACAGCTGTAGTGTATTTAGTTGCATGGGCTCATAATTATATTCCATAAAGCAAACTCACTGAACCATGACAAATCCTCACAGGTTTCTACAACCTAACCTCTCCCCTCCGCTGGTTCCAAACCTGAACAAGATAAATCTTAATACAAACAGATACATGCATGATGCAGCTGTGATTTTTCAGCAGAATCCTATTTTCTACGACAACTCCACAGCTAAAATCGAACTGCATTAGTTACCAGGTCATAACAAGCACCCACTTTGCATCATAAAAAATCACCTTAAAACTATGGCAGCTATTCACATCATCCGGTTCCTGCACGGCCTGCCTGCCTGTCTGTCAACGACATTCCATGTCAATTCTATCGGCTACACGCAGAGGGTTAATGGTAATTGCCTCGGTAACTCCCACGGGTGACATACGCCGGCCGATTAGACTACGTGTTCCCGTAATTGCCTACCTTGCAGACTGAGCTGTATCTTGCCCTGTGAATGTTGGGTTTGTCCTGCTACGTCCTACCATCGACGATCAGTAGCACAAACCAACCACACATAACAGCAGACAGCACCGCATCTCTCCATTTAAGCACATACCGGCACATTATGTCTCTCCCCGTTGGCTCCCAAGCTCAGGCACACATGGACCAACGCGAAGCTAATTTGCTTTTAATTAAAAGTCCCTGGCTAACTCCTCTACACGTCAGAATGAGATCCGGTGAGCCAATTTCTGATTTTATCTACAGCCTGTGGCAGGTCTAGAGACCGAAATGCAATGCAATACAATTTCATTTGATAACCTTCTCCTTCATAAAAACTTCATAAGTGGACACACGACACGACCATAGAATGGTACAGATAGATTGTGCTTCAACAACTTGCTGAATGTCCCTATATATTACAGTCACCAGACTGGGGAGGCTTTAACCCGCTCTCATGAAGAAACTGAGTCTGAAGGTGGTGATGTACCACTGGCTAGACTGAAAGTGGTGGGGTGGGTGGGAGGGGTGGGGAATGGTGGGTGGGTGGGGTAGGGTTGGGTGGGGAGGGAGGAACTGGCAGTTTCTTCATGAGAGCGTCGGCATCTAGAATGTATTCATATTACTTGCTTAGCAACCCATCAAGTTAAAATTTCTCTGCCCTTGATTGAAACATCCGAGTCACCGAGTGCCACTCTCCTCAACATTGGCTTCCACCTTCAGTCCACTGTGTCCACAAACCATCAGGACTTGACTCCAGCAGCGTCTGTATAGATCTTCTCATTTGCTTTCCCTCCATTCTTCACTCCATTATAGTTCTTAGTTGGGACTCCCCTGTCAGTGTGTACGCAATCTACTGCCGCTGTCTCCTCTTAGGAATGGAGTTCTCAGCTGCACTAATATTGGCATCAGCAATGCCCAATTTACTTACTTAGAACTTAGTCCTTACCGTGTAGGTCTGCACATCGGGCAACACATCTCAATGTCCATTTTAAGTTTGTATAATTATAAAACATGGCCATAAGTGCATTGATAATTACAGTTCACTAGCACCACCATGTGCTCAACATTTCACAAACTTGTATAAACTATGAAGCCCATCTTCCCATACCATCATATGCTCGAACATGATTCCATCTTCCTAAATTGCATCTCTTTTTAAGTGTCCTGAAGAATTTGAAAGTTGTCATTTTACCTCTGGTTTTCTCAACATTAGAAGGGCTTCTACATGCAGAAAACCGATTATACCGGTAACTTGCCACAAATTTGAATGTTCAACTGAAAGATATACATAAAATACTATTTTTTACGTATCCAAGTATACCGGTAGTACCTATTCACCGATACCCAACAGAGTCGGAGGATTCATGTTTCAGTTCAGCCTTCTGCATCATTTACTCTTGAAAGGTTTGAGCAGATCAAAGACAAATTTTTTGTAGACAAAACTCGTTTCACAGAGGGTATGGTAACTGTGGTTAGCAAGCTATAGTACGGCTACCCCAGTCTCAGGTTCAAATCCCACCAGGGCAGAAATTTACTGTAATGATAAGTATAACCAGGCGCGGATTCAGGGGGGGCGGAGCCGGCGTACGCCCCCCCTAAACCTGCAACGCCAGATGAACATTTCAAACGAAACATTAATTTTTTATCTTCCATTTCTGGACAGTCTATATACTTCAGTAGTTTAGCCTACGATTTGGAGATCTTGCAAAACAAGCAATTCGTGGTCTAAGTCTCATTCCATCTAATGTTTCAAACATCGACGCACTCACTGCTGATGGTATAGCCCAGTGGTTCCCAACCTTTTTTGACTTGAGGGCCACTTTTTCTAAGTTGGAGGACATGAGGGCCACTTTTTATTAGTTGACGGACCTTAGTGGGCCACAAGGTTAAAATTGTATTAAATAAAAACATATAAAATTGTTAGAATTGATTCAAAATATAATGTTTGATGTTATTTATCAACGTTAAAATAAAATAATTTGTAATAGAAAAATAATAATGTGTTCTATCCTGTCCAAATTGTTAATTTTTAATACATTTTTCATAATTGTTTGAGAGATAAGGGCCATTTTCTGAGGCTTGGTGGGCCATTTTCTGAGGCCTGGCGGGCCACTTTTGGCCCGCGGGCCACGGGTTGGGAACCGCTGGTATAGCCTATACTTCATTACTATCATGATGACCTGCCTTCGCCGGATTCTTTTCATCAAGAGTTAAAGCTTTGGCAGCAGTCTGCCAGCAGATGTGGAGAAACGCTGACAGCACACCAAGCACCCTGTCGGACACCCTCGCTGACAGCCGCTCCTGTCGTATTATGTATCCAAATATTACCACAATAATTTACATTTTGCTGCTCACTTCTGTCACGGCTTGCAGTGTTGAACGAGCAAATTCTAGTCTGCGATTTGTGAAGTCGTGTTTCCGAAGTACAATGAACGAGGACAGATTTAATGCACTCATTTTATTGTTTGTCCACAAGGACATCAAGTTAGACATTGATGACATTATCAATGCCTACGCAAGAGAGCATCCAAGGAGAATGACACTGCTTAATCCCCTGGCATAATATTATGACACTTAATTATTTCCTTTTTGGATCAAGGGTTGCATGATCAAAACCGATAACTGATTTATAATCGTTTCACTGTTAACCTTCAGTGGAGACCAGTGGTTTTATATGAGAAACTATATATTTTTCTAAAGTTCCATAACATTTTCTATAAAAAGGATCATTATAGTCTTGCGTGATCTAATTTCTATGCTATATATACTATATATATATTATATATATTATATATATTATATATTATATATATATATGATTACGGGATTGGATTGGTAGAATTTACGCCCCCCCTAACCAGAAATTTACGCCCCCCCCTAACCAGAAATCCTGGATCCGCCCCTGATAACAGTACCCAAGTCCGGTTATCCCTCCCTGCGTTTTTAATATATGAACGGCCCTTAAAAGGTCATTCTCCGTGTTTCATTGCTATTTGCTAACTACAAAACCTCATGAAGCAACATCTCGGTACAAATATAGGCCTGAACATCGTAGGTCAGATTTAATGGCAAATGCTTGCACATGCAGACCATATAATATATCGCTGATTGTAAAGCCACTATCTTCCAAAAGCAACTCACAGGTAGCTTTTGAGACACCCATTGAAGTCTCTTTAATAACATAAAGTTGCTCTACGTGAGAAACTTATAACCACTTGAAACACGAATCTGAGAATTTTTATCTGCACTTGACACAGGTTAAGAGGCAATAAAAGGCCATACACATGTCTTTATCCCTCCCCACCTCGATCAATTTTTAAAAATGCCGCTCAAGCGCAACGCGCGGCAGACGGTCCCAACATGAAAAGCCCCCCCCCCCGTGTTAACACACTATAATAGGGCAGACTACAGCTCTCAGTAATCCGCCTTATACCTGAGTTTCTCAGTAGAATCTCCGTTCCCTTTGTTCAGTATTTGCTGGTGGCATATAGGTCGCCTGATAAGAAGCGACTTCACTGTCCTATAAGGTTTCGTCTAACAAAATAAACAGTCAATGTTGCCAGTATTCTACGGTTACAGGCATCACACACAATTCATACAATATTGTTTAGAAGTCTATCTAGGTGAGCTGATATTGCCCAACAGATATGCATCATGTCTGATGAGTAGTCTACTAGGGAAGGTACTGTAATGTAATGTAAATGAATTCACTTGGATACTTACTTAAGCCCAGATTCGAGCAATAGACTTAACCACTGTCTATACTCTGACAGTGCCAGTCCCAAGCCTGGATAAAGGAGGGCAACACTAATTATTTTGCATGAATACAGTAATGCGTTTACTGTATTCAATTCAAAAGTATCTGCAAAATTTTACACGTTACAGTTAGATGTGATTACATGAGAATTTTAACTTTTACACACACACAATGCATATTACAAAAGCTGTAACATGTAGTTAGGATGACTTTTACATCTCTGCCACCACAAAACTGCAAGGAATGCCAGTGGATAGTTAATTGGTCAAAACCCTGGAGGATGAAATGACCATTGATGCATGTATATCCTATGTGTCACTATATATATACTATCATAAAGTTGTTTACAAATGCCTGAACAGCACATCATTAGGATTAGACAAAGTACAGGTCCCATTACCACTCGGATTACACATTAAACTTTCCCCCCTCCCCACACCATACCCTCTGTCAGGTCAAGAGCTGAAATGCTCACTCATCCCATAGTTATGACAGCAAGTAATTGAGGCTTATTACGCCAATTCATCGTCTAATTCGGTGGACTAGTTTGCTAGGGAAATGTCAAACACTCCCATGACCGTTTCTACGAAAACGCTGAGCATACTCGGTGCGTTCCATGTCAGATTATCACACGCAATGCATGTGCCCCGAGTAAGCCCGGGAACTGCGTCGTCTGCGCTCGATAATCATTGCTAGTTGGATGGCCACCTGCGTCTAACGCGAATTAAATTCCCGCTTGAATTATGACAATTGTCTAATCCATACTAAAGAGTTGGTTTCTTGCTGGGCGCTACATAAATTTCCGGAATGAATGAATGAAGGATTCACCCATAGCCTACTGCATCTCTTTCAATCTCTTCATAGGTCTTCCACTCAAAAATGAAACACTCACTTTTCGCAATCCTATCCTAATTCCTCTTCTTCCTCGGTCTGTCTGTCTTCTGTCTGTCTGTCTGTCTGCCTGCCTGTGTCTGTCTGTCTGTCAGTCTCTCTCGCCACTCAAATCTACAGATTAGCCATCTGCCTCAGAACCTATTTTCACCCTACCTGCCCATCGATTTTGTTTTGACTGAGCCTCTGTGAATCAGCCGGTTTCCCGCAACTTGGCACTGACAGGACACTCAATAAATTTCAAGATTACAAAATTATGAGTCCTGCATTTGTGTTCCGCGTCAGCTACGAGAATGCACTTCGGACATACTTGGAACCAGCATCTCAGCACCCAGAGAGAGAGAGAGGGAGGTCCAGCTGTGCATCATCAGCGTTGCCGCTCCTTGGGTTTTTTCACAAGATCTTGTTTTTTTTTATCCGAACTTGAGATATGGGGGTTTTTTGCGAAGAACTTGGTATTTTTCTTGGGTTTTTTCGGCCACAAAAAATCTTGGGTTTTTTCTTCCAAACTTGGGAAATGGGGTTTTTTCGGGAAAAACTTGGGTTTTTCGGAGAAAAGCTTGGGTTTTTTGCTTGCGAACCGAAATTTTTTGCCATTTTTTGAAGATTTGGGACAAATGACTAAAAAAAAGGTCATCAACTTTTTTGGACGGCAAAATGGAAAATATTTCCGAAAAATTTGACCGGATGACTAAAAAAAAAAGGTCGCCAGCGGACGAAAAATGTGAAAATTTCGGAAGATTGGGGCAACTTGGGTTTTCTTGGGTTTTTTTGACCGACCAACTTGGGCTTTTTTATTTTTCAGAGTGGCAACGCTGTGCATCATAGGCTCTCCCCCCTCCAGGGTTGACGGCAAACGACCAAAGGAAGACGTTCTGTTTCTCATATCGGATGCACACAAGATTCAAATCATTGCCATCGGCTGACATGGAAATAGTTGGGGCACTGCACGCACATCAGCAGCTGCTGCAACAGCCTTCCACTTGACTTAGTCATTGATTTTGATGGACCTCCGTGATCTGTCGGTCATCTAAAGGTCCTCTCTGCTATTCATCACGCCTACACCAACGCATGCCAATGCCGAGTACCATCACATAATTATATTATTATTATGTGGCCGATAATTGCAACTTAAAATCATGCTGAGCGAAGCTTCCGAAATGTCTGTAGGCGAGGTAGGCCTATTTGGATACTACACAGGTGCCATCAGTTTCTGTTGCTACCAGTAATCACTTTGTTGTCTAGGCCAACGTAATGTGGCCAACTGTATTGTCGTAACAAAGACAACATTATTCTTGCAGCATGAAATAACTGATCACCGATACATACATACATACATACATACATACATACATGAATACAATTGCTAAGATTTTGCATATTGGTGTAGACATACAGGGTGGGCCAAAAAAAATATCCACAAGTTTTTGACAATATCTTGGCCTGAAGTAAGAATTCAGAAATGAAATTTTACAGGCTTAAAGACAATTCATATTCACACATGATGGCAAGATTTCATCAAAATATTTCAAACAGAACAAGAGTCATATCAATTTTAGTGAGATCATCCACTTTTTTGATGATTTAAAAACGTAATGCACCAAAAAGGAACAAAAACACAATTTATTAAGTCTCATCTCAAATAGTTGCTATCTAAAAGCCTTGATATTGTCAGATAATCATTATTACTGTTATTTAAAAAAGAAACAGGGTACCAGCGTTACTGGCAGCGTAGCTGCACCTCACTGTGGAGTCACTTCGCAAGATGATGATCAAGTTGATAAATAAGGAATCTGTCAGATTAATAATTTTGCTACAGGCATAAGTAACTAAAGTAAATAAGTATAATTCTTCATTTCTCCAATTGCAAACGCAGAATGAGTCATCAAACATCGTTGTAATACATGGACGTAATAATTGGCAATAAAAAATGAAAATTAAATCAGAAGTTGAGTGAAATGACTGAAATATCAACCGCAAAAAGTTATCTAAACAGCATTTGGTGATAAATCCCTTAGCAGTCAATGAATCACAGCGTGCTATCTCTAGATTATGTAAGTGAGGTCTAAAAGAGTATCCAGTAACTCGTTTTGGTGGGAGAATATCATGGAGGACATGCCCGGGGTCACTAAGGAAATTCATCAGCCTGAGAACACACATTATATTTTAACATGTATATAATCCAACATTCTCTAAACGTTTGCAATATTGCATAAGTTATATTTCGCTTTATGCTATCCGAATATAACACCCTCCTGCCACTTTCCACCACTGTATTTGTATAGCGTCACTGTAGCAGGCCGTGTAAGTAAGTACTGTTGTAAAGTATGAGCAGTTGTCCTGTGCAAATAAATATTACTCACTTACTTACAGAAGCAAGGTTAAAATCTAGACATGTATATACAAGTCTGTTATTTATATGATTGTGGTTATATAAGATAGACAGTCATTCTGCTATCATTCATCATCGTCTTAGTCATCATCATTAGATCTATAAATACAAAAAATATGAACACAGACTATATATATGTATACCTAATACTATCAATATATATATATATATATATATATACAATTATATACATACCTAATAACACATCAATGCACATATATATAGGCATTATGCAAACTTACCTTGCAAATACAAGTGTGTACAATGTACATAAAGCACACAACAGACGTCCAGACATGCACATAGACTAAATCATTACAATGGATATTGATCCATTTCTGTTATGTTTGAATAAATAGGTCATGTAATAAGTGGGCCATACATGGTACATGCATGCAATGTAAGTCATTCAATTAATTAAAATTTATATAGCGCACTTATCGGCTAAGCGAGTCATGTTTAAAAGTAAGTAGGTTAGGTAGTATGTCAGCAATAGGTAAATATCAGTATGAGCAAGAAAATGGCCTTTATTTGAAACCTCTTTTATTTAATTATTTGGAGACCGAGACGTGACAGCAAAGCACAAAAGAAGCAAATCTTGCATCAAAAACAGGCAAGTCTCGAACCACGTGTACCCCTGCTAAATACATTTGCCCTGGGACAATAGATTTGCACTGGGACAACAGATTTGCCCTGGGGGCAAAATCCACCTGCCACGCGCAGCATTAAACTCCAAATTAAACAGATTCCCTGTGTACCTAACCTCTCTGAAACAGGCAAACATTGAAATAGCACACACACACACACACACACACACACACACACACACACACACACACACACACACACACACACCACACACACACACGCACGCACGCACACACACACATACACCGGCTTCGGCTCTGTTCATCGTTTGCACCTGAGTATTGAATAGCAAAACGGTTTCATCACCTGCGCGAATTCTATTTATAGCATCTCTTCAACGTGACAGCCACTGACAGTAGCCGAAATATTAGTTATTTATGCTTCAGTACTAGAAAGTCATACTCAGTTTTATTGCTCATCTCTTTGCTGTCATTAAGTAGTTTTGCTTCAATACTATGGTTGAGTACCTTAAGTAGACAACTTTCTTGCTCCAAAGGTTTTCTCATTGTTTGCCAATGTTAAATTTGCATAATACCTCTCAACGTGGCTTCTCAGAAAGTGTTGTCCTTACTTACAAACTGCACTCTACTTTGAGACTATTACTATCGCTGCTTGGGCCTAAGCTCTTCTGAATAGGTGGTTGCTACCTGCACAGCGTCTCCTTTGTGCTTCTGTCCCCTCGAGCGCCTGTACAAAGCAGACTGTGACTCACTCAGACCAAGATCTATTCACACACTCAGACGGTTGCTGGGAACAATAAACCCTTAAAAGAAAAGAGGTTACTTAACATGTATGGAAAAAAATTCAAATAGAACCATATCTCTAAAAAAAGACAGACGTGCTGAGGCCCAGAACTCAGCATGGCAGCAGGAAGGGCCATACAAAAGAGCAGTTCCTTAAGCTAACCCCAAAGGCCTGCATAGAGTGTTACCAACTACGTTTTCTTAGCCCACTCATGAGGGTGAATGGCCGACCTCCACCCACATGGCTCTCTGATTATCACAGGACGTCTGTGCACTCATTACAGCCGAGTTGGCCAGGGGCACAATCGGAGCTGAAAACAAATTTGTGTTGGCGGGGATTTCAATACTCCCTCCCCCGACAGTCAAGCATGCTAACCACAGGAACATATAATACATTGATTGGGTGGGTGGGTGTCACCCACCCAATCAACCACCCATCCAGAAAGCCATAAACCTGTCATAAAATTGGAGCCCAGATACTCAACATATTAATAGAAGATAACAGTTTTATGGTTACTTGCCACTAACAATAGCAATTGAACTCTTAAATTTTCTTCTATTATAGCCTACATGCCTTAGAGCAGGGGTGTCAAACCTTTTTTAGTGGCGGGCCAGTTTGAACATCTTCTAACAAGTGGCGGGCCAGTGTGAACGTTTTCTAGCAAGTGGCGGGCCACTGTGTCGAAGCTCCTGAGCAAAATTTGTTAGTGATCTGAGAGGGAGCTCCGGGTTTGGTCAGCCAATTCCCAGAAAAGTCAAAATATTGTGAAAGGATCTTGATTCAATGTCCACTTTTCGCTTGTTATTAAATTTTGACAAAATTTTAAATAATTTTTTAATCTTTAGGGAAGGCTCCGCGGGCCAGAAAAAAATCGTCGGCGGGCCAGAAATGGCCCGCGGGCCAGCTCTTTGACACCCCTGCCTTAGAGAGATTCGGGAAAACTCAAACTCGAGTTGTGACTCATTTTCGGCACAAAGGATTTTTTACAAGGGGTTTTCAATTACAAAGTCTGCCAGCAATTATGAAGCGTTTTATAATTTTATAATCCAGTAAAACCCAGTTTTATCTATCTATCCAGCTATTTTTGGGCATGTCTTATGCACATGCTTACAAGAATACCTTTTGATTCAAGACACTGATTGAAGGAAACCAATTTTTTGTATTCGTTCTTTCAGGAGACGAGATAACTTCGGCATCAACATCTCATGGGAAATGCATTAATACTTAGAAGCAATACTCGTTCATCAACACTCGGAATATCAACGAAAAAATGCTGTGCACACTTAACTACTGGCCCTATAATTTTTAAAAAGATTGTGAAGAAATTATCTAACTACCATAATAAAGTTCTGTCTAATTTAGACGTCGTTGCAATGGGAGCGCATCTAAGTAGCTTACCTTAAAGGGGCGCTATATAAAAGCACTTAATAATAACATTAACAGCAACACCATAATAATATTATTGTTCTCCCTAACGAGGAAAATATTTCAACATAGGCCTATCCTACACGGGGTACACTCTGACCAAAAAGGTGTGCTGCTGGAACATTTCGGAGACATGCAAACAGAATAAATTCGCTTTACAGAACAACATAATTATTATGTCGCCTATTAGCTTTCATTTTGAAAGAATTCATTGCTCGTGGCAACGAACTGAAGCACTTACCACTAATTCATAAAATCAATTCTTCAAATTAAACCGAACACTTTCCAATATGGTCGTTTGGTGACAACGCCGCCGCCGCCGCACTGTCCAACTTCTAAACGAAATTAACTCGCGGAATGTCGCATAACATTTAATTGAAGTCAGAACACAGAACACAAACAACTATTCTGCACAAAACTACCCCTAGAATCTGGACGAACTATTCTGCTAAAACACTTAATAAAACCAATCGACTACTATACACACAAACTGCCACACACCTTCAAACGCCGACACGCTTGTAATTACGGCTGCTCGATGGTTGCAATGAGGTTAGGTTGCGCGGTCACGTGGTGGCTTCAATAGATGCACGGCCGCCATTGTGCTGCGACACTTAAATCTATGAATTTGGATATTATTATTAGCCTAATAATATTATTATTATGTGCGCCTTCTGGTGCATTTTAATAAAAGATAAATGCTTCTTAAAATTAGTGCTTGCAATCAGACTTTTTCGGTTTTACTACAAGTGTCCTAAAATTCTGAAAAACGCGAGTCATGACACCTGCACAGAGAATGTAGCCTAGTGACAACTCATATAAACAGTCTGCCATTTCAACATTTTATAGCTTAGAGCAGCATGGCCAGATACTTGCTCAGTTATTTTTTAGACAAATCTTTCGCACGTGTTTACGAGAAGATCGTTTCCAAGACATTTATTGAAAGAAAACATTTGTCTCGCAAGTTCACAACACACGAAAGCGATTCGTTGTCTCTGCAATGATCTCAGTAGGCTAATCCATGAAAGTTTAAACCAAATTTCCTGACTGAAAGCAAAGTTAAATATAAAGCTGTGGCAGGGCTTTTTAGACGTGCATTTGTACACAAAATGTGCAGTTCTAAATTGATTTATGCAGTTGTAGCCTAGTAGGCCTATCTTTTAGAAGCACTTGTGTAGCCTACCGTTAAAACTAGCAAAAAGGTCATTGTCCTCCGATTGGAAGTAATTTACCATGGAAGATGAGAAACGAAATAGACTAATGCATTAGAAAAGACTTTGCGAGAACCTAAACTGCGAGTAAATCGTGTGATATGGTCCTAACACATACAGACTCAACCAGGATCGTTCCTTGCTAAACTTAGCCTAAAACTGTTCTTTTTGGGCGCGCTGGAGTCGGGAGCGCCTCGGAGTAATTTTTTACTTGAAGGAGCGCTATAATAAATGTTCGAATGAATGAATGAATGAATGAATGAATGAATGAATGAATGAATGAATGAATGAATGAATGAATGAATGAATGAATACACGAGCAGCGTTTTTCAAACAGTTTTTTTTATCTAAAAGTTCAAATGTTGGAAACCGCCAGCGTTTCAAGACACATTATAATATCGTAGAATAGAAATCAAAGAAATATGGTTATAAAACATAGCAAAATTAAAGAAAAAAGCGTATGGTGGACGAAGACTAGTTAATAAAAGAAAGATGGGCATAAATTCATTGAGAGCTATTTTTATTTCGAATAACACTCAGTGACACCTGGCGTAAGCTTACCACTATAATAGTTTGGAAACTCATACATTAAAAGACCGGAAAACAGGTCTTGTCGAGCTGCGTACAATTTGTCTTCAACCAGTCCCCAGAGGCGCCAGTAGCACAGAGCTGTCCATTGATTGAGTAATTTTTGCATTTCGCGCCTTAGTCAATTTTGAGCAGTGCAGCTGGATTCCGTAGGTCCATGAAAATGATGCGCGCTTCTGAAAACTTGTTGGTGTAGGCCTAATTAATTGAAAGTCTGCTGGATTCAGAGGCGAATAAAAAAACTTTGGAGGACGGAGGAGGGGGCAAAAGTTCTTGGCCTTGGGTCTGGAAATTTTTTCTTTCGTATCCGCCCAAAAATCTAAGGACATTTTTTTAGTCATCTGGTCGAAATTTCTGGAAAAGGATACCATCTTGTCCGCCAAAAAAGCTGATGAACTTTTTTACCATTATACATTCGAAAGCTTCTTGAAACCAAATGGGGGGAAGCACGATACATGGGCATGGGGGGACCATGGCTGGATTGACCCCATGGATACGCCCCTGGCTAGGTTTACCTGGATTTTTAACAAACCACAATCCAATCCAATCCTAATCCCAGCTGGACGGGGTTAAGCACATGCCAAACTAATCCCAAACTAATTCTGGTGAACTGGTGGACTCGATCCAAGTCCCCGCCCACAACCTAGTCTAACGCCAATAATTCTAAGCAAAGCTAATGATATTCTTTAGTGTAGAAGAATTCGTTATTTACTCTGGAGCGTTGGCAGCCCCTCAGGCTGGGTAGTTAAATATATAAAGAAAAAAAGATTTATTTTTTCTAAATATAATAAGGCAGATAGAAAACTTAACTAGGCCTACAATCAGTTTTTAAACTCCAAGTTAACAACAAATGTTTGATAATATTCCTAAATACAAAAATGTCTGTAGGGTCAACCCGCATTTTATCACTTGAGTTTCCTCTTAAATTGTTTCTCATTAAGCCTTAAGATAGGCCTAGTTTAGGGCCCACGACAGCTCTGCCAAGGGACCCGAGTGATTTTCTCCCGTCAGCTCTGCCCATAGTTGTTTAAAACGTTTCTTTGGTTTTTATTCGCTCCCAAAAACGTCGTTTTTTCGTTTTTTATTTTTTCCAGCGTTTTATTCGGTTTTTTGTTTTGTATGTAACACTATTTATTTATTTCTGTCTCTTATTATTTTTCCTTAATTTTATTTTTTCCTGATATTCCTTACGTTTTCAGCCCAATCTCAAGGTTTCAGAAAACCGATGTCATTATTTAGTTGTTTAACGTCATCATTTAAGAGATTAGCCTACATGTAGTAAGTAAACAAGAGTTTTATGTTAAAAATGCAGTTTAAGATGTAAAAGGTCAAATTATTTTCCATTTCCGTTTTTTGTCGTTTTTCCGTTTTTTATATTTTCAAATAAAACGACGTTTTTTCCGTTTTTTATTTCGTTTCCATCGTTTTTTTCCATCTATGGCTCTGCGCATGGTTGCACGGTCACCTGGTCACCTATCTCCCCATATTATACTGCGGACGACTTTCGCTTCTGTAGGTTCCGCCAATGAACGACCCTTCCTCCGTGAACCTTCCCTCGTCTCCCATGTATTCGTTGAGACTGTCCTCCTCCCTGTCATACTCCCTGATCCCCAGGAGAGTGGTGCTGCCGAACGAAGGCCGACTGCTAAGGAGAGTATTCGGTGTAATGCACTCTCTTCAACAAAACGAAAAGAAAAAGAATTTGCGTTGTTAGAGTGTCATCATCATCGTCGTCGTCGCCGTCGTCATCATTATCATGACTATCACCATCATCATCACTATCGTCGTCGTTTTCGTCGTCGTCGTCATCACCATCATCACCACCACCACCGCCGCCGCCGTCGTCGTCGTCATCATCATCATAAAGAACAACAACACAACAACATTATCATCATCATCATCATCATCATCATCATCATATTCACCGTCATCATCATCATCATTCTTTAATCATCATCATCATCATCATCATCATCATCATCATCATCATCATCATCATCATCATCATCATCATCATCATCATCATCATCATCATCATCATCATCATCATCATCCAGGGGTTATTTTAACGTGCAGCTGGACACAAAGTGTGTAGTTGGAAAACGAATTTGTGCAGTTGAAAATCAGGTTTTGTGCAGTTACTTTTTTACACACAATCGCATAAACAATGTAAGTAGCTAATATATTTTAATTAAACTAATTGTAAAAAACTAGATTATAAGACATTTTTTGGCATGAATCTAACTTTAAATTTCTTTTGAGAACTCTATTGGCATAAAATACAAGAAAACAAGTCTAGAGATAAAGACATGGCATATTCAAACAAGCTGTCTGATTGATGCTAGCCAAATAACGCTTATATAGCTTAGTTGCTGTATAGCCTACATCATTGTATTACGTGAACTGTTATAATATACTGTAATACTATTAATTATTATATGGTTAATGGTTATAATGTTATTATTTACTATCATAATATAAGACACAAACCTGCTAAAATGAGAATAACTTACTGCTAATATTTGTACAAATAATAGGCCTACTTTTGTATAACTGAATGGCTTTTCACAAGTGGCATCCTTCAAATTTTAAACTGTAAAATTTCAAAATGTTTGGTCCTATTATTTGACCACATATGGTTTGGTAAAACCTAAAAACAACATCATTACTACACATGGCTACCTGAATTTGGTACCGGCAGTTTATTAGTTCATGGTTGGTTTGTGCACCATTAAATATGATTTCAGAAAGTACGTCCTGGTCAGCAATTCAGGACCATCTTGGGAAATAGTGCTGAAAAGTCAGCTTATATAGGCTACTATTATATTCATGTCTGCATTTATTCATTAGAATAACTCAGCAACTGCAGAACTGAGCTGCTGAACTCTATACATAAAGATATTTCTTATTGGATTTATAATAATATATATACCGTGTCTCAAAACAAACTGTGCCAAATTGTTTCTGTCAGAACTTCGTCAAATTTCCACCAATCTTAATAACTTTTGGCAGGTAGATGGCAAAATGGCTGATATTTTATGCCATATATGAATTTTCCACCTCACCTGACTCATACCACCGCACTACCTTGTTAAACACAGATGTGCCAATTTTGCATAAAACGCTTACTTTTATTACTTGCAACAAACAATCTGACAACTGAATTAGCATGCAGTAAAGTAAAATATGGTTCCTTAGTAGAGTTTTTAATTGTTATGACAGATCTGCTCAAAAGTGTTAGAATTGGTGCTCAAAATGTGTCCCGCGTATATGGACACAAGGGCCTAGACAGCGACGTCACTGGCAGATAGCAGCATCAACGATCGACTGGTCAAAGCGCACCCAGTCGTCGATGAGGCGCATTTTGAGTTCGTCGAAGTTGGCTATAATTCTGGAGCGGTAAACCTTCTCCTGCAGCACACTCCATACACTATAGACTGTGTTAAGATCCGGTGAATTCGGCGGCCACAGTGTTGGAGGGATGAAGTCGGGCGTCTCTCGCTACAGGAAAAGACGGTGTCGCGCGCTCGATGCGCCGGGGCGACATCCTGTTGAAAGACGAAAAACTTACCCTGGGATATCCGGCGTATGTCTGACAGCATCTTCTGGCCAAGAAGGCTGTCGCGATAGTAGGCCTATGCCCCATTCACTTTGACACCCGGCTTGATGCAATGGATTTCAGTGCAGCCAAGCGTCGTGACGCCGTTATATGCAAAATTGGCACATCTGTGTTTAACAAGGTAGTGCGGTGATATTAGTCAGGTGAGGTGGATAATTTATATATGGCATAAAATATCAGCCATTTTGCCATCTACCTGCCAAAAGTTA
Source organism: Lumbricus rubellus (assembly GCA_945859605.1). Lineage (NCBI taxonomy): Eukaryota > Metazoa > Annelida > Clitellata > Crassiclitellata > Lumbricidae > Lumbricus > Lumbricus rubellus. Next base: position 29,965,748 of record OX243827.1, on the reverse strand, counting down.
TTAAGATTGGTGGAAATTTGACGAAGTTCTGACAGAAACAATTTGGCACAGTTTGTTTTGAGACACGGTGTATATATTGAATCCTAAAACACTTTTTTTTATCAGTACTGAATAGTCTAATGGAGTTATTTTGCTAAAATGGCACCTTAAAAGGGTACTATTATAGTGTGGAAATAGCACCCCCCCAAAGAGTTTTTTTAAAAAGTGTTGCTTATATTTTTGAAAGTCTTAGCCCACTCTTATAAGCACTAAAAAGTAGAGGTATTTTGTTAAGATGACACCTTAAAATGCTGCCATTGCAATGTTGAAATTCAAAAAGTTTCTGATGAGGCTCTGAAAAAGTACAGGTATTTTGTTAAGATGACACCATAAAATGCTGCCATTGCAATGTGGAAATTCCAAAAATTTCTGATGAGCCTCTGAAAAAGTAGGCTAGAGGTATTTTGTTAAGATGACACCTTAAAGCGGTACCATTGCAATGTGGAAATTCAAAAAGTTTCTGATGAGGCTCTGAAAAAGTACAGGTATTTTGTTAAGATGACACCATAAAATGCTGCCATTGCAATGTGGAAATTCAAAAAATTTCTGATGAGCTTCTGAAAAAGTAGAGGAATTTTGTTAAGATGACACCTTAAAATGGTACCATTGCAATGTGGAAATTCAAAAAGTTTCTGATGAGGCTCTGAAAAAGTACAGGTATTTTGTTAAGATGACACCTTAAAATGCTGTCATTGCAATGTGAAAATTCAAAAGTTTCTGATGAGGCTCTGAAAAAGTAGAGGTATTTTTGAGGGGGAGGGGGCACATCCCCCTCCCCATACCCCTCCCCCTACCCGTCTCGGCACTACGTGCCTCACAAGAGTCCTTCAGACACTCGATTGCCCCCCCCCCCTAGAAACCTGATTTCCCCCCTCCAGCAGAGGGGGACTATGTTAAACACTGCTCTTTGGAGAAGTAAGTTTATAAACTTAGACACCTACATTATCATGATAATAATAATAATAATAATAATAAATTACTACTACTAATAATAATAATAAATAATAATGATAACATTAGGAAGAATAATAATAATAATTAGGCCTTAGTCTCAATATTGACCAATCTACCCGATGTTGGATGCTATTCTGATAATTATGTGCAGTTGAGAAATTTCCTTAAAATAACCCCTGTCATCATCATCATCATCATCATCATCATCATCATCATCATCATCATCATCATCATCATCATCATCATCATCATCATCATCATCATCATCATCATCATCATCATCATCATCAATAACAACAACGTCATTATCATTGTTATCATCACACTGCATGCACACCAGCAGGTCTGTGTGAGATAATATTTTTAGAAGACACAATGCGCTGCTTACTCTGGTCTTTGATATTCTTGAAATCCATCATCCAAGAATTCTTTGACTGGATCTCTTCCGGTCCAACGTTCATTCTCATCAACTGCAACGACATGACATCAATCAATTTTTATGGTGCATCAGCTTAATTACTTCAAATAAAGCAATCGATTGATTGATTATTAGATTGATCGATCGATTTTAAATAATGATTTTATTGATTGATGATTATGTATTATCTCAAATAATATTTATTATTGCTATAAAATAGCTATAATATTGCCAGAAATGACACATTATTTAACTACTAGGCCTACTTTTTGGTAGTAAATTTCTTCACACTAAAGCACCAATGACGATTATAATGAAACACAAAGTGTTATGACAGATGATTTAGAAATTTGCATTTAGAAACCCCCATAAAATACCAAAAAAATTATGTTCTTAATTTCCTGCTTTGAAATTTTCAAGCTCCTGTTGAAATTTTTTATCGCAACCATCGTGTTTTGCACCTCCTGCAAAAATATCTGCGGGCAGCCATATTTATATTTTTATGATATCGCACAAAACCAGAGGCGTGGGAACCAGCTAGGCCTAATTCGCAGGCGTGACCAACCTGAAACACGCAGCTGCCACCGGCATGGCTGCCCGCAGATATTAAATCACTCAGTGAGTTAACGGAGTGGTTTAAGATCAAGGTGGGAGTCAGGCAAGGGTGCGGATTGTCACCTGATCTCTTCAACCTCATCCTGGAAGCAGTGATGGGACTCGCAATGAGAGAGGTAGAATCCGGGATTAGTCTGAATGGCCGCTTGCTCACCAACCTGCGCTTTGCAGATGATATCGACTTGGTAGCAGACGCTGAAAAGGACCTGCAAGAACTGACTGACAGAGTAGATAGCAGCAGCAAAAGAATGGGACTTAAAATCAATGCGGGAAAGACGAAAACTATGGCCATCGGTAAACTTCATAAGGAAGTGGAGGTCAGACTGGATGGCGAAGTACTAGAACAAGTGACAGAATTTGTGTACTTGGGTGGTCTGATAACAGAGGATGCTCGCTGTACAAATGACATTAAACGCAGAATAGGTCTGGCGTGTGCAATGTTCGGCCGTCTTAGCAAGGTGTGGAAGTCAAACAGCGTGTCGACAGGAACCAAGATGCGATTGTATGGAGCTCTGGTAGTGCCAGTACTGCTTTATGGATCGGAGTGCTGGTGCTTGCGCAAGGAGGATGAAAGAAGACTACTGGTGGCTGAAATGAGTTGGCTGCGGGGAATATTGGGCAGAAGTAGAAGGGAAAGGATCAGAAACGAGAAGACAAGAGAAGAACTGGGAGCGTAGGAAACAATAGTGGACAAGATCAGGAAGAGAAGACTCACGTGGTTTGGACACGTATCAAGGATGGATGACAGAAGATTACCAGCTGCAGCCCTGCACGGCAACGTGGAGGGAGGGAGAAGCAGAGGGCGCCAGAGGAAAACTTGGATGGACAACATAAGAGAAGATCTGGAAGAAAGGAACATGGATATGAGGAATGCCATGGATGTCATCAAGGACAGAACAGGGTGGAGACGCCATGTAAAGGCCTCATCGTCGGCGCGGCCGGACGGAGGAGAGCAATGATGATGATGATGATGATATATATATATATATATTTATATATGTATATATATATATATACATATATATATAGGCTAGGCCTATATCTCGACTTCATAATCGGTGCATAATAATTACTAAAAATTTATAGCTCTGCTATTAGCCTACTGTTGAATTTGAACATCCGGAACGCCCACACACAGCTATTTGATAATTATGCAATTAGGCCTACCATTTCACACTGTCCTGTTAACTGTAGACCTCTAATTATGACAAATTTGTGTGAGCTTACAGTCTATTAAAGCAGTCTTCAATTACACCCAAGTCATTAGAAGCCGCATATGACTATAATTAGAAGATTAGAACCAGCATCAACATCAACAAAACGTTCACTAACCTCCGGTAGGACTATAGGCCTACATGTAAAAATATCCTGCCCGTCCAATCGCAATGACACAGCACGGACGGAATTCGAACGTATGCCGGTGTCACAACAGAGTATTTTCCCGTATTAATCGTATCCCACTCCCGATGAAAAGAAGTTGAAAAAAGACACTTCCGCGTGTATTTATTTTTGCAAATTAACGTCCTTCGGCTTTGTTTCGAGCAATGACACTGACAACTTAGTGACAAGTATGGTTGCTGGATAATTTTGTTTGCTTTGGTTTTAGAGTAGGCCTACTTAGAACATTTCGAAGACTTAAGACCACTGTCTTAGAGTCACTAAGTAAATTCGAGTTGCCTTGCTCTGAACATTGCTTAGTACATTAAAAACAACAGAGCCACTCTAAATTTTGATTAGGTTAGAGCAGTGGTTCCCAACCCTTTTTGACTGTAGGGCCACTTTTTCTAAGTTGGAGGACACGAGGGCCACTTTTTCTTAGTTAAAGGACATTATAGGCATTTAGGAGGCCACAATGCTAAAATTTAATTAACAAAAAGCATATAGAAAATTGTCATAATTAATTCAAAGTAGAATGTTTGATGTTAATAGACTTCAAAATAAAATAATTTGTAATACAAAATGGTTATTTATGTTCTACCCTGTCCAAATTGTCAATTTTTTCATATGTTTTTGTTAATTCTTTGAGGGATGAGTGCCATTATTGATGCCTGGCGGGCCATTTTGTGATGCGGGCCACGGGTTGGGAACCGCTGGGTTAGAGCATACATTTTTCAAATACATTACAATCATGTAATTACACTTATGTTTACATGTTGGGATAAACGAAGTGCGCACTACACAGGCCTACCGTTGTACTTTTCCTCTTTGTTCCGCTGGCAGACGGCGCAGCAGATGAAGACGATAATGATGAGCAATCCTAAGACCGCAGCTGCGATGCTCACCCAGATCCAACAGACTTCCAAGTCGAGGAACACTCCGCACATACTGGCTATCAGAAGAAAAACAGCGGGCAGTCAGCAATGCTTAAAAGGTTTAATTATCGTTTCTTTTCCGTGGTGTTTCTAGTTATCGGGATCGGGTCGACCACAGGACCTGCATGCGACTGCTCCCTGGGACTCTTACTGGCGCATTGTTGTGCAATTCAAAACTTCGCTTTTTGTCTCGTTCGCGTCGGGCTCGTTTCTGAGTAACAAGGGGCGCTATAGAAATGTTGGTGACGTTGCTGGAGGGACGTATTGAGGGGAAGGCAACGAGAGGCAGACCACGATTAAATATGCTGAGTGATCTCGATAATGGTGATGTATATGGTACCACCAAGAGGAAGGCGCAGCACAGAGCGGTGGTCGGAGAGGATCACGAGGTCGTCCATGTCACAAACCTGCTCAACAGCAGAAGACTTAAGAAGAGAAGATAGAAATGTAGCCTACTAATTTTCGTCTCATTTGTACCTGTAACTTGCCGTAAACGGTTCTTACCTTTTAGAGCAGCAGCAGTAACAGCTTCAGGTCTAGTCCTAAGGTAAATGTATTGTGTCTGATTGACTCGGGTGTGTCCAGTTTCAACGACGCATCTGTATTGTCCAAGGTACTTCAACCATATTTCGGTAGCGTTCGCAGGCACGTGTATTGTCAAGAGTCCAGCGTTAACGGTTAGAAATGGTGGCTCGTTGTGAAGAGGTCGATCGTATTCAGTTTCTACTTTGAACCACTTAAAAGTTGGAGGAGTGCTTGGATCTGATGTTGCAAGGCAGTCAAACTCAACACGACTATCTTCATCTGCGTAGACTTCTACATATGTTTTGTTGTGTATGGTGACTGTAGTTCTGCCTGTAAATTATACAGATTGGTAGGTGTGTAGTGTAGCGTTGTATAATATTTGTCATTGCAAGGATTAAAGTGTTGGTGAAATACAAGTTTGATTGGCGTAGAGTGGCACATTCCTGAAAATATATGTCGGATTGATTAAAGCATTCTTCATTAAATAGAAGTTGCACTAATAAGAAATGATTCCTACTTAACACGAAGTTGTAGGCTAATGATTACAAGATTTCTGCTTATAGGGAATAGCCTCTTGAACGTTAGAGTTCTTCAATTGAGTGCAATGTTAGATACGGTACTTTGTCGCTACAATCAACTTCTTTTATTCTCAATGGATAAGTCTACAAAAGAACATGTTTCGCTGCGTTGAAATGTCTCTTTAAAAACGGACTAGGTATGATCACATTACTAAACTCACTTAGTACATTGAGGTATCCCGAAGCAAATGCGTATCCGTGAACGTTGCTTGCATTGCATTGAATAACTGTCAGATCCGTTTGTTTGCCCAGGCGATCATCGCAGTCTCGACAAACGTCTCTGATCGTCAGACTTCTATTGTCTTTGCCTATAGCAAATCTCGGTGGAAGTTGGGTTCCTACAACAAAACACCAAGTGGTCAACTAACGCCAGTAATTAGTGTCACAATAAGTTATTACCATAATATTATATGTAGCCTAAATTAAATGTAGTCCTATAACCTTTAAGGAAACAAGATTTTCGCTAAGCACAGAAGACTTAACAATCAAAGTCAGATAGGCCTACCTTCAAGTGCATTTTCATATTAGGCCTATGTAGCGTTTGCACTTATAATCGTTAATTAATCCCGTAGGCCTACCGTATGTTAAAATTATTATTTTTAAATGCTTAAACATCTCTTACTATCCAGTGGCTGACCATCTTGATACCAGACAATCGTTGCATTGGGATTAGCTTCCGCATTGCAGTTAAAGGTGAAAGTCTCGCCCTCAGTAACGTTGACATCGCGTGGACCATCATTTACGGCGAGAAAGCTTGGCACAGCTGAAATACGCATACTTTATAATTACATGTATGCCTTAATTCTTCTATTTTGTGTTAAAATAGCCACGAAGTGTGAAAACTGGTTGCGGATAGTAACATGGGAAATTGATGAAAATACCAGCAACAGTGCCCTAATTTATAGATGACTAGCTGTACCCGGCCACGCGTTGCTGTGGCAGAAAAGACTCCCTCCCTTTTCCCCACCTCCCCCTTCCACTCCCCTCCCCCTCCGTCCCGCTCCATCCCCGTCCTCTCCATCTCCCCCTTCCACTCCCCTCCGTCCCGCTCCCTCCGCTCTCCTCTTCCCCTCCTCCCCCTCCGTCCCGCTCCCTCCGTTCCTTTCCTTTCTCAACCAAGAATGTTGAAAAGCCGCAAAATAATTATGCGAATCGCTTATGACGTCACGGCACGCGACCTCATTCATGTTTCGTCTGTATGGTCGCAGTCACTGTCAAGGCGTTTCTGAAATCTGGCAACGTGCGATTTTGAATTTGCAAATGGCGGTCGAGCGGAATGCAAACTTCACTTTTTGTGGAAAATATTGCGTTTTTTCGGATAAAAAGAAAAATGGACACTCTCGTGTAGGAATGGAAGGTTTTGTTAAATTTTCAAAACAATCTGTGCGGTACTTTTCGAGAACACTTTACACAAACTATTGGAAAGTTTCATTTTTATTTATATAGATTGATGATAGAATTTGAAAAGCAGATTTAAATACCGAACCTCAGAAACTTTAAAGTTCAGTAGACCTATATCAACAGCAAACCAGCAGTTTTGGTTTCACAGAAAATAGGAAAGAGTACTATCCATAGCAGCACCCATGTCGCAAACATTTGTCAAGAAATTAATTTGCGGAAACCGCCTGGCACGTAGGCCTATTATAGCAGAATAGAATTACTAAAATATCAGCGTGCAAGTCATCTACATGTATATAGCATTCTGGTGATAATCCCTTTCCAATCAACGAATCACAGCTTGGTATCTCTAGACTATCAATTGAGCGAGACATAGCCTAAGGAAGAATCCAGTTACTCATTCTTGCGGGAGAAGATCATCACCCAGGGTCACAGAGGATAGAAGCAAAGAGAAATTCATTTGCCTTGGAACAAAAACCTGTCAAAAGTAGAAGCACTGGTTGGCAAAGTCTCTATCGTATCAGGCTATCAGTATCAGCTCTCTAATAATAGTGGACAGACGAGTGAGATTACTCCTTTGACCCTCGTTTGCAAAGTAGAAAGAAGACGACGCAGTTCTGAATCAGAAATCGGCCGAAAATCCTTGAAAGTTTACATAATGAACAACACAGACCTTCCACCAGTATTTGAAGAGTAGTTGTATTGCGTCCCTGTGTATTTGAACCAGCGCAGGTGTAGTCTCCCTGGTCAGTTGCCATTATGTTATTGATGACGAGTTCTGTATTATACTTATCCAGTGTATATCTTCCAACTGGAAGAGTATTCCTTGGCCCTGTCCACTGTATTGCTGGCTCCGGACTGAAAAAGATAAACAAAGGCCACATAGCAAAACATACAGAGCTCACTGCAACATATTTCGCAGTATGAAGATCTCACAGTAAAATAAAAATAAATGAATTAAATCAGTCAAGCACCATTTAAATCTTTTGCGTAACAGTATGTCCTACAGCCCTACATGTAGGCCTAGTTGTAAAGTGGATTATCATTGATCATAAAATTGGAACTCAGATAATTCCCCATCGACAATATTTATATAATTCAATCGACTGTTTAAAAAAATATAATTCAATAATCAAAATGTTCAAATCCTCACTGCATTATAACTTCATTCAGAAACTAAATTCAAATATCTGAAACAAACCTTGAACAATATAAACCATTTTTAATGAAAAGTGAAACTAAACAGTTTTCGACCCTATATTCATTCAATTTACAGTTATTTTTAACATTTTATCATTGAGAGTAGGCCTAATGTCAACGTAGCCTGCAGATACAATTCTAAGATCCGCATTTAGAAAAGTTTAGGAGTAATGTTTTTTCCTCTTCTGAACAATTTTCATCTAAACAACCAATGCCAGCATCCCTTCAAGCAATGGTTCTAGTAATTTAAAGAAAATCAAGACTGTTAATCTGAATTAGGTGATGCGATTCAAGCAATCCTACTTTCCGTAGAAGAAGCATCTGAGTGTCACATTTCCTCCAATAACAGCGATGGTTTTTGTTTCAGATGAAAATCCTAAAGTTGGAGGAAACTGACTGCTGGCTTCTGTAACACGATAGCAGCATCAAAAACAGTAAGAGAAAAGTAATAAATAAATTAAAAGTTTCATAGTACCGTATACTGTAATTATACCCAATGAGAGCCATAATATTATATAGCCTACATTAAAATAATTTAAATTGACATTCCTACTTCTTGTCATTGTTAGTTTTGTATAGCTTCCTCCTGCTTTGATATCAAGTTGAGGGTTGTAAGTCGTGCATTTGTAGATTTTTCCATCGACAGCATCCACAGCCTGAGCAAAAGCAAAATGTAGGTCACCTGTAAACAAAAAGAAATCAGTATGTGTCATTGGGACAACAGCACCCAACTGCATTGAACTTGTATTTTGAAGAAAGTTCTCGATTCTATCGTAAATTTGTTCTTGATAGACAGCAGGTTGTTTCGGATGCAGTTGAAACGTGATTGTCGACTTGGTGCAGTCGGCAGATAAGGGTGAATAAAGGTAACCCATCCAACAAACAGTTTTGAGTTTCAGACCTGGATACCCTCTTCTTCTTCATACCCGGCTATTCTGGATTAATTCAATGAAGGAGATACCTTTATCTCTCGACCGCGGGTCACAAGTCATCTCAAGTTCTCCAACAGAGCCATAGCTAATTTCTTTGACAACTCAGCTTGATAACTGACCAGTTGTGGAAAAATTTGGAACCTAGACGTTGTAAAGATTTAGATATGTAGATAAAGATACGTGCAGTAGTTAAAACTTTATTTCCATTACCGTTTTCGGCAATTTGTATTCTTCTCGAAAGTCGTAATGAAACTGGATTCTTGTCCACGGTGTCAATCGCCATCTCCCAACCATACGTTGGCTTTGGGAAACTTTTGCGCGGCTCCGCCTGAATATGAAATGGAAGGCCTTCTACAACGGTTTTTTCAACCACAATTTGAGATCCTGATCCGGAATCCAGCAGCGCTCCCTGGATGTGTGCCGTATTTGAAACAGCCGTGCCATACTGATTCCTAGCAAAACACTGGTAGAAGCCTCCGTCTGAAGCAGCGGTATTTCGTATTGTTATTGAACCGTCCACGCCTTTTTCGATATTCGGTTGATTCGGGTTCAATTCCAGGTTATTCTTTTTCCATTCATATCTGAAAATAACATAAATTGTCTGATTACAACAGTAGGCCCTATGTCTCATTTGAAAATGAGTCATTTACTAAATTATATAGACCCTTATCCAACGGGACGCATCTCTTCTTCATGGCGTGCCTATTATTCCTGAATAAACCTTATTATTTACTTGACACAGGATGTCATCTGCATAGATGCACATCTGAGAGATGCAGGCGCATGGGATCCTCAGAAAATCTTTGCGACAAATTCGCCAAAACGACTTTACGATAAAGTTGATGAAAATAATAATAAAATTATTCTGATTTGGCCTGCTAAAATAATTACATAACTTTGCAACACGCAGTCACACATAGGCCTACAGGCAAATCTTGAAGCGAGACCAGACTAAACTTGCACGCTCCTGCGCAATATTTTTAGATTTAATATTAGGTGGACAGGATTTTACTGCATGGAGCTAATGCAATGTCGCTCCCGTGTGAGGTATGGCAGTTCACAGAACTCATAGATTGTCAAAATGTTTGAAATTATGACCGACATTAAGACATGGCAGAAAATAGAGACAAAATGTCGAGATCATTGCCAAAAAACGACAGCGAGAAAAGAAGGAATAGCCTACCAGTGGCCATGACAAAAGATGCAAAGTCTGCTTACACCACAGCTGGTACTCCCTTCCCTTTGCAGTCGAGTGTTACACTGTCACCACCTCGGAAGATGAAGCTTTGTTTTGATGGACCTCGAGTAATCGATGGCGGCAAACGAACTGGAAAGAGACAAAGAACAATAGCTGCAGCAATTGCAGATGGACAATGAGACAAGTACATGTACAGTTGAACATACATGTAGCCTAAGCAGGCCTGTGTATAACAATGATGCAGTAGACTATGCATGTAATGTGAACGTATGTTGTAGGAACATGTACGGTATGTATTGGGATGTGCCTACAAGTATAATGGTTCTAACTACTGCTGTATTTCTATTTAGGCACGTACGGATAGCGATGGCTCTTGAATAGTTATTATTACTATCATTAATATTGCTGTTGATGTTGTCGATTTGTTGCTATTATTATTTATCCTTGACTTAACTGTTTTGACATTCGTATACAAGACTTAATACCTCCTGAGTTCAAATATGCTGCTCCGTGCCGAAATGGATAAAACATACATGCGATGGACTTACTGTCAGCTTGACCATATGTCGTCTCACAAAGGAAGCAAACGACCAGACTTGCAGCACACACCTTCCACATTTCCCACATTTTCCGTCTATATATGCATAAATAAAGTTTTTACAACAGTCCTATGATGACGATGATGATGATGACGATGATGATGATGATAATAATGACGACGACGACGACGATGATGATGGTGGTGATGATGATGATGACGATGATGATGATGATGACGATGATGATGATGATGATGATGATGATGATGATGATGATGATGATGATGATGATGATGATGATGATGATGATGATGATGATGATGACGATGAAGATTAACCCTTCAGACATTAAAATTTTTGAATTTGCGATTAGGCCTACTATAATTGCGATAGGCCAACCGCAATACACTTTGGGCCAACCGTTATAATAATTATTTTATCAATTGATGAAAGGATGACATTAAGTCTACTTAGGCCTATAGCAATTTATTTTGCAGATAGGCCTACATGTATATGCTTCTTAGCCTGCGTCTTATGGGAAAAACGAGCAGAGCAGATCGCATGGAAGACCTTCCCATCGTAAGACCCTCAGCAGGGGCGCCGCCAGGATTTTATTTCTGTACGCACAACTTGCACAAAATAATATGAAGCGAACAGCGATCGATACGAGCTTATATTCAGGGGCAGATTCAGGATTTCTGGTTAGGGGGGGGGGGGGGCGTAAATACCACTAATCCAATCCCATATATATTATATATATATAGGCCTACAGTGCTTAAAGTGTAAAAAAAAGTGCCAGGACGCTGTATTGTAGGCCTAATAGTCGTCAGTGGCGGCGCCGAAGGCGGGAAGTTGCGAGTGCCGAAGGCACGAAGCCCATCCCGACTAGGGGGTCTGGGGGAGCGTCGTAAGCTCCTCCAGCAGGGTCTGGGGCGGAGCCCCAGCGACCAGCGCATTTTTGGCTGTTTCGACCTGAAATGGAGCCATTTTAGGCTCTTGTTTGCCAGCTATTTGTGCGGAGCCCCAGCGACCAGCGCATTTTTGGCTGTTTCGACCTCAAATGGAGCCATTTTTAGGCTCTTGTTTGCCAGCTATTTTGTGAACGACAAAGTCGCGAAATTTTTAAAAATAAGTCGTTTTTCAGTGTCGCAAGCTACCAGGATAACAATAAAAATCAAAATGTTATTGTAAAAGAGAAAGGTTTTGTCTTTACAGTAAGCTCCCCCAGCGGGGTCTGGGGGCGGAGACCCAGCGACCAGCGCATTTTTGGCTGTGTCGACCTCAAATGGAGCCATTTTAGGCAGTCATGTTGAACCTATATAATAGGGGAGAGTGCTCCAAGATGCCCACGCTAACGAAAATCGCTATTTTCTTCTGTATGGATTCTAAGAGAAGAACATGTCTGACCCTAATGCAAAGAGTAATCATTAAGGAAGCAGTGACAGCAAGTATAGAACATAATTCAATAAGATCATTTGTGTAAATTTAAAAAGGTAGACCCCTCCAAACTGGGCGTCTTAGGAACCCTATACTACAAGACGCCCATAGGATGGGCATCTTGGAGCAATGGAAATTGACTAAAAGAAGTGGTATTGTAATCATGCATTTTTAGACTAAACCAATAAATTGCATGACAGCTAAACAAATTTAACCAAGAATAAAAGATCGTAAAGCTACAAAGCAAATCAAAACACGAGAAGCAAAAACTCCAATCTCATGTTGTAAGTCATTATTGTCATTTTCACCTTAAACACAGGCTAACGAAAAGTCACATACAAATCTCTTGGATATTTATCGATCTATAGGCCTACATTCTTCATGACACCAACTCTTACACTTCCTGCATTAGGCTATATCCATTTCTTCTTCAATAAACACTGGCAAGTTTGTAGACTCAGAATATTGATGAGCAGAAGGTGGTGTCATGGTAGGCGCCAATTCTTGGCCACTTCCTAATGGTATCCAAGATGCTCATGGGCATCTTGTAATCTATATGCTTAGTATACATTCAAGACGCCCATGGGCTTCTTGTAATCTCTATTTTTCCTATGCATTCAGGATGCCCATGGGCTTCTTGTAATTTTCGAGTCCTTCTCTACTGACGCCATTTTATTTAACGAGGTCAATGTTTACGAGTTAGATAAAACCATTAAAACAACTATAAGTGAATCCAAAATAAACGTTGAAGTGCACGAATGTTTAATGCATAAGGCTAAAGAGAAAATTAGGAAGATTCGTGAATGTGTACTTACGCAAAAGGGGTGAAAATTTAGAAAATTGATTTATCGCGTCAATATCTCGAATACTGAAACATCACTGTTATGTAAGGTTCACAAGATGTCGCTGCATGCAATGAGACAACTAAAATACGAATTTATGTCTGTTTATCCGTTTTAAAGGGGGTGGGCGTCTTATTCGCCCTGGGCATCTTGTAGCACTCTCCCCTATATCTTTCTTTGGGCGCATAACGTATAGGTAGGATAGATCTATAGGATTCTCTCGTGGTAATATGGAAATTCAAACTGTCACCCAATAAATTTAGACCATGTGACAATTATATAAAAGTTTGCGCCCCCAGAAAAATTCCTGCGGACGCCCATGCTAAAGGCTTCAAATTATTACCCCCTCCTAAACATTACCCCCCCTGCAAACTGTAATATGCATCAATCGTCGCATTTATTGGACAAAAAATATCAGAAAAATAATCCCGCTTCTTCTTTTTGGTCTGAAGATTTTCATCCGTTATCCCACTTCGTGGTTTGGTTTGTTATAAATATTTTCATCTGTAACTAAAATACTAAATCGCCGCTGAAGTTACATGGAGAAATGGCTTCTAGGCTATTATTTTTTTCGAGTAAAATATTGATAACAAACCACATTGGGATGACGGATAAATATATGCAAATCTATAGTGTCCGGGGGTTATCTGAAACCGGTTACGGTACAAGTTACCGGGGGGTGATGTTTAGGAGGTGCAATTTGATACCTTTAGATCGGCATATTGCTATGCTATCGTCGACCGCCTTGAAGCCGGAATTTTCCAGGTTCGAATCCACCTCACCGCGTAAGGACCTTGGGCAAGTCCTTCACTCACAATTGCTCAGCGCTTCGGCCGGAATAGAGAGCTTGAAGGGGCGCTATAACCAGTGGCGGATCCAGAACTCTTCCAAGGGGGGGGGGCAAAAATCTTAGAACCTGGGATGGGACAGGTGAAACAAATTTCGAAATTTGGTTGTTGGTCGAAAATAAATAGGGATTAGTCTTTGACTGAAGTACTTTTCATCCGCCAAAAAAAGTTGATGAGATTTTTTTTAGCCATCTGCCAAACTTTTTTGGGAGAAAATCATACCATTTCATCCGCCAAAAAAGTTGATGACCTTTTTTTTACTCCTCCACTTGAAAACCGACCGGGGGCCATGTCCCATGCCATTTTCCGAATAGAAGGGGGGCAATATGCCATTACACCCATATGAAAATTATGCACATTGCTAATTTCATACCAAATGGGGGGCCACGTTCCATGGCAGTTTTAAATGGGGGGGGCCATGGCCGGATTGCCCCCTGGATCCGCCCCTGGCTATAAAAAGTGCACATAAAAACACATTCAAAAAAATTAAATTAAATTTTTTTTACGGTTTGCATCCAGGAATCCCAGGATCCATAGACCTCTAGGGTCTAGGCGTCTATAAGACGCTCAATGCCAAGATGGCTCTCTATTAGAGTGTAAGTAAGTAAGGAAGTAAGTATATTCTATAGATTATAAAATTTCAATAGAATTTCATCGCTTATAATAAATTTACAATTTGTGAAAAAAAATTTTTTGCCTTTCCGCGCTGTACGCACTTGCGTACGTGCGTACGCCTAACGGCGCCCCTGACCCTCAGTATGACATTGTGTTGCGTCAAGACCTCAAAATTAACGTCAGCTGTTTATAACTAAAACTCTTGATTTAGAAAATAGTATATTTTCACAGAGCATGAGAGATTACACTTAACTCGGGCGAGAAAGGATCTATAAGTTTAGGCCCAACCACATCTGAATGAACAACTAAAAAGTCACTAACCTTCTCCTTAAGCATGAAGAAACTGGTACGAACTGAGCAGCCGTAATATGTCGCGAACTTTGCCGAATGAGGAAGCATCAAGTCTATAATTATAGCCGAAGTGCTCGCTACAATCTGGACGAAAGAGGAGATGTGTGAAAGAGAAATTGAAGTGTTAAAACTGTCATAGTCATAATTTGTCTTTAATCAGCCCTGACTCAGAAAAAAGTGTTCGGTTGCAATGCGGGAGGCGGAAGGCGGAACACGAAGACGGAACAGAGCCACATGTGCAATGTTGTGCATGCAGCATACCGTGATTATTATAATCGTGCTGGTAAAAAAAGTCGCACACTCTGCCGCTGCTCAATTTGGAACAGGAACAAACTGTAGAAGTTTTGTGATAGCCTAAGAGTCATAGGCGTACGAGAGATTTCAGCAGTGGGGGGGGGGGGGGGTCAAAGATTTTACTTCTGCCCGAAACATAAATCTCGTGGTGGGAAATACTATTTTTCCCAGACAAAAAAGTTGAAATATGTCGTGAAAAATACCATTTTTCGTATTTTCCCGGGTCTGCTTGCCCGAAAAAACAGACTTGCCAGAATTTGGGGAGCATTTGCCCCCCTAGACCCCGCCTCGTACGCCTATGCTAAAAGTAGGCCTAACTGTTAGCGAGCGTCGGAATGTTACGTTTGGTAGGCTATTTGCATTCAACACTGGCACTGAACATTGCTTTAATACTGAACACTGGCATCGGACCCACATTACAATAATCTACAGCGCCGCTAGGAGCCAGGGTCATTCAATAGCTCTCCGAGTGCGAGAACCGAAAGTGAGAGAGACAGATTTATGCATTATATATATATATATATATATAGAGAGAGAGAGAGAGAGAGAGAGAGAGAGAGAGAGAGAGAGAGAGAGAGAGAGGGGGGAGGGAGGGAGGGAGGGAGGGAGGGAGGGAGGGAGGGAGGGAGGGAGAGAGGGAGAAAGGGAGGAAGGGAGGAAGGGAGGGAGGACGATTTAAAAAGACTCTCAGGCATATCCGCCCGAAGAGTCAGACGCCAGAGGCAAAGCCATGGTATGACAGATAAGAATGTGGGTGCAAATGAATGATAAGCTTATATTGACACTCGATGCTCCATTATAATTTATTTCCAACGCAGAGATGGTAGGGTCACCGGATTCAGGCGATTTGCGCACGGATGCTTAGGCCTACGGCTGGGATCCGGGAGGGGTCTCGACAAAAAGTACGTACGCATAATCTATAGGCTATTACTTTTCTGACAATTTGGCCTTCAGTGTGCATACATGTACTTTCCGTCACCGCGACTTTTCCAGCTCTCAATTCACTTTAGGCCTAAATCTCGAGTAATGAAATTTTAAATTTCGATGTGATAGTTAACGTGCCTCTAAGACGCCAATAATTTTCATCGTTGCACAATAATAATTATTATGATAACGAACCCATTGCTCTTGACGTCATTTTTTACGTCATCACTTTACGTCAATTTTCGCCGTATGCGGAGCTTAGCACGCGGTTACGCAGAAATCTATATAAATAAAAATGAAACTTTCCAATAGTTTATCACGCAATCACGCCGAAACTCATGCACCGATTTTTGTGAAAATTTACCAAAACCTTCCATTCTAATACCACCGTGTCTTAGGATTTCTTTTCCACGAAAAAACCCAACCTTTTCCACAAAAAGTGAACTTTGCAATCCGTTCGTCCGCCATTTGCAACTTCAACCAAACCACGCGCTTGCAAAATTTCAGAATTGTCTTCACCCGTAAAACACAGTGACGATACATCAATGAGGTTGCGTCCCGTGACGTCATAAGCGAGTCGAATATTACGAAAGCGGCCTTATAACATTCTTGGGCTATATCCGCTGTCAGTAAAGGACGGTGTGAGGGAGGGGGACGGAGGGGGAGGGGAAGGGGAGGGGGACGGGGAAGGGAGGGGAGGGGGAAAGGGAGGGGAGGAAGAGGGGGAGGGGAGAAGAGGGGGAGCGGGAGGGGGAGGGGGAGGGGAGGGGGAGGGGGAGGGGAGGTGGAGGGGGAGGGGGAGGGGGAGGAGAGGGGGAGGGGGAGGGGAGGTGGAGGGGGAGGGGGAGGGGGAGGGGGAGGGGGAGGGGGAGGGGGAGGGGAGGGGGAGGGGAGGGGAGGTGGAGGGGGAGGGGGAGGGGGGGGGGGAGGGGGGGGGGGGGGGGGGGGGGGGGGGGGGGGGGGGGGGGGGGGGGGGGGGGGGGGGGGGGGGGGGGGGGGGGGGGAGGGGAGGGGGGGGGGGAGGGGGGGGGGGGGGGGGGGGGGGGGGGGGAGGGGGAGGGGGAGGGGGAGGGGGAGGGGAGGGGGAGGTCTTTTCTGCCACAGCAACGCGTGGCTGGGTACAGCTAGTAATGATAATAAGGGTAGTGATAGTATGAGCGGTTAATCGCAAGTTAGCTCAAGATAATGACAATAATAGCATAGATAATAATATAGCCTAGTAGTAATAGATAATAATATTCGTTAATATCGTTCGTGCCTGGAGATGTATAAAGCGCATCTCGCAGTGTGAGCTATAATTCAAGGCGCTTTCAGTTCAGTGCTGAAGCCCTGGGAAAGAAAAATGCCTTCTGCCATGGAGCAGACGATAAGCAGCCTCAGACACGAGCTTGATCCGCAGAGGAGGGGGAAGGTCATTCCACGCAGAGAGCATGAGAGGGCAAAAATTATTATTGATGTGAAAGGGTGGGACGGGAAGGGGCGGAACGAAGGTGGAGCGAAAAGAATGGGAAGAAAGAGGTGACGAGAGGAAGGCGTGGGTGATTAGAGGAACAGGACGGAAGTGGAATGTAGTGTGGGAGAAGGGAAGAAGTGGATGGGAGCAGTGGAGAGGGGATGGGAAGGAAGGAGTGAGGCTGTGAGAGGCGGAAAACCAAAATTTCACGAGAAACGTTGAGTACCTCAAAAGGGTATGTGCTAAGCCGGGCGGGGTAGGGTTGGGCGAGTTGGGTTTGGGTTAAGGCGATGTGGTGGTTTGGGCAGGATGGAAGAAGACGGGGATAGAATAGGACGGAGCAGGTTTTGGCAAATGAACAGAAATTCACGCCGGCTACACAAGAGGGATGGCGAACCCGCTCCGCTGGGGACGGTGACAGCGGGATGGGGGGCGAAAAACTACCACAGCAGGCCACATTGTATTATCATGACGCCCACACTAGCTTATTTTTAGATACGATGAGCAAATGACAACTTCTAGTTATTCAGGACATTATAAAGAAGAAGCAGTAAGAGAATGCATTGGATAATTAATTATATTATGTGCATAGAATGGGATGGAAAGATGAGCGTAATATTTGCCAAAGTTTGAGCCAACGGAGGTGATAGTGTTCTGTAATTTATTATTACCAATGCACTTGTGACAATGTTTTAAAATTATGCGAACTTAGAATGCTTAGAACTCCATTCCTCAGAGGGAGAACCGAAGCGGAAGTGGATTGGGTACGTACTGGCAGAGGAATCCCAACTAATAACTACAGGGTAGGCCAATAAGAGACCCCTAGGTTTTTTACAAATATGTTGGCCATACGTAAGAATTTATAAATGAAAATTTACATTCTTAAAGAAAATTCATATTTACATGTGATGGCCATTGACCAGATTTCATCAAATTATTTCGAACAGAAAAAAGTTATATCACTTTTAGTGAGGCCGGCCACCCACCGGTTTTTGACAATTCAAAAACGCAAAAAGTAACAAAAACACGATTAAACAGCTTTCTTAGGAGCAACAGTGACTGTCGTTCCAGAAAAAAGATGTCATGCAAGGAAGGCCTAATGTCTATTTACCAGTACAACTATAACAGGCCTAGGTATACAATATAGGCTACTGCGTAAGACATTGTATGGCGGAAATATCAGCCATTTTGGTTGGAATATCTTATCGGCAGCCTGAGTTTGGCTGGAAACAGTCAGGGTTTCTCGGAATCAATATCGCAGGATGGCTGATCAAAGAGAGATAATAATTTTTCTTTTATTGAACAATCCGGTTGACAGAATGCAACCGGTCACAGTGTACAGTAGGCCTACTTATATGCAGTTGAAACAATTCACAAGAAATCAAATCACAGAATACAAAAAATCTTAACTATACTAACTGAACAGACAGCTAGTAGCAGCCTACAAAGCATATCTGCCCAACGTGTAGGCCTAGGTGTGGAAATGCTTAAAATGATACCTGACTGTCCGAAAATCAGCATAATTAGCCTATCACACCGCGATATTAATTCGATGAAGATTTACGAAGCAAATTTTGGTAGGCCACACGATGTTAGATTATAATTATTCAGTGGTTCTTGAGACGGCCACGCTATTTACAAGTGGGTCGCGACCCAGAGAAGTTTGGGAACCACAGCATCAGTGTTGTTGAAAGTATCGGGCAAATGTACTTAAGTAAAAGTAAAAGTAAAATGGATTTTAATTACTTAAGTAAAAGTACTCATCAGAAATTTTACTTAAGTAAAAGTAAAAAGTAACCCCTTCAAATAATACTTTTTAAGTAAAAAGTAAAAGTACCGAGTCTTTCTATAAGCTTAACTCAGTGGTTCCCAACCCGTGGCCCGCGGGCCAAAAGTGGCCCGCCAGGTCTCAAAATATGGCCCTCGTCCCTAAAAAAATTCACAAAAATATAATGACAAAATAGACAATTTGGACAAAATATAGCACATAATTATTTTCCTTTACAAATTATTTTATTTTGACATCTAGATATGACATCAAAAGTTCTATTTTGATTCAATTGTAACAATTTTATAGGCTTTTAGTTAATTAAATTTTGGCCTTGTGGCCCCTAATATCATTCAACTACGAAAAAGTGGCCCCCGTGTCCTCCAACTTGGCAAAAGTGACCCTACAGTCGAAAAAGCTTGGGAACCACTGGCCTAACTCAATCGATTATTAACCCTCAAAAATACTAAATTCTCGAAATGGCACTTATCGTTGAGTCTAGTACGCACGTAGGCCTACGCTTCCGATTCATTGTTAGCACAATAATTAATTATTAATGCACACATGAAGAGTCGTTCTGCAGCACCACCCATCGAAAATCTATTTTTAGGCATGCAAATTTGAATCAGCTGTCTTAGCTTAGCGAAAAGAAATGTTAATTAGCGCTTTGAAGTAATGAACATTGTAACGAGTGTCGCATAAATTGTAACGAAGTAAAAGTACTCAAATATGGGTAAAATTTTACTTCGTTGAAAGTAAAAGTATTAAATTTTTTCGATACTTCGTTACATGTGAAAGTACTCAAACTTTTACTTAAGTAAAGTAAAGCGTTACTTTTACTTCGTTACTGTACAACACTGCACAGCATAGACGACAGTCGTGTCTTATTCAGTTTTTATTTATTAAGAAAGCGACAAGCGTACACTTTAATGACAAATACTAAATAATTATTAGCTCCATGCATTTGTCCTCAATCAGGCCCTAGAGGCGCCAGTAGCACAGGGCTGTCAGTCGTCCAATTGATGCATTTCGCTTAGCTGAGCCTTCGGCCATTTTATAGGCCTACAGTTGCTGGTTTTCGTAAGTTCGCGAAAACGATGCGTTAAATTAGTCGGAGTAATTAATTGAAAGTCTGCTGGTTTTACCTGGATTTCTAACAAATCACAATCAAATCCTAATCGCAAATCGAGTTAGGTAAGTTTGTCATGCCGAGCCTAACAGTAATTCTGCGGAATTGATTAACTTTGCCCAAATGCCAGCACACAGCCTAACGCTAATTCGAAGCAAAACTAATAGATATAATATTCTTGAGTGTAGCCTACTGTAAAAGACGTCTCAGTTTACTCTGGAGTTGGGGATGGCACCAGAGTTCAGCATTCTCATTAGTAGCCTATCAGATGAAACGGGTCCCACATAAGGATTTGGGTCCCATGATAGTCTCTATGTGGGCCTGATGATATTTAAAAAAGGCAACTGCACGTTAAGCAGCTGTGATACTAGCAATACACAAAGTGAAACAGAAATGAACATTGTACATAATTTTCGAAACCGCCATAAAAATACCCACGCTCTTTATTTCCTGGTTTGAATTTGCCAAGCTCTTGCCAGGACATGCAACTGCTTTTTGGTCTTGCTGTACAATTATGTTTAATGTTTAAGATGCAGTTAGCTAGTCAAGCTCTTGAAATAAAATTATTACCAATCATTTTTGCATAACCGGTTGCTTTGTTTTTCATGTACAATATTATTGTATATGGTTAACTGTGTCACAGCGGGACGATGGGCTTCTCGCCTTTTTTTTATTAGTAACCAATACATAAAGCTGATTTGTTTGTTTGTAAAAAAATGTTTGGCTGTGGTTGTGCCTATGGTCACGGCTATGGCTATGGCTGCGGCTATGGTCATAGCTATGGTTTGGCTCTGGTTATGGCTATGGTTGTGGCTATGGTTATGCCTAGGCTATGGCTATGGTTATCTCCCCATATTTTACTCAAGGCCTAGTCGACTTTGGCTTCTGTAGGTTCCGCCAATGAACGACCCTTCCTCCGTGAACCTTCCCTCGTCTCCCATGTATTCGTTGAGGCTGTCCTCCTCCCTGTCAGCCTCCTTGATATCGAGGAGAGTGGTGCTGCTGAACGAAGGCCGACTGCTAAGGAGAGTCGGCGTGATGCACTCACTTGAAAAACGAAAACATAAAGGGTTTGCATGGTTAGAGTATCATCATTATTGTTGTCGTCATCATCATCATAGTATTATCTTCATCGTCGTCGTCGTCATAATCATTATCATAATCATCGTCGTCATCATCATCATTATCATAATCATCATCGTCGTCGTCGTCATCATCATCATCATCGTCATCGACATAGTCATCGTCGTCATCGTCCTCAAGATCATCATGATCATTGTCATCATGATCATCATCATCGACATCACCACCAACAACAACAACTCTGTAGACATCATCGAATTGCATTCAAATCCGTTCTGTTTGAGATAAATTAAGAAACACAACGTGCTGCTCACACTCTTTGATATTCTTGAAATCCATCGTCCAAGAATTCCTTGACTGGATCTCTCCCGGTCCAGGTGCGTTCATTCTTGTCAACTGCAACGACACGAGATCAATCAGTGTTTTAAGTAGGTTTACCCTAATTGCATCGAGGAGTCGATTGATTGATAGATAAATCGATTGATTGATCGATCGATCGTTTGTTTGATTGATTGGTTGATTAACTTATTAGATTCTTGCAGTAATCGTAATCTCGAGATTTGTAAAGCGCCCAGCAGAAGACAGTCATGTCGTAGGAATCAGCCTTTATTCAGAGGTGCTCAGTCAAACAAGTCAGGTCAGGTTGGGCTCGAGAAGAAGGTCCAACAGGAAGTTAGAGAGAACCAGACAGAGAAACAAACAGACAGGCAGAAAGACAGACAGACAAACAGGCAGGCAGCAATGTGTATAGGTCAGCATACATAGATCTATGCAGAATACATACATACGTACATACGTACATACGTACATACATGTACGTACATGCGTACATGCATGCATGCATGCATGCATACATACATACATACATACATACATACATACATACATACATACATACATACATACATACATACATACATACATTTATAACTGTCTGTATAATTATATGCACGTGCACTCAGCATACATGCAGGACATCCTATAATTTAAACTTATGTACATTATTTTCTCTTTCTCTTTTGCTTTGACGCCACTATGAACAAATTGCTGCAAAACTGTCCATAAACGCAGAAGCCCGGATAGAAAAGCAAATAATTTAGATTATTGACAATAATTTATTATGCATTTAATTACATGCGGGAAGGATGGCGTTGGTAACGGATCCAAAAGCGAATGTAATAATAATAATATAGATAGTAATAATGATGATAATAATAATGATAAAAAATGATAATAATGATAATAATGATAATAATGAAAATAGTATTAATAATAATAATAATAATAATAATAAATACTAAATACGTCTCTCTTGTAAACACTCACTTTTTCATTCCTTTAGCCTTTGAGACTTTAGGTCCCATTTGCAGTATTGGCCTCGACTTTTTGTCTGATTTAGGCCGCATCCTAACATTGTCGTCTGGTGATATGAGAGAGACCTGTTTTTTGCTGCAACGCCTCTCTATTACTGTCCAGCGCTTCAACTCGGTGGCCTTTAGAGGCACTTTAGCCGAGTCAGACCCAGAGGAGAGCTAATAACTTTTATCATCATTTAGAACAATGAAAAAAAAAAATAATAATAATAATAATAATAATAATAATAATAATAAAAATACCAAATAATAATAATAATAATAATAATAATAATAATAATAATAATAATAATAATAATAATAGAATTCCCCTAGAATTCTGTTTAACATTGCACCCACTCTTGCTACAGTTGAAATCAGAGTTAAGAGTGGCATTCCTAGACGATCTGACACTGGGAGGCAAGATTGATGTTGTTGCCCACGACGTTGAGCTAATTGCAAATGAGGCAGCTAAACTTGGGCTTATACTCAACCGCGCGAAATGTGAGGTCATTTGTCAAAATCCCGACAAAAAGGTTGACGATCCCTCATTCTACGGCTTCAAGAACACGCCACTAGAAGAAGCGACGCTGCTAGGCTCACCTCTTATGCCTGGGCCGGCAATTGATAAGGTAGTGAATAAGAAGGCAGAAGACCTGGAGCGAGCGATAGGGAGGCTGTCCATGCTTCACTCGCACGATGCTCTAATCCTATTACGTAATGGATTGAGTGTACCAAAGCTCCTCTACACAATGCGCACAGCCTTATGCGTTGACTGTCCTAGTCTCACTAGATTTGACTGCTTGTTGAGAACAGGGTTATCAAGAATTCTTAATGTGGAGCTATCGGACGAAAAATGGCTTCAGGCATCTCTACCGGTGAAGGATGGTGGCCTTGGAATTCGCTGTGCTGCAACGCTTGCACTTTCTGCCTTCTTGGCATCTGCTGCGAGCACTAGCGAACTCCAGGCAAACATACTGCCACCAGAAGCAGCTGCCACCTCAGACGACCTAGTGGACGCAGCGTTAAAAGCATGGACAACACTCACGGAATCCGAACCACCATCCGGATCAGCAGCTAATCGTCAAAGAGAATGGGACAACCTCTGGATCAAAAAGGCATGCATGGACAACCCTGAACGAATCGTCTAATACAGCAATTGACCGGGCTCGTCTCTTAGCCTCTCAGGCACCACACGCGGGAGATTGGCTATTAGCACCTCCGGTAACTGCTCTGGGTCTGCGCCTGTCCGATGAGGTGATAAGGATTTCCGTTGGAATGCGACTCGGGACAACCCTCTGCGAACCGCACGTGTGTTATTGTGGCGAAAGAGTCGACGCCAGAGGACTCCACGGTCTGGCATGCAGAAAAAACTCTGGCAGACAACAACGTCACAGTATGCTGAACGACATCGTATGGCGCTCCTTAAGAAGGGCCAACATTCCATCTCAGAAGGAACCGTTAGGGCTCACAAGGGAAGACGGAAAACGGCCGGACGGCGTGACGCTCATTCCATGGACATGTGGAAAGTGTCTCACTTGGGACGTGACGGTGTCAGACACCTTTGCGGCATCGCATCTGGCAGCAACATCAGCAGGAGCAGGGGAGGCCGCAAACCGAGCAGCCGCTGCCAAAAGGACCAAATACGACGCAATCACCCGGACACATGACTTCGTGGCGGTGGCATTGGAGTGCAGCGGATCCTGGAGTACGGAAGGACTGGACTTTGTCTTAGACCTGGGACGAAGGTTGACCGAGGCGACACAAGACAAACTCGAGACTAGCTACCTCCTTCAAAGAATCTCGATAGCAGTCCAGCGGGGCAACGCCATCTGCTTCTCTTCCACATTGCCTCTGTAACAATACTATATAATCCGACTGTTGTTGTATAATATTAATAGTAATAATATTAATAGTAATAATAATAATAATAATAATAATAATAATAATAATAATAATAATAATAATAATAATAATAATAATAATAATAATCATGATAGAAATAATGATCATGATAGTAATAATGATGATGATTATCTATATATATAAAAATCTAACCGCGTTTGGCACCTGATGAAAGATCTCCGAACTTTCTTCATTGATTGCTTTCGAAACTTCACCAAAACGTTTAGTTCCAACACGGCCGGGTTTGCAGAATGCTTTTTGGGAAAAAGCGCAATCTTTTAAGCTAAAAAAGCAACTTTGCAAATTCCGCCGTTTTCAACACATAGCCTACGCCCGTCAATAAGCCTTGCATACCAATTCGGGCATGTTTGTTCCGTAAATTTCTTTAGCGCATTTCATTACGGCCTTCGCATTTCATTACGGCCTTCTTGCTCAAGCGTTTTATGGCGTGATCCGCGTCGCCATCGCGGAGGGGAGGGGGAGGGGAAGGGGGAGGGGAGGGGGAGGGGGAGGGGGAGGGGGAGAGGGAGGGGAGGGGAAGTCTTTTTTGCCACAGCAACGCGTGGCTGGGTACAGCTAGTAAATAATAATGATGATGATGATGATGATGATGATGATAATAATAATAATAATAATTTCCCATTTCGAGGCAGTTTTACACAATTGACCGATGAGAATGCGGTACCGTTAACTCCATAACTGTTTATAACATACGTTTTTACAGCTTATAGTAGGATCCTCAGTCTGCTAAAACAGTCTCTAAGTTTATCTGCGATCAAGTTTTCAGCAGGCACATATATCAAATTAGAATCAACATATGAACTTGAACAGAACGCTCACTAACTTCCATTAACCTTCTAGGCTCATTGGCCCGGCACAAGGGAACTATTCATATAGGTCTATGGCGTTATAGTTAACTGAAAGCATGAATTGCTGAAGGTGGGGTAATGTTCTCTGCAAATCTCTAAATGGGGAGGTGGTAGCAGGATTGCCCTCTGGAATCTGTCTGGATCCGCCCCTGCTTTTAAAGACCTATTTCTTCTCTCGGAGTTCTTGCACTGGGAGCCCTAGTGATGCCATGAATGGCTATGAATGTGAGAGGCGCATTAGAAACCAATAATTACATTACATTACATTAAGCAGTCACAATTGCATATTATGTTTGCATGGTTAGATACGGTAAGTGAAGTGCGCACTACGTACCGTTGTACTTTTCCTCTTTGTTCCGCTGGCAGACGGCGCAGCAGATGAAGACGATGATGATGAACAATCCTAAGACTGCAGCCGCGATGCTCACCCAGATCCAACAGACCTCCAAGTCGAGGAAGACTCCGCACATACTGGCTGGCAGTAGAAAAACAGCGGGTAGTCAGTCAGCAGTGCTTAATGTGTAGAAAAAGAAGTGCCTGTACGCTCCTTAGCATTTCTGGCCGTGTTCTAATAATTGGTGGCAGGACGGCGTTTAGATTTGATAATAAGTACCTGGATGCCGTCCATGACCGTCCAGTCACACTTTAAAGTTTAAACCATGGCAGTTAGGAATTGGGATGTTTTGGACGATTACATTGTAACCATGAAGTAAGATTGCCATTACAACTAGATTTGCAGGACAAATCAATGACTGCCAAAGATTTCTACATAGAGGCGCTCTCGACTACTAACAGCTCAAACACTGAATCGAAGAATCACGCCGAAGCGCATGAGCAATTGTGAGTGAAAGACTTGCTCAGGGTCCTTATACACGGCGGCTTGAGGTGGATTCGAACCTGCAAACTTCCGGTCCAAGGCACCGAGCATGCCCCTACACCACTGCGCCCCTCAGTAATATAATAATAATTATATTGTAATTTGTTTGTATATTATGTAAGTTCCCATCAACGGTTCTTACCTTTTAAAACGGCAGCAGTAGTACTTTCAGGCCTAAGTCTAGCGTAAATGTATTGTGTTTGATTGACTCGGATGCGTCCGGCTTCAACGACGCATCTGTATTGTCCAAGGTAGTTTGACCATTTTTCTTTGGCATTCGCAACCACTTGTATGGTCAAATGTCCGTCGTTTACGGTTACAAAAGGTGGCTTGTTGCGAAGAAGTTCATCGCCGTGAGCTCCTACCTTGTACCATGTAATAATTGGAGGAGTGCTTGGATCTGATGTTGCATTGCAGTCAAACTCTACCCGACCGTCCGCATCCTCGTAAATATCCACATCTGTTTTGTTTTGTACGGTGACTGTAGTTCTGCCTATAAACACAGACTTAAGTACATAATCTATATATATAAAAATGAAACTTTCCAATAGTTTGTGTAAAGTGTTCTCGAAACGTACCGCACAGATTGTTTTGAAAATTTCACAAAACCTTCCATTCCTATCAGAGAGTTTCCAACTTTTTTTTCTACGAATAAACGCAATATTTTCCACAAAAAGTGAACTTTGCATTCCGCTCCACCGCCATTTGCAAATTTAAAACCGCACGTTGCCAGATTCACAAACGCCTTGACAGTGACTGCGACCATGCAGACGAAACATGAATGAGGTTGCGTGCCGTGACGTCATAAGCGATTCGCATAATTATTTTGCGGCCTTCTTGGTTGAGGGAGGAAAGGAGCGGTGGGGGCGGGACGGAGGGGGAGGGGAGGGAGGCGGCGGGGGAGGGGGAGCGGGACGAAGGGGGAGGAGGAGGGGAAGGGGGAGGGGGAGGGGGAAGGGGAGGGGGAGGGGGAGGGGGAGGGGGAGGGGGAGGGGGAGGGGGAGGGGGAGGGGAAGGGGGAGGGGGAGGGGGAGGGGGAGGGGGGGGGGGAGGGGTAGGGGGAGGGGGGGGGGGAGGGGGAGGGGGAGGGGGAGGGGGAGGGGGGGGGGGGGGCGGGGGCAGGGGCAGGGGCAGGGGCAGGGGCAGGGGCAGGGGCAGGGGCAGGGGCAGGGGCAGGGGCAGGGGCAGGGGCAGGGGCAGGGGCAGGGGCAGGGGCAGGGGCAGGGGCAGGGGCAGGGGCAGGGGCAGGGGCAGGGGCAGGGGGAGGGGAGGGGGAGGGGGAGGGGAGGGGAAGGGGGAGGGGAGGGGGAGGGGAGGGGGAGGAGGAAGGGGAGGGGGAAGGGGAGGGGGAAGGGGAGGGGAGAGTCTTTTCTGCCACAGCAACGCGTGGCCGGGTACAGCTAGTAATTATTATAAATTCTTAGACACGCAGCAAAGCTACAATAAACCAAGTTACAGTTAGGCAGCGTGTAAGACACTGAGACAACATCTCGTCGCTTTCCGTATCAACCAATAAAACGTATGAACACCATCATCATCAAGTAGCCGAGTCTTAACTTTGGATCCGAGTGAAACCAAGGAAGTGACAGATTGCAATGAACTTTGTAGTGAATTATCAAAGGTTCTAGTCATACAGCCACCGGACAGGCTTACGTCCAACAGCCCAAGATCCACGGTGCATGTTATAATGACCGTCAGAGTCCCTGGATCGGGTACAATATTTTTCGCTGTTTTCAACGACTTGGACCTATTTGCCAAAAAAATTTGTTTATTCTCGGTGAATATCAAAGAACACGTATCGCTGTGTGAAGATAAATTCTTCCTAAACTACATTAACTATTCTCACATTACTGAACTCACTTAGTACATTGAGATATCCCGAAGCAAATGCGTATCCGTGAATGTTGCTTGCATTGCATTGAATAACCGTCAGATCCGTTTGTTTCTCTCGGTCATCACAGTTTCGACAAACGTCTCTGATCGTCAGACTTTTCTTGTTGTTGCCGAATATAAATCTGTTGGGAGGCTTGTCAGCTACATCAAAAGCACAAAGTAATTAATTAATACAAGTTATTATTGTCGCATACGATATAAATATTATATTGAAACGTAGGCCTACGTTACGTAGGCCTAAAGACTTGAAGTTAGGCTAAATTTCCGACAAAGAGAGGTTGAGGCCATGGGTGCCCGCACGTAGGGGCAAGAGGGGAGCACTTCCTCCTGGGAAACAAACACCTAATTTTTAAGCGCTACGGTACTTTTTGATTCTAAACAAATTTTCTTTGCACTAAAGATACTAATGATATTCAAAGTAAAACTGAGAAATGCACATTTCGAAAAATTCATGAAAAATGTCTAGGCCTATAGCCTATTCTCAATTTCCTACTTTGCATCTTTCAAGCTCTTGCTAAAAACATCGAACAGCGACCATTAGGTTTTGCCCCTCCTTCAAAATGTTTTGTCTGCACCCATTATAATCTTGGATGAATGCAGAAGGGATGATACACATTCAACTGAACATTCAAAGCATACATGTACCTTAGGCCTGTTATACTAAGCTAAACAATCCGTGCAACCTAACGCAACTTACAAACTGTGCTGGCATGATTGTAGCGTTGTCTCATAAAACATCGGGAGTTATTATTTCGCATTCTTGGGAAATTAATGCACGTAGGATACTCTGTGCATGTCTCCTCTTTATAACGCTGAATATTAAAATTTCTTACGATCAAGTTGCTCTCCATCTTGAAACCAGACAACCGTTGCCGCGGGTTTAGCAAACGCTTGGCAGTTGAAGGTGAAAGATTCTCCCTCAGTCACGTTGACATCGCGTGGACCATTTTCTACCTTTAGAAATCTAGGCGCAGCTGAAATATTTCAGAACCAGGAAAAGTCGTTGTTAATATTATTCATATATTTATTTCCAAGATATTGCTTACGAGCTTAATGGGCGAAGTTTATCAGAGGCCACGGGCTTAGTCCCCCCAGAAGGTCCAGGGTAATGTTTGCCCTGGAAATGGTATCTTTTCACGGTATTAGCCCCCCCCTCAGGAAGGCTCTGGAATTTTCAATTTTTGGCCCGTGAAGATGGTTCTTTTCACGAAACTTCAATCGAATGACTAAAAAAAGTCATTATCTTTTTGGCCTGTCGTTCGGAACTAAATCTACGGCTCATAGATCAACTTATTTTCAGCCCTCACCCCACCCCAACAACGAAAACCAAACTCCGCCAATGATCTGCTGGCTTCTTGATGAAGGGGTTTAGAAGTCCTGGGCTCCTAGCCTCATTTGCAATGAACAGGTCTACCTATGCTTCTGGAAAGACGTTTAAATCGAATAATAATAATTAAACAATAGGAAATTGAGGAGTATAATTGGACTTCATCAATCACCTTTAATGCTGCGCTATAAAATCTCAGCATAATATCTCTTCATTCTGAAGGTAGCCTATTAACCTTGTATTATAGGCATCTAGCGCCCTTTCATTGTGCTCAGAGTCCCTGTGACCCCTGTGCATGTCTCCTCTTGGTAGCAGCCCAGCGTTTGTGAACTTAATCTGCGTTATAAGCGATAAACTATCAAGATACGGAATAAACTTTAAACAGCGTTCCTATTATGTAATGGATTTCAGCTTTACCCGCTGTTTAGGCACTAGAGTTAAGCGACTTAACAGCAGCTTGAGCAGGACAGTATTTTTAAAACAGAGATGCAGAGTCTGCCTATTTAGAAAGAAACGAGATACATCGCAGATTGTGTCAAATAATCACAACTTGGTCCCAATAATTTTACTTAACGAACAACACAGACCTTCAACGAGTATGTGAATAGTACTTCTATTGAGTCCTTTGGTATTTGAACCAGTACAGGTGTAGTCTCCCTGGTCAGCTGCCCTTGTGTCATTGATGACGAGTTCTGAATTAAAAGATTTCAACTCGTATCTTCCAATTGGAAGAGTATTCCTTGGCCCTGACCACTGTATTGTTGGCTCCGGGCTGAAAAAAAATAAAAAATAAAGCACATAAAAGCAGGGGAAAATCTTCAAGGACTCTTTCTGTCATATATATATATAGATATATATAGATATATTGCGATCACTCTAAGCCATAGTTAAATAATAATAGTAATTGTAACAATAATAATTAAAATAATAATAATAATAATAAAAAAAATAATAGCTAGGAAAACGATTATCTCCAATCAACGGAGACACTGAAGACACCTGCTACCTCTTCCAGCGATTCTCTATTACCATTCAGCACTTTAATGCGGTTTGACATCAACTGGTACCGGGTTGATATCAAGTCAATACTCCATAGGCCTTGCTCCTGCCTACCTTCGTGAACTCTACTCTGAGTTCTCGCCATTTCCGCTCCATTCGTTCGACTGAACCAAGTCTACTCTCAGTCTATTTTGCACGTATTTCCACTATGCAGAACCGTGTTTTCTCGGTGGTAGGACCCTCTACCTGGAATGGTATTCCTATGACCCTTTGCTCTCTTTCTAAAAATTCTTCTCAGGCTTTCCACTCTCTCATCTTAAGTTTTATTTGACCGCGCTGAAGTTGGGAGAGCCTCTGAATAGCCCCTTGAAGAGGCGCTATATAAATGCATCTTCTGAATGAATGAATGAATTCTCGAATAAATATCAAGTAGGCCTAAATACTCGATGCTACTGTACATTTTACTAAAGAACGTGCTGTTCAGTTTCATGTTTTTAGTAATCAAAAAGTGGGTTGCCTCACTAAAAGTGATGTAACATTTGTTCTGTTTGAAATATTTTTGATAAAATCTGGCCATCATGTGTAAATATAAATTCCCTTTAATTAAGCCTGTAGAAGTTTATTTGAGCATTCTTTCTTCTGATCATGATATTGACGAACAAACCGTAGGAGTATTTTTATGGCCCATCCTGTAGATATTAATGTTAAGTCCTTATTTGCCTCGAGGTAATAAAAACAACTAGGCATTTAAACAGGAGAATTTAGACTGAATTCAGTTTGAAAGTTGTTGTTCCGGTAGCCATACTTTCCGTAGAAGAAGCATCTGAGTGTCACAGTTCCTCCGATGACAGCGACAATCTGTTCTTGGGAAGCAAATCCAAAAGTTGGAGCAAACTGACTGGTACCTTCTGGATCTGTAACGGGATAGGCAGGCATATCAAATATATCACGAGAAAAGCAATCAATATCATCAATGTTCATAGTTCCTGTGAATACCTGAATAGAACTATGCATAGGCTACTTTAAAGCCATTTATTTACCAGTTCGTACAGTGATGCCACTGGTTACCAAAATATTCTTACCTCGTGTCACTGCAAGTTTTGTATAGCTTCTTCCTGCTTTGACATCTAGGTAAGGGTTGTAAGACGTGCATTTGTAGATTTTTCCTTCAAGAGCATCGGCAATCTGAGCGTAAGCAAAATGCAAGTCACCTGAAGACGAGACAAACCAATGCATTAGAAGAATGTAGTTTGAAATGTGCAACGGTGCATGGTAGCCTGACTCGGAGAAATTATATCATTTAAATAAAGCGAGTCAAAGTGATTAGGCTACGTTTAAAAAAGTTATTTATTGTAGCCTATTGATAGTAGGCCTATATCTAATCCATTGTAGTTCTTGTTTTGATCTCATGGTAAGCTGCTTGGTCGCATATGCTGGAAACGTGACTTTCAACTTGAATGTCCATATCCGCGAATCAAGGTGGACTGGTTCCCCCTCAAACAGTATCGACTCAGACCAATGTGTCTGAGGTTTTTCACAGGACAATGTCGGACTGTATAAACGGAATGAGAGAACAGTCTCTTGAATGTAGCTGAACCGGAAATCATTGAGAGTTTCCGAAGCGAAGGGCCGAGTGGTTCGATTAATCGCCTAAATCACTAGAAGGTATGGTGGCCGTGGATTTTATCACCTATCGATTTTTATCATTCTTGGTGCAAAACAATCTTTGAATTCCGTGCTTGGTTCCATTGAATTTGTTAATTATTTTTAAAAATTCTGGTTTGGAATCGTCCAACTGGTCCTACAAAATACATTAGCCATAGCGGCGACATGCACTATCGTCAAATGAACACGACTTGATTGCTGGTGATATTTTATGATTAATCTTTACATTTGAAACGTGTTGAAAGGCGAAAACCTAGGCTTCGAGATGAATTAACTGACTGAATACGGTACGTTACTAACTAGCCAACAAAAAATTTGATTTTAAAATATGTAGGGAAGACGGCATTTCACATGCAGCCGACGTTTGTTTCCAGTAGAGTATGTCGAAACCTAGGCCTAAATCGAGCAGAATATGATCACCATTACCATTTTCGGCAATTTGTACCCTTCTTGAAGTTCGGTATTGAGTTGGATTTTTGTCCACACTATCAACTGCCGTTTCCCAACCATATGTGGGCTTTGGGAAACTTTTGCTTGGATCCGCCTGTATATGAAATGGCTTTCCCTCTTCAACGGTTTTCTGAAGAGGTGTAGAAGTTGCCGATGATGAATCTGGAACCGCTCTCTGGATGTGTGCCGTATTTGAGACAGCTGTGCCATACTGATTCTTAGCAAGACACTGGTAGACGCCTTCGTCTACTGATGTGGCAGGCTTGATTGTTATTGTACCATCGGAGTCTCTTTGGATATTTGCTTGATTTTGGTTTAAGTCCTCGCCATTCTTTTTCCATTCGTATCTGCAAACACATGCAACGTTTTACGGTTGTCTACCAATGTACACATGTGTAGGGGAGGACTTCTGGGCGCCTGACTGGTAATGGAAAACATGCACTCTATTACCCCCAGATTGGCATTGCACCCCCTACGCACAAAATACCAGACCACGAAGGCGCCACGTAGTCTGCATGATCAAGCCCACTGACCAACTGACCAGATGCCACATGGACACACAGATAGGCAGACGATCAAAGACATTGAGAGAGAGAGAGAGAGAGAGAGAGAGAGAGAGAGAGAGAGAGAGAGAGAGAGAGAGAGAGAGAGAGAGAGAGAGAGAAACAGAGACAGACAGAGAGAGCGACACAAAGAGGAAGACAGAGACAGAGAGACAGAGAGAGACAGGGAGATGCATGTATGTATGTATGTATGTATGTATGTATGTATGTATGTATGTATGTATGTATGTATGTATGTATGTATGTATGTATGTATGTATGTATGTATGTATGTATGTATGTATGTATGTATGTATGTATGTATGTATGTATGTATGTATGTATGTATGTATGTATGTATGTATGTATGTATGTATGTATGTATGTATGAATCTATGATTTTGTATTTATATGTGCAAAATTGTACATGCATCATATAATTATGCTTATTATCAAGACACTTCAGCTGTCGCTTCTAAACGTATAAAATTTCTTTACTACTGTTACTACATTAATCATTCTGTTTGATTTTAAATGTAGAAATGACGAAAAAATTCGGCAGAGCCAAACTTACGTTACGGCTGGTATTCCTTCAGCCTCGCAGTCCAAAATAACTGTGTCTTCACTTCGATAGATGATATTCGCACGTGGTTGCTTCGTTATTGTCGGCGGTTTTCGAACTGAAATCATTGAAATTACCATTTGAACCAACGATGCATTTGCTCTAGCGAATTTAGAGAAAGAGAGTAGATCATGTGTTATCAACCCATTTTGAGTCGTCATTTCGGTAGATACA
Organism: Lumbricus rubellus; assembly: GCA_945859605.1. NCBI lineage: Eukaryota > Metazoa > Annelida > Clitellata > Crassiclitellata > Lumbricidae > Lumbricus > Lumbricus rubellus. The sequence goes on along the minus strand of OX243827.1, from coordinate 29,931,621 downwards.
AAGCCTTCATCGGAAGAACCACTAGAGTCCATTTTTGACATTTTTTAGTTATCTGTGTCCTGCCATTCTTAATGCTATAGAGCATGTATTGACAAGTTCATTTTTCAGAAAACTAACGTCAGTCCAAAGTTATAATGAAAAGAAAATATAGTCTTCATGCAATAACCACGGAAGTCCATGGACTTCAGTGTTTCTTCCATGAATTCACATGTAGACCTATGTATGTATGCAAGCATGCATGATTGCATGTACGTATGTATGTATGTATGTATTTATGCATGTATGCATGCATGTATGTATGTATGCATGCATGTATGTATGTTTGGCGCTGAAGCATCTGCACTATACCATCATGACTCTAAATAATCCTGTTTTAAAACGGAAATCTTACACTGACGATGAAAACACCACATATTGGCATTAAGTTACTCACAACACAAGGACAATCCACTAAAATAAAGTTTCACCTTATAAAATTTAATTTATTTTTAATTGGTTATATTATTTTACTACTGAAAAGCAACTTTGAAATTATCCTTATAGGACAATTCTTGAATATCCTGTATGCACACTGACAACTTGGGGAAAATGTCCTAAAAATTGCCATATACAGCATGTTAAAAAAATTTGTATGTGGCGCCACCTAGCTGGTTAGCCAATATAATTTTAACATGTTACAGAGACAACACATATCAACACATGTGCCAAATGTTATTTCCATATTTTCATATGTGAAGTACTTGTAGACTTACAAAGTTTATTTTGTGAATATCTCAAAATCGTAAAAATGGACTCTAGTGGTTCTTCCGATCAAGGCTTCACATGTATAAGACGATATTGGATGTTTCGTTATTGTCGGCGGTTTTCGAACTGAAATCATTTAAATAAACCCGGATATTAAAGATGGCCGGGGTTTATTCTAATGAGTTCAAGGAAAGGATAGCTGCCTGAGATCAGGCGTAATAAGCATAATTCTTAGATGCTGAAATGAACATTGACTCTGCATGTAATTCTTTAGAAGTTCCCCAGAAATTGCGCAATGGTCGCACACAATTATGCTCCGACTCTACACCTTTTCTGTTCCTTTAGGCCTACTCAGGGCTGTTTTAAAGGAATTGTTAGAACTGCACAAACTCCTTTTCCTTCCCATCCTACATGGTAAATTACTTCCAATCGGAGGAAAATGAACATTTTTGCTAGTTTTAACTGTACAGAAGTGCTTCTACAACTGCACAAATCCATTTAGAACTGCAGATTTGGTGTACAACTGCACGTTAAAAAAGCCTTGCCTTTACTTTTACTGAGAGAATATCGTCCGTCAGAAGCCCATGTCCTATAGTCACTCTGTAAGGCTTTCCATTTATAACAACCTCTTTCCAAAATCCTGCGGCGTCGAAATTCATCGTCGTTGTCATCGTCATTGTTGTCGTTTTCGTTGTCATCGTCATCATCGTCAAGGTCATAGTCGCCGTAATCGTCGTTGTCTACGTCATGTAGGCTAATCGTTGTTGTCGTCGTCGTTATCGTCATCATCACCATCATCATCAAAACTATCATCATCATCATTGTCATTGCCATTTTCATTATAATACCAATGTAACCTGACTGAGCTATTTTAAAGATTGTAACTCAGGGACCAGAGTACTTGCCGAGACGAAACATAATGATAGATAATGATAATTGTACGGAATAGCCTACTACATGTATAATGGACGACTCACTGTCACTTTGGCCATAAGTCGAGCCAAGGAAGCAAACGACCAGACCTGCAACACACAACTTCGACATTTTCGTCTTGGAACTTTTCAGTCTTCGATCTTCCTTGGCTTATGCCCTATCGGCCTGCATTGAGATGTCGATCAGATCAGACAAAAAGCACTTCGAGGAGAAGAAGATGCCACTAAAAGAAAATGACGACTGTATTAATAATTATTATTTAGCCTATGTGGTGCTTATCTGACTCTGTAATTGTTATTAACCTTAAAACGATGGTGTAGGAAACGGAAAACCTCATTTTGGTCAAAGAATGGAAACAGATAAGATAAAAAAGTAAGAATTTCCGCATTTTAAATTAAAAACCTTGCTTAGACTATTTTAATTCTAATCAGCAAATAATTCAAAGTTGCTAGCATTGATCTAGGCCTACTACAAACGCCTGGGCTTGAAACCGGTCGTGTGTCGCTTCCTAGATAGGCTACTGCGCTAGAAGCTGAAATAGGTGAGTGGAGTCAAGATTTCGCCATAATTTTTTAAGTACTAGGAGACCAATTTTGATTATTTAATTCAGATTACATTCCGCTGTTGCCGAGCAAAAATTGCAGAATAATACATTATCGATTTCTGAAGACATTCATGACTCAAATATTCAGAAACTATTTACTCGATGTTCTTACTCTAAACTAATTATAGCCTATAATAAAACGAGTATAATTTCCGCTAAAAGCAGGATATTTTCATTTTGTAAAAAGTATTTTAAAGCAGAGCCATTGAAGTAGGCTATATTGTGTCACTGTGTCATTTAGATTTTCTAAACGAGCAACTAAAGCTTCACTAAAATCATAGATGTAAAAAACCATGAAAACAAAATAAAAAACCGTAAAAACGACGTTTTTTCAAAATAATAAAAAAAACGATAAAAAACGGAAACGGAAAATAATTTGACTTTGCTACATCTAAAACCGCATATTAACCATGAAAATCTTGATTAGGAACCTACTACACGTAGGCTATCTCTTAAATAAATGATGATGTTAAATGATGAAATAATTACTTTAGTTAGTTGAATCCTTGAGAGTTGGCGGAAAACATAAGAAATATCCGAAAAAATTAAAATTAAGGAAAATAATAATAGAAAGTAAATGTATAAATAAAGATAAAGAAAAAAGAAAAAAACGATAAAAAACGATGGGAAAAATAAAAAACGAAAAAAAACCTTTTTGGGAGAGAATAAAAAACGGAAAAAAAGTTTTTTACAACTATGACTAAAATGAATTGAATTGAAAAAAACTAACCTTAACAAAACATGAAAGAAACTGTTACGAGCATTTCACAAACTCTGCGGAACAAGGAAGATTCAATGCGACAGTCTAAGCACTCGTTGCAATCTGGACGAAAGATGAGATGCGCGGAACATAAATAGAAGTGTTTATGCGGTCATGATAATAAATTGGCCGTAATTATAGTTGTGACTCAAAAACAAAATGTACAGTTACAACGCGAGATGAAGATAGACAGTCAGATACGAAGGCGGAACAGAGCCATCGGTTTACTGAGTAGGCTAATTATTTTAATCGTGAATGTAAAGCCACATCTTTTGCTACTGCTAAAACAATAGAACGAGAGCAAACTGAAGCGTTTTGCGATCGTTGTCAGCGAGCGCCTTTTACTGTACATGTAAGCTCATATTGAAACTTTAAATATAGCGTTTGCACTACAGTAACTGTTGTCCTAATGTAAAACTAGTACAGTGCATAGCTATCGATGCTCAACAGTGGTATTTGCAGGTCTACTGCACTTTGCTATTGACACTGTGCATTGGTATTGATACTGCACATTGACATTATATGGTAATCGTAATCTCGAGACTTCTACAGCGCCCACAAAAGCCAAGTCGCGGGAACCAGCTTATCCACGGGCGCTTAATCAAAACAAAACATCGATAGGCAGCGGGTCAAGTCCGGAGAATGAGGCAGGCAGTTAGATGGACGGCTAAGGTGGGTGATGTTTAGAGTTGAAATGATCGTTGGTATTGATGCAGTACTTTGGTGTTGATATAGTACTGTGATAGGCTAGTGAAACTGCAGATAGGCCTAATGTAGTGATATGTGATATATGGGTCATTTTAATAATTATGTAAAACTTGATGTTGGCTAATAACCCGCGAGTGCTGCGTTCTGACAAAGTCAAAAGGGTCATAACTAATCACTTAGACGCGGTTTATCATAATTGCTTTCAATTAAGCAAAACGCAAACATTGTGTTTATTTATGATATTTTTATCTTTAGCATTTGGTGGTTGATAATCTGCTCGGTCTAATTTGTATAGGCATATGCACAATTTTAAATATCCTGGTCTCCGACATGGCTTCATTAGCTTGCTCTATGAGGAAGTGTCCGGGGCTTTTTCCAGTATAGACCCTATAATGGATCTATAATAAGGAAAATGAAAATGAATTTCCCTTTATAAGTGTAGGCAAATAATTATGGATAGGAAGTTTGCCCATTTGAAGTTTTACCTATTGAAGGCCATACAGCTAAATTAAGAAATAAGTTTTACTTATTGTGACTTCAAATATCGACATGAATCCAGTCTATTGTGTGTTTTGCAATGGATAATTTATAGCCTAAATTTTGCAAACTGTAGGTTATGTTTAGTTCTGTCTATAAATTTTGTTTATTGTGTTCTCAGATATTATTAATTCATTCCAGAATTTATATAGCACTTCTTCAAGGACGGTACTCAGAAGCGCTCTACCGTCTCTAGCACATTTCTGAGTTCAATAAAAAGACACAATGTTATAGTTGACTGCTGAATGGCGAAAGACCGGAGCCAAAATGAGGTGTTAAATTTTGGGGGCAGAATTAAAATGGACTCTGAGATTTTGCCACAAGCAAATAATCTTTTCTATTTGAAATTCATATTCCAACATGGTTCGTGGGTTCCTGTTCTGTTTGAACTGGCATAACTTCCCATATATCCCAAGCTCATGGGCGGAGAACTGGACGGAGATTTGGGGGGGACGAACGAGTGGCCGAAGGAAAGACGCGAGATTTTTTTACGGACGACAATTTTTGACAACCTTTTTGAAAGTAAAAAATTTCTGCTTTTTCACCGCCAAACAAGTTGATAATTTTTTTAGTCATCCAGCCAGAAAAGTCAAGAAAAATTCAAAAAATTCAAGAAAAATTTCTATATTCACCGCGAAAAAGTTGATCACCTTTTTTCCCATCTAGCCCAAAAAAGTCAAGAAAAACTTATATTTTCACCGAAAAGTCTTGAAGAATGTTTATTTTCACCGCCCCAATTTTTTTACTGCCTTTTTTTCTTGGCGCTCAACGATTGGGTGGGGGGGGGGGGGCAATGCATGGGCCGCCCCAACACTTTTATTTGGGGGGACCGTCCCCTCTGTCCCCCTAGGTCTCCGCCCATGTCCAAGCTTCACAGAGGCGTCAAGTTCTATACTGAGCGACTATGCTGATAATATGCAGCGTTCAGGAAGAGACTCCTAGGTTACTAAGCTAGAGGGCGATATACGAACCAAACCATGACAGATAGCCTATTATTTGCTACTTTGTCACAAACAGTAACTGTTGCTTAAGCTTATACAGGGTGGGCCAGTGGAAATGCAACTTTTTTGACGCCTTATAACTTGAAGAGTTTTTATCTGAGCGTCTTGTCCAATATATCAGATTGAACATAATTATCCATTCTATCATTCGGGAAAATATCTAAGAGATACTACTACGACGTTTTGAGATACTGCTATTTATATTCGATGTCTCATTTTCGTGCCGTAAAACAGCAAGAAAAACAAAATTCTGAAACTGAATATGTCAAAAAGCTAGCCTTTGCATACACACGGTCGTTCTAAGTGTTGGTTGACGTCTGAATCGTGAAGATCTTCTCGTCTGTGAACCATGTTCTGTCGATCTTTTCATCTGTCATTCGCTTTTGAGTCATTTGTTAGCTTTAAGCGTCTTGTTGCGCCCGCTCGGCTTCTGAGGGCAGGAAGCACTTTTCACAAAGTGTGATGGTGTCGTTGGCTGTTTCAAAACTTGCAAAGACTTCGTCACTCCAAAAGCTAAGGTGAACAGTGTCTATTACTGTGATGAAGTACTCGCAAGAGGACTGCTACATTCGCCAACTGTCTGGAGTTGATGGTTACCTCGAGATCTTTCAGCAAGATGGAGCGCGGCGCATCGTTCACGTCATACGGCTGCCTATCTGAACGCTAACGTGACAGAGTTTATTGAACCGGAGAACTTGCCACTGAACAGTCCGGATTTAAACCCGGTTGACTATTCGATCTGGGGTTGTCTTCAGCAACTGGTCTATCGTGAACCGATACGTGATGTTGAACATTTGAAAGAAGTGATTCTTTTATGCTGGGCTGAAATAACCCGAGCACTTGTGGCCTCAGCCATTGATCAGTGGTCGCCTCGTGTTGATGCAGTCATTAAAGCACGTGGTGGACATATTGAATATTTTTTAACTGATGGTAAATCTACTCAAGATAACAATTGTTATTAAATGTTAGTACTAAGTGATTGTTTAGAATTGACATATTCAGTTCCAGAATTTTGTTTTTCTTGCTGTTTTACGGCACGAAAATGGGACATCAAATATAAATAGCAGTATCTCAAAAAGTCGTAATAGTATCGTTTAGATATTTTCCAGAATGATAGAATGGATAATTATGTTCAATCTGATATATAGAACAAGACGCTCAGATAAAAACTCTTTAAGTTATAAGGCGTCAAAAAAGTTGCATTTCCACTGGCCCACCCTGTACATGTACTTATGTCAGAAACAAAGAAGTGAGTTACTAAATAAAAGATGTATGATTGCATTGCTACATCAGATGAACTAACATCTACCGCGGTACAATGCAGGTACGAAGACAAAGAAGACTAAATAAATTAATCTTGGTCTAATTGCGACTGATTGTGAATATGCACGTGCATGCTGTCGGTAATTAATTTTATGAGTCGGTTTGCGAGAATGGGAAAGTGATCAAAATGAGCGACTGAAGCCAGAATAGAGAGAGATAGAGGTAAAAAAAAGAGATGGGTGGATAGATAGATAGATAGATGGATGGACGGATGGGTCGATGGATATAATTATAGATGGATGGATGGATGGAACGATCAATGGATGGATGAGCGGATGGAAGGAACGATGGATGGAATGATGGATAGATGAATCATGAATGAATGAATGAATGAATGAATGAATGAATGAATGAATGAATGAATTAATTAATTAATTAATTAATTAATTAATTAATTAATGATGAATGGATGAATGAATGAATGAACGGATAGATACATGAATGAGTGGACGTATTTATGAATGATGAATGATGGTGTTGAAACGGTGGATGATGGATAGATGTATGGACGGATAATTATATTGAATTTCGGTCGGACGGATGGATATGAGTGGATGGATACATTGGATAGGTTGATAGATGTGGTGGATGCATGACTAGACGGACGGACGGATCGATTGGTGGATGAAGGGATGGACTCAACTTCACTCAAGAACGAAAAGATCCTATGAATGCTTGGATAGGTCGAAATAAGAGAAAAGCGAACGGGGAGAAGATACGGCGAAACAGAAAAGGGGGAGAGAGAGATAAACAGAAAGAGAAACAATGAGAGTGAAACGAGAGTAAAGGTAGGGAGGGAGTCAGCAGGTGAGCTATGTTAGTCAAGAGAGAAGGGGTACGAGTAGAAAGTGTGGAGCGCATGGGCGGAGTTTGTCAGGGGTTAGGGGGGCTAAGTCCCCCCAGAAGGCCCAGAGTCAGTTTTTTCACCATCAAAATGGTAATTTTTCCGAGTTAGCCCCCCCCCGCCCCCAAGAAGGCCCAGACTCGAAAATATACCCGGGAAAAATGGCTCTTTCGACGAAACTTCCAAATCAAATGAGTAAAAAATGGTCATAAACTTTTTGGCTGAGAAAAATAGTACGGGTTTTATGAGATTCCAGCGGATGACTATAAAAAGGCCATCAACATTTTGGAGTAGAGAAAAAAATTTCGGCGCTGATCGGGGAGGCTGGATCTGGACTAAGTCTCCGCCCCAAGCAAAGCCGAAGTTTGAAGCCCCCCTCCCCCAAGAACGGAAGACAAACGCCGACCATGGTGGGTGGACCGTGGGAGAGATGGAGGATACCATGGAAGGGTAGGCCTAAGAGAAAGCGAGGTAGAATACATCCGTGTGTACTCAAGCACATGCCCACATAATCATCACCATAATTATTATGACTGTAAACCTATAGCAAATTGGAGCTAAACAATTTCAGCATTGTAGGCCTACCGCAGTTTGGCTCTTTTGTGACGAACAACCATGCGAACCAATAAACAGACCCACACCCTCTTAATGCGTCTAGTAATTATTACAAACTAAACAATGGTTTTGAGTGGTAAAATATGGAAGGCCAATAACAACACAAGTAAACAGCTATCGTTTCAAGTCATCTATAAAAATCACAATACCGGTTTATCGACATATTGTCATTGATTAATGAATTAACAATATGAACTAAGGACATGGGAAAAATTATGTACAAAATAATTAATGTCGCCGGTTGATAAAGCATCTTCACGTTGCCGCTCATAACTCTCACGGTGCAACTGTTGCATGGACCATTTGGAAAGCAATTTATCCGAACGCCATAAAGCAAACAATTTCCCATACGGAACTGTGGGTGCAATTATCCCTTGCAGTTCAGCTCTTGGGTGAGTAATGGGAAAATCACACAGGGTCTTTTCCCATCCATTTTGGATCTCGCAAAAATTAATTATGTGCTTACTTTGGAACATACTTTCTTGCCACTACACTCATATGGGATATCACAATATGGGACCCTTGAATGACATTTAACATGCACAAAGAGACAAAATGAGCAATAAGCGAAACAAGCCAAAAAGCGATGTAACACAGTGAAAAATACAATCGAATAAAGATTAACTTGCATTGTGACATTTTCATTCTTTCTGAGTTCAGAAGTGCAAATGCGACCATATACAAACATGGGCGTCCGCAGGAATTTTTGTAGGGGGGCGCAAAGTTTCAAATAATTGTCACATGGTCTAAATTTAATGGGTCACAGTTTGAATTTCCATATTACCACGAGATAATCCTGTAGCCTACCTAATACCTATACGTTATACGCCCAAAGAAAGATTATATATGTTCAACTTGTAAAACGAATCGATAATCACATTGAAAATCGCGTTGTAACAATCACAACCAAATAATCCAAATTTATGTGCAACTTTGCGAAAAATCCAGAGGGGCGCACTTGCGCCCCCTTGCGCCCCGCTGCGGACGCCCATGTATACAAACTACAACTATGCAGAATTGAGGCTTTTCCGTGGTGGGCCCAGTGGTCTGGAATGGATAGTGGATACACACAGGAGCTACGTCTGCTTCCTGGAGCTCTTACTGAAGCATAATTATGCTTTTATTCAACTCAAAACTGTGCTTTTGTGCCGAACTAGAGTCGGGAGCGTTTCTGAGTAGCCTAATCCCCTTAACCCCTTCCTTGGGGAAGCCGTATATATACGTCCAAAACAGGCTTAAAGCATATAACCCCCCAGGGAAGGGATTAAAGAGGCGCCATAGAAAATCTTGAATGAATGAATCAATGAACAAATAAAGGAATGAATGAATGAATGAGCAAATGACAGACAATCAAAGGAGTTGAGCAACTACAAGTGAAGGATTTGCTCAAGGTTCACACACACAGTGACCGCCTGAGTGGAGCTTCGTAATACAGAACGGGTGCCCTATCCAATCTGCCACCGTTTGAGCACCGCAGTTTAAAACTTATCCAGAATGATTAACATGGAATTCGCAAATTAGAATACAAATCCGAATGGACGAATCACATAGCCTTTATACGAATCAAATGGCACTTAAATGGGCTTAACATCAAATTACATGGCACTTGGGTACTATTTGCCTAATACATTTCATCACATGGCACTTATGTGCTAACTGCCCTGATACATCACATGGCACTTAGTCACTAAGTGCCCTGAAACAGGAAGCATACCAGCACACTGAGCACATACTATGAGGCAGAGTAATTAGTGTTTTTAGTCACAGACTTTCTCTTTCTGCATGTCTGTTTGTCTCTCTCTCTGTCTGTAATATTTATAGGCTAGTCCCCCCCCCCCAGAGGAATCCGTAAACCTGCTAGATATAATTGGCAGACAGCAAAGGGAGAATTCCAATGGCAATTGTAAATAAACAGTTATTCTTGAGCACTAATTTAACGCTAGTGAAGGGCACTAGCTTATTCACAAAACATTCTGTGCGAGAAAGATGAGCAGTTCAGGGAAGTCCGGGTGCAAGAGACACCAGAGAGAAATAGGCCTATAATAATATACAATTATACATTATATATATGTGATATAAATAGCCCATAAATATTACAGACTGATAGACAGGCAGACAGACAAGACAGACAGACAAGACAGACAAAGAAAGACAGAAAGAGAGACAGACAGAAGCGGCCAGACGGAGACAGATATACAGAGATACAGAGAGACAAAGAAAGAGACAGAGTGAGACTGAGAAAGAGAAATATACCCGGTACAGAGAGAGAGACAGAGAGACACACAGAGACAGACAGAGAAAGAGAGAGGCGGAGGATGAGGAGGATGAGGAGATATGAGTTGATAGACGGGTTTCTTTTATGCAGAGAATAAAGACTAATTGCGAGTCCAAAACACACGTGACTGTCAGAGATGTTTAGACTTAGACGCCTTTAACTCCTTCAAGGTCATGCCCATAAAGGTCATTCACTCCTACAACTGTCCTTCACGCGTACTTTCCGACGAACGATCCATCTTCCGCGAAGTTTTTGTCGTCGTCGAAATCGTCATATTCGATGATTTCATCCAAACCTCGGAACATGACGGTGCTTCCCATTGACCCTGGACTGCCTTTCCTCTTCACGTACACACTGTTCAATGTTCATGAAAGATAAACGACATAACATCTTGTATGAAACACGAAGATAGTTATCGAGACACTTAATTGTATTGTATTTGAACATTTGTAAAGCGCCTCTAGAAGGGTGGACCGTTCAGAGACGCTCCCAGTGCGCAAGGTCCCATCACAAGAAGAAGCAGGCTTTGAGAAAAGACAATGCGGAAGAGTGATTGTCAGACAGAAGTGTAGAGCCTGTGTAGGAATGCACTGTTGCTGCTACAAAATAATGTCGTCTCAAAACCTCTTAGCAGGTTTCTTCGTTGCCCTATTCGCCACACAGTTCGACTAGGGCCTACCCACTATCTAGGATTTTCCTGGACATTCGCGGAATCTCCCCCATGGGACCCGGATAGATCTCGGTATTGCCCCGGACAGTGTAAATAGTCCTATAATAATACTGCTACGAGTTTCCATGGTGCTGTGACCTTAATAAGTATTAAATTGCAGCACTTTTATGAATGTTATTGCTTTTGGACTCAAATCTATTATCGTTTATCGGCCACATGTGTAATGACTGTGTGACTTCCTTTTTAACGACTAGTGTTAGTAGATTGTCAAACCGTAACCTATACGGTAGTCAGACGTAAAATTAGTAATAATATTATTATAAGCTTACAGTGATGTGAGCGGGGAGATTGGCAATTATTGGGTATTGACTATGTAGGCGTTCTGAAGTGACAAATTCACTAGTTGGTAGCGCTGGCAAGGATTTCAAGTAGGCTAGGTCTATTAAGGTTTAGGCCTAGGCTATAATACGCCATTAAGTAGCGGAGGTTTACAACTTCTTCTTCTTTACGTTCTCTGCCAAGCGGCAGGTCCAAACGTCCAATGTCTCCACGTTCCACGCTGTTGTGCCATGTCCTCTGTATCCCTCTTCCATCATCCCGTCCAGCAGTTTTTGTCTAGGTCTAGGTTTACAACTAGGTTATACAATTGAGAGAAGTTACAAGTAAATGGAAACGTAGAAGAGGGCAGATTAGACTGAAAATAACGGTATCAGGTAAAAGGCTGTTTCAGTGTTTTAAAGAATAACATGTGTTGCGGCTAAAAATAATAATAATTCAGGAATTTACATACTTTTATTGCGAATGATTCCTTGTTTCACAGTGCATACCTCGGATAGAAGTCTTGAAAGGCATTTGCCTGAATCTCTTCTTCCATGTTTCTCCCAGATTTTCGTTCTTTAGCGTCAACTACATGTACACACAAACAACAAAGTTAGTCGGAGCTAGATCACCTCTCACAAAAACAGTAAAAAGCATTGAAGAAAAAACCGTTTCGAGTTAGGCCTACAGCAAACAAAAGCGTTATGACCCAAAAATTAACCAAAATATAACCTTCGTTTGCAAGTGAGAAAGGTGACAATTCATAGGAAAACCCATAAATGGCTATTGTTTATAAATGATAGGTAAAAGAATGGTGCACCTTCCAAGTTTCGAGAATTCAGCAACTTAAAAGAAAAGGATTATAACAATTGACAAGCAGAAAGAACGTTACATCAATGACGTTGAAAGATGGCTATAACTTACAAGCACACCACAGACTGATGTTGGTTTATTGCATTTACATGCCTACGAATAATGATGCTTTCTAATCGCTGTCATAAATATTATGTTTGCGGTGTAGGGTGAACACTTCAAGAGCCTGTATACATTTATGAATGCATGCATTGTACATCCTCTACGTTTACTATATATAAGCATGTAGATCTGAACTTGTACCTAGCAGCAGCATGTTGTCTATTAAAAATCTCGTATCCAGGTGTGTAGTTCTCTTTGCACGTGCTAAGTGTAGGTTCAATAGCTCGGCAACTTACCATTATATTCATCTCCTTTTCTACGCCGGTAGATGATGCACCAAAGCAGAAGCAGGAGAAGCACAAAGAAAACAAGTGCCATTCCAATGACGATCCAATTCAGAGTGGCTGGTAGAGGAGGTTCTTCAGTCGCTTCTAGAAACATTCATAAGAGACCAACAGGAAGAAAAAACATTATAATAATATATGCTTGTAAACGTACAAATTGTGGCAATGATTGTTTTTGCCCAGGTCTATAATATTGTGTGATACCATTAGGCAATCACCGAAATGTGCTCACCTATGGTGCCACTAAGTAAACCTATTCACTGAAAATATACTTACCTGTGATACCCCCAAGAAGACCTAATTATTGAAAATAATATTATGTTCAAGCCTATAATGTGATACTATTAGGTATTCACTGAAAACGTGCTTACCTGTCATACCATTAAGTAGGCCCAATTACTGAAAATGTGCTTAGGTCCATGATTATATGGTATTATTAAGTAAGCTTAATCACTGAAAGCATGCTTACCTATGGTGCCATTAACTATGACGGTCACTGTATCTCGAGTGTACTTATTGTCCCCAATGCATCTGTATTCTCCGAAATGTTCCTGGCATGTACGGTTTGGTTCTGAGTATATAATCAAGCTGCCGTTCTTCACGTAAACACAATTCGTTACGTTGTACACTGATTCCTGGTTGTACTCGACCACTTTGTACCATCGAACTGATGGTGGTGTACTCGGATCCGATGTTGCACGGCATTCAAACGGAAACCGGTTTTCCGTGGTAGGATCGACTGATACGAAGTCTACATTAGGTTGCAGCGTCACCTTTGTCCTCACTAGAAAGAAATCAGTTATAAGTTATAACATTCAATGTTATTAAACTGTTCTTAAAATGTTTCTTGAGCTGCAAGTGCAATAATTGTAGACTATTATGTTGAGGGGGATTGTCCAATGTAGAAAAAAGCACGACGCAAGGACCATCTGGGTCAGCAGCTCACTTGCACATGTTCATCCCTTGCATGTCTTTGACTAAGTGCGGCCATTCTTTGCTCTTTCTTTATTCTGGCCACTATGCATACCATCGCACAGAAACAGAAATATTTCTAGTCTTCTTTGGACAAACACTAAAGAGATCAATGTACTTTACAAGTGACGGAGGACTATAATAGAGAACATAATTATATAGGCCTACTTTCTTAACCATCACCGTCAAAATAGCTGGTGCCAGCATGAGGAACTGATGACGACGACGACGATGATGATAAAATCTACTGCGACTACCAACGGCACGCCCTACTTTATCTTCGGTTAAACGAATGATGATGCTGAAAATGTTTTGGTTATGCTACATGTACTTACAGAGAACGTTCAGATATCCCGATGCAAATGCGTATCCGTGAACGTTGCTGGCATTGCATTGAATAACCATCAGATCAGTTTGTCTCTCATGGTCACGGCAGTCTCGACAAACGTCTCTGATCGTCAGACTTTTCGAATCGTTGCTGAATGCAAATCTTTTGGGAGCGTTATTGACTATAAAAAAACACAGCCACTCGTTTTTAATTATTACCGAAACAATAGGAAAATGCAACGTGATCGTAATCGTAGTCGTAACCTCCGAATTTACAGATTGTTCTTCACATTTAAGCTAATAGCTGCACAGAACCATATGTTCTAATTTAATCTAATTTTTACTACTTTTATATCACCATCACTATAAAGTACACTTGTAAAATAGACATTGCCTGTAGTTTTTTTTACCATCGATCGGTTGTCCATTCCAAAGCCAGGCAACCGTTGCGTTCGGTTTGGCATAAGCGGAACAGTTGAAGGTAATGGAGTCACCCTCCGTCACATTGACATCGCGTGGACCATCATACACTCGTTTGAAAATAGGGACAGCTGAAAACATGATACACCAATAAACAAATACAGAAACGACAAATTTTCTACTCTCAAAGAAAAAATACGAAAATTGGATCATGATCTTAATCCTAAATTTAGGGTAGTAGTGCCACTTCCAGAGTAGCTTCTCGCAGAGGCGTTTCCTACCAGACAAAATCAAACCTCGATCAAGAAGAAAGGTTTTCAAATCCTTGCAGAAATGGAGGAAAGAAAGGCCAATGAGACCAACCGCGGCATTCAGATCAGAGTGCAATTGAATAGTATGGTACCCCAGCATTGATGACATTGCTATAGTCGATTCTGGTGCATAATAATGAACGGTGGACTAATCGAATCTGTTGCAGACTCTTGTAGATGGTAGAAGACACACACAATCCTCGCAATAACACTCAGTGCATTTTAGTTGCATCAATTTGCTATTATAGCCTACTGTGGTAGCCATCAAAATTAGATTGTTAAGACGACAATTTTCAGTCTTTTGATTTTTAAGAGTAGGAATCATTGACGTTGAATATTGTCTATGCAAGATTTTTAAATAAAGAACATCTGGCTACAGTTTTAATCGTTTGAATCACGTGATTTTCACGTGAACTAGTGTCCACAACATATCTGGAAGAGGCCTCCTGAAGGAAGTAAGTAAAGATTTAGACTTACCTTCAACACGAATATTCTGAGTGGCCTGAGCCTTTCCCATGGAATTGGTAGCGGTGCAGACGTAGTCTCCTTCATCAGATTCCACTATATTAGAAATGTTGAGTAGCGTCTTGTGGTGCGAGATACCCCGTCCGAAGGACCTGGACCAAGTTATATCGGGCAACGGTCTGAGGAAACAACGACAGACATCAATGTTTTTAGTTTTCTTTTATTCCCCCATTCTGCATTGTGTCCAAATAAACTTAATTTTCGTCTCACCACTGTTTGCATTAGGTTTTCATTTATATTTAGCCTTCTGAGTATCTCCAGATTTGTAACCATTGTCAAATTCAAGTGTAGTAGACCTATCTTTTTTATAACATTGCATTAATTTTCAAATGTCAGTATTTTCTTCTGGTCAGTCGTTTTAATTGTCCATTATTTTATGCAGAAGAACAGTTGAAATGGTCTTACTTTCCTGAGAAGAAGCACTTCAGTTCGATCATTCCTCCGACGAGAGCAACTTCCTGTGACTTAGCGATGTACGTTATGTTTGGAGGAAAATCTGGCGGATTCCCTGAATTTGCTGTAAAACAGAGCAGTCTTCAATTATTGCATAACCGTTGACATTAAGAATGGTCACTTTAATTAAAACAAATCCTCATAATTTTGATTTCTCCGATAAGTACACTTTTTGCATAGGATACCAGTTTGCAGATTATTGGATACTTGTTAGTGAAATGCCAACCCATCTTAAATATTTGGATTGAAGGAAATAATTCTTGCTTCGATAAAAGTTGATTTGATGAAAATATTTGTGCTCAAACAAAAGTTGGATTGATTAGAATAATTCTTGCATCAATAGAGTCTGTGCATTGAGGCAAATATTGTTGCCTAAGAAAAAAAATGGTTTAACGAAGTTGGATTTATGGGAGCAATTGTCGATGGAATAGAAGTTGGATTGATGAAAATAATTATTGACCGCACCGTGCAATACATTTTCTTTTGCGTTAGGCTAGCATAGAAATACCGACAACGTGACGCATTTAGGCATATAAATTCTCTGAAGAATAGGGCCTATAATTATAAAGGCCATTTAAGACATCCGTAAAAAGACTATTAGTCTGCCCCGTTTAATTACCTCTACAATGTTTTTAAAACGCTATCATGTTGCGATAAGCCTAGGAAATGTTTGAAAACTATTTGTCGACAATGTTAACGCTACCATGTGCTTCTACCCATACTCGTCTGAAGGTTCCGCCCAAGTTCGTGTCGGCAACTGCATTGTAGACTACGCTCTTGTAGATATTTTGATTGAGTTCGTCCTCTTTTAGAGCGTAGGCAAAGTGAAGATCTCCTAAACAAATCAAAAACTCCAGTTTTCAACTAATCAGCAACAACGACAATTAATTATATTCGCTCGAAATAGAGCACAAATGCTACTATGGAATGAAATTTCTTAGAAATTTGCATTACCTGACCAGAGTCTGATCTTGACGTTCAATGAGCCCAAGTGGCTCCATGAGGTTCCCATTCAAGGGATGTGTGTATGAGTTGGGTCATTGGTGGCTGGGCTCATACCCGACATCAGAAAACACTTAGCTCATATTATAATACAGCTGCGTCTCTACTTCAGCTGCGTGACTGTAAGATTAATAATATGTGAAAAATCCCCTAATCCTATATTATATTATATTATATTATGTTATGTTATGTTATGTTATGTTATGTTATGTTATGTTATGTTATGTTATATTATATTATATTATATTATATTATATTATATTATATTATATTATATTATATTATATTATATTATATTATATTATATTATATTATATTATATTATATTATATTATATTATATTATATTATATTATATTATATTATATTATATTATATTATATTATATTATATTATATTATATTATATTATATTATATTATATTATATTATATTATATTATAGTATTATAACATATATATAGTATTGTAACATATGTATGTATGTACATTGTATGTATGTATGTATGTATGTATGTATGTATGTATGTATGTATGTATGTATGTATGTATGTATGTATGTATGTATGTACGCATGTACGTATGTACGCATGTACGTATGTATGCATGTACGCATGTACGTATGTAACTATGTATGCATATGCGTATGAAGTTTGTGTGGATGTACAACTTTGTACAATGTAGGCCCTACATGTGTGTATGTGTGCGCATGTATGTATGTAGGCCTATGTTCGTTTCGTAATGAACACTTCTTTGATGAATGACAATTTGATGAAGAGTTCGCATGCATACCGTTGAATGCACTTCGCACTCTCTGCGCTTCATGGTATTTCTTGGGATGCGTGTCAACAATATCTATCACGACGTCCCAATTGTAGGTCGGCGTTGGAAAACTGTTTCGTCTGCAAGCTGGAATGACAAACGGTTGACCCTCTTTAACTGTGATATTGACATCACTATGTGGAGCTGTATCAAGAAAAGCTCCTCGAACATGTGCAACATTTGACAGAGCCGTGCCATACTCATTCCTAGCAAAACATTGGTAGAAGCCGTCATTCGCCAGTGCGGCATCGTTGATTGTTATGTCGCCTTCGGATTTATCGATATTTTTCTGGTTCAAGTAGAAGTCTTCGCCGTTCTTCTTCCATACGTACCTATAAAAAATAATCGGATTTTTACAGATATTAGTTATTGTATAAATATACATATAAAATATATATTTATAATATACAGGGTGGCTCAAAAAAAAATGTACCACCGGAAAAAATGCGATAACCTCTCAACCGATTGACATTTTTCTCCGAAAGTTTTCCAATTTGTAGGGGAATGAATTTTCAACAATCCCTAAAAGTTTCAGTTGAAACTTTTCATGTTTGCAAAAGTTACAGCTGTTCAAACTTAAAATTTTGTTTTTTCAAATTTTCAATCAATCAAATCAAATCAATCAAAACTCGTTTATTCAAAGAGATCAATGCAAAAAACACTCAAATAGATCAGATGAAATAATATAATAAAGCACATAAGAATTGAGTAGCTAAAATGTTAGTCTAAAGTGATAGAGAGGATCCCTAAGAATAGGTAGCCCAGAAAGGGTGTGAGCCCGCTAAGCCTGGGCAACCACATCAGGCAGGGAGAAATCAGATGGTGGAGAGCAAAGAGAATTGAGTGTGTGGCGAAGCAATAGGAAAACGAGTTGAGCAGGGAAGAATAGTAAAGGGAAGATGAGAATGGTCGTAGTAGAAAGTCAAGGCAAAACAAAAGTTAGAGGGTAAGTGTATACATTCACAAAAGTAAATTAAGCTATAAACGAAGCGGATGAATGAGGTAATTCTATAGTAAATAATAGGTGCAAACAGCATGAAGGCATAATATGACAGCAGAATTAAGCAGTTTGAACAACAGTGCAATTGATAAATTAACAACAGCAAAAACATTAACAAATAGTCGGTAATATACAACTTTATATAAGTCCAGCTACAAACCATGTGGATTGGCAAGTCATAATATTATAATAGACAGAGGGCAATAGCAATTGAAATAAAAGCTAGGAAATTATATCAGATTCAATAAGAAACTTTTTAAGTCGGTTTTTAAAGAGGGGGGTGGACCGTAGGTCGGAGATGTAGATTGGGAGGGCATTCCATATCTTAGGTCCTAGGTATTTTATAGAAAACTGTTTGATTTTTAAGTGCGCAAAATCACTACGATAGCAATTAGCATATCTAGTGGCATGGTGATGCAATTCAGAGCCAGTAATAAAGTATTTATTAAACGAGCTGGGCAGGAGATTGTGACAATAGCGATGCATAAAGAGACAAATTTGGAATCTGTTAATATTAAGAAGAGACAGCACCATGTGATTATAGTATAATGGGATAGAGCCAGACCACCATTGAACACCACAAATTAGTCTTAAGGCACGTTTTTGCAAGGTAACCAAGGATTTAAGACGTGATGGGTAATTAGAGCCCCAGGAGATATTACAATAAGATAAATATGGAAATATAAGTGAATAGTACAGATGAAAAAGAATAGTTTTGGGAAGGCAGTGCTTAATCCTGTGAAGAACCCCAATATTTTTCGCAATTTTCTTGGCAATTGCTGAAATGTGGTCAACCCACGTAAGGTGCTTATCAACAATAACCCCAAGAAATTTAGACGAATTAACTTGGGTAATAGGTACATTATTAATTAAGAGTAGCCTTGTTATATCAGGAACTTTTTTCCTGTTTGTGTGGAATAAAATAAAATTAGTTTTATCAATATTCAAAGAAAGTCTATTGGTTTTAAACCATATTTCAATTGTGGCTAGTTCATTATTTGCTATGGCAAACAAATGATCTATGGAATGGTGAGAAAGAAAAACATTAGTATCATCGGCAAAGAGTATAAATTTAAACAAGGAAGAGGTCATAGACAAGTCATTAATATATAACAAGAATAGAAGGGGACCAAGTATTGACCCTTGGGGTACACCACATAACATATTCAAGGTTAAGGATTTTTTACCCTTGAAATAAACATATTGGGTTCTATTAGTAAGGTAATCCAGGAACCAATGATTACTAACACCACGGAAGCCATAGTACTCAAGTTTTTTTACTAGGATATTATGATCTACAGTGTCGAAAGCCTTTGATAAATCGAAGAAAATACCCAAGGAGAATTTTTTCACATCCATTGAATCAGTAATATTGTTTTGAAGGTCTAACAGGGCCATATAAGGAGAGAGGTTCTGTTGAAAGCCATATTGAGTAGAGGATAGCAATTTAAACTTGACAAGATAATCAGTTGCTCTGTTGCACATGAGTTTGTCAAATATTTTAGAAAAAAAAGATAATACAGATATTGGACGATAATTACTAATCATTTTTTTATCCCCAGATTTGAAAATGGGGGAAATTTTAGCAATTTTCAACTCATTAGGTACAAGACCAGTAGCAAAAGAGGCGTTTATAATAGTACTGAGGGGGGTAGCAATAGACTGTATAGAGGATTTGGCAATTGAAGGACTGATTTCATCTGGGCTAGAGAAAGATGCTTTTAATAAACTAGAGACCTGGATAATCTCCAAGTCGGAGGTTGGAGTTATACCAAAAGAGCACATAGGAGGAGAAGGCATGAAGTGTTCAAAAGGGGTTGTAACATTTGGAATTTTGGAAGCAAGCGTGGTTCCTATAGTGGTGAAATAATTATTAAAGGCATTAGCAATCAGTATTGGATCCTGTACCGACTCAGATCCAATATGAAAAGAATCAGGAAGACAAGAATCTTCCTTAGTATTTAGGACCTGCTTAATTATTTTCCAAGTTTGATTAAGGTTGTTGCCACACTGAGTAAAACAGTCGGAATAGTAACGAGATTCAATTTCTTTTCTCACAGATTTAAATTTATTGCGATACTGGGTAAACAGTTGTTTGTTCAGAGCAGTAGGGTTAGTTAGGAACTGCTTATGAAGCCTTGCTTTTTTCCTACAAGATTTGAGTAATGACTTGGTCATCCAAGGCTGTTTAATAGAGTTATGCCCCTTCTGTTTGACCATTAATAGTGGAAAAGCTTTATCATATAGGATTTTATACTGTTTAAAGAAAGCAGTATAAGCTAGATTAGGGCCACTATTTGAACATATAGCATCAACAAAAGACCAGTCGGCTGAATGAAGAGAGCTGATAAATGTCGCTTTGGCATCCTGGGAGAATTTACGTGTCACAGAGTAGGGAGAAAGAATCTGGGGTGGAGGGCTGAGGTCAATGTGAAGAAGGATAGGGAGATGGTCGGAGATGTCATTAATTAATATACAGGAATCTTGACCAGAGCTTAAACAGTTAGTAAATATATTATCAATAAGTGTAGCAGTGGTATCAGTGATTCTCGTTGGTCTAAGGATGGTAGGGAAAAATTTGTGCGAAAACATGGAATTAAGGAAGGCTTCAGTAGGGGGGTGTTCACTATGCCGAAGTAGGTTAATATTAAAATCTCCCATAAGAAACACTCGGCTGGTAGATTTAGACAAATACAATAAGGAGTCATTAAAGTCGTCAAGAAAATCAGGGATTGGAGAACCAGGAGGCCGATAGATGGAACCAATTATTATATCTTTACCCCTTTTTTGAGGTAGCTTAATAAACAAACATTCAAAAGTATTAGATTTAGATTTCGACCAATCAGCCTCCAACACTTCAAAATCAATACCTGATCGAATAAAGAAACCAACACCTCCAGCCCTTTTCATTGTCCTAGACTTATGAATAAAGTTATACCCCGGTATTGAAATAGTTGAAGCTAATTCATCAGAGAGCCAAGTCTCAGTGAGAGCGAGAATAGAGGTGTTAGATTGTGATAAGAGGAGATGAGTTTCAGGGATCTTTAAATTGATGCTACGACAGTTCAAGTGAGTTAAGCAAAAGTGATCAAGAGTATTAAGGCCAGCATAAAACTCAGGTAACTGAGTGGTAACTTTGTATAGACTTGAAAAAGCAATCCTAGTGCTATAGAAATTGTAATCAGCGTCAAGGTCCTCATTCTGTAACAGGGATCTGCATTCATCATTATGATCACACAAGTTCAAGTAAAATTTACTATTGTCAGACAGGGAAGAAATACTAAAATAATTGGTGTTGTCGTCTATGCCATTAGAAGAAACATCAGCCGAACATAGAGAGAATGGTAAGTTTGAATCGATACAAGCATAACAGCACCAAGTTGATCTCTCCAGATCATGAGTGAAAGACACACATTGAATATGATAAGAAGACTTACACACTACGCATTCAATCTCATCTGATAGTCCATCTACCACATAACCGCAATGAAAACAATTGTAAGTTGAAAACGACATAAGCACACAATAACCAAAACAGAAAAAATGAAACAAACATAAAAATAAATAAAGAATAAACAGACGGCACAAAGCCGAAAGTAGAATGAATGAAAAGTAGTAGCAAAAAACAGACCAACCATGCTCGAAGCACAGGAAAGTAAGCAAAAAATGGAGGGGGGGCTGAGTCAGTAGAGAATAAGATAAACAAAATATGCGTCAGACATCATTCTAATAAGAAAGAAGAAATAATAAACATGACTACACATCATAAAAAGAAATACGTACATTATCAACAATATCAAACATTATCAATGTTCAAAGAGCTACGAAAGAACAATATGTTATCAAGAATCACTATTATACATGTAGGTAACTAAATAGCAACACAACCGTGCTGAAAAACAATAAGTTGAACCGTGCTAAAAAAACAATAGCATGACAACACGTCCCAAAAAACATAAGGCATGGGAGCAAACCTGGTATCATGAAACAACAATAATGCAGTAGTTAAGGAAGAAAAAGATAAACATGACTACATGTTATCAGAACAGCACATACATTATCAGCATATGTTATCAACATATCAAACATTGTCAACATTATCAAACATAGTTATGGTTAATGGTTATACATAGCAAAGGTCCCAAGGGGTCGCCTTTTATCCTCTGCAGAGGCAATGCGCAATGCGGAAAATGAAAATGAACGTCAAAAGCGGAAAATGAACGTCACTTGTAGATTTCCATGTCAAATGATATCACTTTTCACTACGACCTCAGAATTTCGTTTTACACTTTATTGTAAGGTATAATGAGAGTGTCCACTCCCTGCCTTAGCACAAGCTCAACTTCTTTTTGTGAAGCTCAGTATGGCCTTGTTGGTCGGGTCCTGCGGCAACTGACCCCACATTAGCAGCAAGACTTGCTTCAGCTGGCCAATGTTCTCCAACTTGGGATGAAATGTCTTGCAGCGTTCCAGAATAGTTCACCAGACGTGATAAGCAAGAGGACTAAGGTCTGGCGAGTTTGTTAGTCACCTTTGCCAATAAATTTACTGCATTTGATGGCAAAAATAAGGTAGCGTCATCATAATCAGCCTTGCCGTGCGAGCAAGCAGGCGCACCGTCCTGCTGGAAATTAAAACCAGATGTTAGAGCATGCCTGGTCTTCAATGAGTCTGGGTAAGAGAGTTCAGCGATGAGTTTGACATTTAGCCTACTGAATGGTATTAAATGCAGTCTTTTCTTGCAGCTGTAACACACGCCAGCATAGCTGATACTGAAATCATGATGTGCTTTGCAAACGTAACCCTTTCAAATACCAAGCGAATTTCCTGAACATGACATTTTCCCCCGTCAGACCAAATGACAACTTCCTGCCTCTCTTCCAGCATCTGACCTTCGTTACATAAACACGTTTGCAGATAGCCTTCAAAGTGCTTCAGGCTTCACTTTTCACTGGGTCTTTTGCTTTGACCGCGCGATGTCCCAGTCTCTGTTCACGTAACGTCCGAGTTCCCATTTTATCCTCTGCAGAAACTTTGCCCATGACGTTCAGTAACGGATTCACAAACTGAGGCCTTAATATACAAAATATGACCATAATTATACTAACAGCTTACATAATAAACAGCTTATCTACAGCTCTTAGTGAGGTTGTATGACATTGTCATCATTTTATGTGTTGCAATTTGCCAAAAAAATCGTAATGAAATCACATGTAATGGAACAAGATTCTCCGGATATTCAAAAAACCGAAATTTTAAGTTTGAACAGCTGTAACTTTTGCAAACATGAAACGTTTCATTCCCCTGCAAATTGGAAAATTTTCGGAGAAAAAGGTCAATCGGTAGCGAAGTTATCGCATTTTTTCCGGTGGTACGTTTTTTTTGAGCCACCCTGTACATAATATATATTATATATTTGTGTGGGCGCTTTAAATAGCCTAAACACTCTATCACAATACAAATACTATAGGCTACATATAATAGGGCTAATTATAATGTATGTGGCTTTTATTTATGCGATACTTTCTATAATTTTATAGGCTTATGAGTTCAAAAGGTTACTCAAAAATAGTTGTGCATATAAATATATATTTGAAATATATTATTATATAGGTCTATGCATGACTATGTAATAGGATATATAGAATTCACGCATCTAATGTCCATTGTTCCAGCCGTTACCAGTTAGGCCTAATCATAACCACGTATCTTAACAACTGATAATTATGTTAGGCTAAAATAATCTATAATATAGTTACAAATGTATATAAAAATATAGTATAACTATATTATAGTTATTGCATTTTGAGTTCATTTCTGCAGAGTGGAATAATTAAGCGAAATGCAATTCAAATTAATATTTACGTTATGGGCGGTGTTCCTTCAGCTTTGCATTTTAGGTGGACCGGATTTCTCTGTTTGAAGATGATTTCCTTTTCCGGACCTTTCGTTATCGATGGCGGCTTTCGCGCTACAATAGACGCATTGCCCAAAATAGCAATAAATAATTATTGTTCAGAATTCAAATAGCGCCCACTAAGTTCCCTACTCAGAGGCGCTCCCGGCCAGGGCCAAGCGAAAAGGCAGTCTGCAACAGTAGCTGGTGAAACTGAGAACAGTTTTGGAGATGTGTAGTCAAGGGACGCCTGTTCCAGGTTACAGAAGCAGCAACAGAGAAGGAACCGCTCTGCATTGTCGCAGTCTCGCAGAGCGGGCGAAAGGGACCATTAACTCACCATGAACAGCAGAGCGCAATGCGGGGCGGTCTATGCAAGTGGAAAGGGGGGAGGCAATGCGCAATGCGCAGATCTATCCAGAATGCCCTCGCCCGTGCTGTCACTAAAACCCACAAACGTCATCACATCACTCCTGTCCTGGAATCACTTCACTGGCTCAAAATATCTGAACGCATCGAATACAAAGTCCTCTCACTCACTTATAATACACTTCAATCATCCCAGCCGTTCTACCTTCGTCAGCTGTTCACATAGGCGTACGAGGAGGGGTGCCCCCGCCCCAAATTCGGGCAACAAGTCTGGTTTTTTCGAGCAAAAAACCCCAAACGACTAAAAAAAAGGTCCTCAACTTTCGGGCAGCTCAGGTTTTTCGGGCAAACACAGACCCGAACGACTAAAAAAAGGGCGTCAACTTTTGGGCAAAAAAGGTCGTCAACTTTCGGGCAAGTCAGGTTTTTCGGGGGAAAAACAGACCCGAACGATTTTTTTTTTCACGGATGTATTTTTTGGGCAGAAGTTCAATCTTTGCCCCCCCCCCACTGCTGAAATCTCCCGTACGCCTATGGCTGTTCACCATCCAGCCACTTCGTTCAACACGCTCCTCATCCTCCATTACACTGCTTCACCCTCCCGTCACTTCATCACTGAAATTCGCAAACCGCTCCATAGCCATTGCCAGTAGAGTGAGAAGTCCTTTATGCGGCCAGCGCCTTCATTTCTTTTGTTTTAGAAGCGGTCTTTTGTTCTATGGGCGGCCCACGCATCGTCGATAGCCGGCGCAAGGAGCTGTTGTCATAGGAACGGGGTCTTTTGTTTCAGGCCCGGGGGCACGCCTCCCTGCGCGCTGCGGACTACTCGGCTTGATTAGTTACCCCTAACTAGCAGCGGTACAAGACCAACCGGCCGGGTATGCGTCATCGGTAATGAGTCATCGGTAGCGCCACTGTACTGGCTTCCACGACATCTCTCCCTCCCCCTCTCCCTCTCCATCTCCCTCTCCCTCTCCCACCATCTCTTCAGGCATCCCTCTCTTGGAAATGTATCATCAGAGGCACTGCCATACAGTCTTCAACAGCCTCTCTCTCCCACCCCTCTCCCTCTCTCTCTCCCCTCTTTATGTATCCCTCTCGGCATCTCTCTACCTCCCGACCTTCCTCACACCCTCTCCCTCCCCATCTCTCTCTCTCTCTCCGGCTCTCCCAGCGAAGTCCATTGCCCATTGTCACAGCGAGCCGAACAAGGCTTTCAAGTAGGTAATTACACCCTTTCATCTCTCTGTCGCAGCGGAGTCCGGCCATCTGCCACGGGGAGGCCACCCATCAATATAAGACTTTTGGCTGGGGATACCACAAATATTTTCTTATACTTGAACAATACAAAACAACATACAATATTCTCGTATGAGTGGCATTTCACTCTAAAGACCCTCCCCTCACCCTCCATTCCAAACCCCTACACACAAATGTATCTTATACGAGTAAGAACCAACCAATCACGAAGCAGGAAACACTAGCGACGAACCAATAAGGCGACGAGAATCCCAGCATATGACTAAGAAATATAATCATTATTCGCCATTTTATTCAAAAATATCAATAAATCAGATATTTTTACATTTAAATCACACAATAATAAGTATTTCATACCTCATTATCCAAAAATTATAGCAGCATTTCTCCAAGTCAAACACAAAAACCTAAGAATCAATGTACGGGCAAATTCCAACATGGCGGCTTTCTCAATTATTATGTATAGCCAAACACAAAAACCTAAAAATCCATGTACGGCCAAATTCCAATATGACGTCTTTCTCAACTTTCACGTATAGTCAAACACAAAAACCTAAAAATCCATGTACGGCCAAATTCTAATATGGCGTCCTTCACAATTTTCTCCAAGTCAAACGCAAAAACCTAAGAATCCATGTACGGCCAAATTCCAATATGGCGCCCTTCCCAATTATTATGCATCGTCAAACGTAAAAACCTAAGAATCTATGTACGGGCAAATTCCAACATGGCGGCCTTCCCAATTATTATGTATAGTCAAACGCAAAAACCTAAAAATCCATGTACGGCCAAATTCCAATATGGCGTCCTTCACAATTTTCTCCAAATCAAACGTAAAAACCTAAGAAACCAACAGCGGTCAAAGTCCAATATGGCATCCTTCCCAATTATTATGCATAGTCAAACGTAAAAACCTAAGAATCAATGTACGGCCAAATTCCAACATGGCGGCCTTCCCAATTTTCTCCAAGTCAAACACAAAAACCTAAGAAACCAACAGCGGTCAAATTCCAACATGGCGCCCTTCCCAATTATTATGTATAGTCAAACGCAAAAACCTAAGAATCCAGCTACGGGCAAATTCCAATATGGCGACCTTCCCAATTATTGTGTATAGTCAAACGTAAAAACCTAAGAATCCAACAGAGGGCAAATTCCAACATGGCGCCCTTCCCAATTATTATGTATAGTCAAACGTCAAAACCTAAGAATCCAGCAACGGGCAAATTCCAATATGGCGACCTTCCCAATTATTATGTATAGTCAAACGTAAAAACCTAAGAATCCAACAGAGGGCAAATTCCAATATGGCGTCCTTCACAATTATTATGTATAGTCAAACGCAAAAACCTAAGAATCCAGCAACGGGCAAAATCCAATATGGCGACCTTCCCAATTATTATGTATAGGCAAACGTAAAAACCTAAGAATCCAACAGAGGGCAAATTCCAATATGGCATCCTTCACAATTTCATGTATAGTCAAACGCAAAAACCTAAGAATCCAGCAACGGGCAAAATCCAATATGGCGGCCTTCCCAATTTTTATGTATAGTCAAACGCAAAAACTGAAGAAGAGCTCAGTCAGCCTTTCCCAATATAGCGCCCTTTAGTAGTCATCATCTCCCAAGGCGGCGCCCGTGCAGCATTTCCTGCCCAATTGCGCTCAAACAGCATACACAGACAATTTTTTTCACAAACGCTAAGTCCAAATAATACAAATACACACAACTTTCTAGGCGCAAGGAGGAACGCCAACATACTTTCACACACACACACACACACACACACACACACACACAAACACACACACACACACAAACACACACACAAACACACACAAACACACAGACCCACACACACACACACACACATATACACAAAGTCAAGGCCCACGAAACTCTCAACCTTCTATTCCCAAGGAATTTCTTCCACACATAGGAATATTCAAGTATCTCATATAACTTTCCAACGCCAAAGATGGCGCGCCAGCTAGCTTACTTGGACATGCAAGAGCACAAACCACACAACCGTCACACATGTCTTTCAACAGGTGGCGCTTTTTCTTAAATCTTGTCATATTACATATCAAATATACAAAATTCAACAAGCATGTATAATTCAACATCACGGACCTTTTCAATATGTGTGCGAACGAGTGGAAGTAACAGAGGGCGGATAAAGCACATAGGCGCATGAACCTTCAAGTTCTAACATATACACTTATACTTTGCTAAAATTTTCTGTCTCAGATGTTAAACTTTACATGGAACAGCGAAGGATGTCTGTTTGTAAGGCAAGTACTTGAAGAGTATGATGTCATAGCGATATGAGTTGAACACTGACAAAGTGAAATTACGAATATGTTAGATGTGTGAGCGGGCAGAACTTGAACTTTTTAATGTAATACACGAACTTTTGCAATTGTGAGAAAACAAATTTATAATTTACGTAGCGGGAAACACAGAAATGCATGTTGAATGTGGCAAGTTGGAGAAATATGGAGTGGGCGAAGGGGGTATTCTTATGTTTGTGGAAACAAACTCATACATTATTTGTAAAATGGCAACAATTTTGGTAAAGCGTGAACTTAGCGAGCGAAGAAATGCAACTTAGGGGCACAAGTGGCCAATTGCAAGGCTTTTTAGGGTTAAGAGCGTTAGGCTGGTGAAGCGCAGGGGTGGGGAGGGGGCTCCATTCTTAAGTTTGCGAAAACAAAGGTGTTCTTTATTTGTAACATGACGCCAATTTTTGCAAAATGCCAAAATATTGTACGAAAAAACACGAATTAGGGGTACGAGTGGCGCATTGCAACGCGTATTAGGGGTAGCAGACACGCGAAACTTAGCAGAAACCTGCATTCGTCCACTCTGAAAACGCTAAAGCCGAAAATTTTTCACCGTACAAAATCGACCGGCAGCACCTTCGAGGCCCGCTTTCCCAATTAGATCAGGCTTTGGCTCTTAGAAGTTAAAGTCGAATACGCTCCGACACAGCTCTTTCAAAAATTTCCTTCACCCGCAATACGCATGAGTCTTTAACTTCATACGAGCCAAAGCAGGATCGATTGGGATCGCGTGCCACGTCATCAGCCTCGCCGCAGGGTCCGTGGTCGTCCGTGAGGGAAGGGGCGCTCGCTGCCGCCGCCGCCGCCGCGCCGCTCGAAGGTGCTGCCGGTCGATTTTGTACGGTGAAAAATTTTCGGACTTAGCGTTTTCAGAGTGGACGAATGCAGGTTTCTGCTAAGTTTCGCGTGTCTGCTACCCCTAATACGCGTTGCAATGCGCCACTCGTACCCCTAATTCGTGTTTTTTCGTACAATATTTTGGCATTTTGCAAAAATTGGCGTCATGTTACAAATAAAGAACACCTTTGTTTTCGCAAACTTAAGAATGGAGCCCCCTCACCACCCCTGCGCTTCACCAGCCTAACGCTCTTAACCCTAAAAAGCCTTGCAATTGGCCACTTGTGCCCCTAAGTTGCATTTCTTCGCTCGCTAAGTTCACGCTTTACCAAAATTGTTGCCATTTTACAAATAATGTATGAGTTTGTTTCCACAAACATAAGAATACCCCCTTCGCCCACTCCATATTTCTCCAACTTGCCACATTCAACATGCATTTCTGTGTTTCCCGCTACGTAAATTATAAATTTGTTTTCTCACAATTGCAAAAGTTCGTGTATTACATTAAAAAGTTCAAGTTCTGCCCGCTCACACATCTAACATATTCGTAATTTCACTTTGTCAGTGTTCAACTCATATCGCTATGACATCATACTCTTCAAGTACTTGCCTTACAAACAGACATCCTTCGCTGTTCCATGTAAAGTTTAACATCTGAGACAGAAAATTTTAGCAAAGTATAAGTGTATATGTTAGAACTTGAAGGTTCATGCGCCTATGTGCTTTATCCGCCCTCTGTTACTTCCACTCGTTCGCACACATATTGAAAAGGTCCGTGATGTTGAATTATACATGCTTGTTGAATTTTGTATATTTGATATGTAATATGACAAGATTTAAGAAAAAGCGCCACCTGTTGAAAGACATGTGTGACGGTTGTGTGGTTTGTGCTCTTGCATGTCCAAGTAAGCTAGCTGGCGCGCCATCTTTGGCGTTGGAAAGTTATATGAGATACTTGAATATTCCTATGTGTGGAAGAAATTCCTTGGGAATAGAAGGTTGAGAGTTTCGTGGGCCTTGACTTTGTGTATATGTGTGTGTGTGTGTGGGTCTGTGTGTTTGTGTGTGTTTGTGTGTGTGTTTGTGTGTGTGTGTGTGTTTGTGTGTGTGTGTGTGTGTGTGTGTGTGTGTGTGAAAGTATGTTGGCGTTCCTCCTTGCGCCTAGAAAGTTGTGTGTATTTGTATTATTTGGACTTAGCGTTTGTGAAAAAAATTGTCTGTGTATGCTGTTTGAGCGCAATTGGGCAGGAAATGCTGCACGGGCGCCGCCTTGGGAGATGATGACTACTAAAGGGCGCTATATTGGGAAAGGCTGACTGAGCTCTTCTTCAGTTTTTGCGTTTGACTATACATAAAAATTGGGAAGGCCGCCATATTGGATTTTGCCCGTTGCTGGATTCTTAGGTTTTTGCGTTTGACTATACATGAAATTGTGAAGGATGCCATATTGGAATTTGCCCTCTGTTGGATTCTTAGGTTTTTACGTTTGCCTATACATAATAATTGGGAAGATCGCCATATTGGATTTTGCCCGTTGCTGGATTCTTAGGTTTTTGCGTTTGACTATACATAATAATTGTGAAGGACGCCATATTGGAATTTGCCCTCTGTTGGATTCTTAGGTTTTTACGTTTGACTATACATAATAATTGGGAAGGTCGCCATATTGGAATTTGCCCGTTGCTGGATTCTTAGGTTTTGACGTTTGACTATACATAATAATTGGGAAGGGCGCCATGTTGGAATTTGCCCTCTGTTGGATTCTTAGGTTTTTACGTTTGACTATACACAATAATTGGGAAGGTCGCCATATTGGAATTTGCCCGTTGCTGGATTCTTAGGTTTTTGCGTTTGACTATACATAATAATTGGGAAGGGCGCCATGTTGGAATTTGACCGCTGTTGGTTTCTTAGGTTTTTGTGTTTGACTTGGAGAAAATTGGGAAGGCCGCCATGTTGGAATTTGGCCGTACATGGATTCTTAGGTTTTTACGTTTGACTATGCATAATAATTGGGAAGGATGCCATATTGGACTTTGACCGCTGTTGGTTTCTTAGGTTTTTACGTTTGATTTGGAGAAAATTGTGAAGGACGCCATATTGGAATTTGGCCGTACATGGATTTTTAGGTTTTTGCGTTTGACTATACATAATAATTGGGAAGGCCGCCATGTTGGAATTTGCCCGTACATAGATTCTTAGGTTTTTACGTTTGACGATGCATAATAATTGGGAAGGGCGCCATATTGGAATTTGGCCGTACATGGATTCTTAGGTTTTTGCGTTTGACTTGGAGAAAATTGTGAAGGACGCCATATTAGAATTTGGCCGTACATGGATTTTTAGGTTTTTGTGTTTGACTATACGTGAAAGTTGAGAAAGACGTCATATTGGAATTTGGCCGTACATGGATTTTTAGGTTTTTGTGTTTGGCTATACATAATAATTGAGAAAGCCGCCATGTTGGAATTTGCCCGTACATTGATTCTTAGGTTTTTGTGTTTGACTTGGAGAAATGCTGCTATAATTTTTGGATAATGAGGTATGAAATACTTATTATTGTGTGATTTAAATGTAAAAATATCTGATTTATTGATATTTTTGAATAAAATGGCGAATAATGATTATATTTCTTAGTCATATGCTGGGATTCTCGTCGCCTTATTGGTTCGTCGCTAGTGTTTCCTGCTTCGTGATTGGTTGGTTCTTACTCGTATAAGATACATTTGTGTGTAGGGGTTTGGAATGGAGGGTGAGGGGAGGGTCTTTAGAGTGAAATGCCACTCATACGAGAATATTGTATGTTGTTTTGTATTGTTCAAGTATAAGAAAATATTTGTGGTATCCCCAGCCAAAAGTCTTATATTGATGGGTGGCCTCCCCGTGGCAGATGGCCGGACTCCGCTGCGACAGAGAGATGAAAGGGTGTAATTACCTACTTGAAAGCCTTGTTCGGCTCGCTGTGACAATGGGCAATGGACTTCGCTGGGAGAGCCGGAGAGAGAGAGAGAGATGGGGAGGGAGAGGGTGTGAGGAAGGTCGGGAGGTAGAGAGATGCCGAGAGGGATACATAAAGAGGGGAGAGAGAGAGGGAGAGGGGTGGGAGAGAGAGGCTGTTGAAGACTGTATGGCAGTGCCTCTGATGATACATTTCCAAGAGAGGGATGCCTGAAGAGATGGTGGGAGAGGGAGAGGGAGATGGAGAGGGAGAGGGGGAGGGAGAGATGTCGTGGAAGCCAGTACAGTGGCGCTACCGATGACTCATTACCGATGACGCATACCCGGCCGGTTGGTCTTGTACCGCTGCTAGTTAGGGGTAACTAATCAAGCCGAGTAGTCCGCAGCGCGCAGGGAGGCGTGCCCCCGGGCCTGAAACAAAAGACCCCGTTCCTATGACAACAGCTCCTTGCGCCGGCTATCGACGATGCGTGGGCCGCCCATAGAACAAAAGACCGCTTCTAAAACAAAAGAAATGAAGGCGCTGGCCGCATAAAGGACTTCTCACTCTACTATTGCCGTTCGACCTCTTCGGCTAACTTCCGACCCATCATACGAATTCACCAAAACTCAACCGCTCGCTATCTCCCCACAGGTCTTTCACTCAAAGTTGAAAACATTGCTCTTTCACAAATCCTATCCTGATTCTTCCTCTTTTCACATCCCTCGGCATTTCAACTCTAAACATCACACACCTTAGCCGTCCATCTATCTGCCTGCCTGACTCCCCGGACTTGACCCGCTGTCTATCGATTTTGTCTTGATTGAGCGCCTGTGAATAAGCTGGTTCCCGTGACTTCGCTTTTGTGGGCTCTGTAGAAATCTCGAGATTACGATTACGATTACGATATGAGGGTGCCCGGTGCCTTACATGGTTGCAGACAGTTAAGTTCTACTCCTGTAATGCATGTAACTTGTGATCATCCGTTCATTGCCATGATTGCAATTATACTGCGTTGTGTCAGTTTGAAAAATAAACGAAGATTATTATTATTCATATTGATTTTGTAAAGGTCGTAGAATATAAAAACATCCGGCTGTGACCTCTGCATAAAAATTATTGTGACATGAGATTCATTGTGCATGATTGTGTTTGTGTGTGTGTTCGTGTGTGCATTGCGTATGATAAAATAATACTATAGGCTATTATAATATTATATAATAAACTCGACTTGTAAATTGTTGTTCAGATAGATGTTGCTCCTCTGTCCATCACTTCTCTTTCTATTCGACGTAGGCCTACTATGAGATCCGTCCCCCGTCCCCAGAGAGATCAGGAAGAGGAAAGAGAGACAGCGGCTGCTGAGGCGGTTTCGTTGAGGATGAGAACTATTCTAACGATTCTCTTCCATCCTTTCTGCATGGTCACCCATCTGATTAGACACAGCCCTCGTGAATAAGCTGGTGCTCTGTGCTTGACTATCAAGTCTTCTTCTTCTTGTCCTTCCGGCTGGAATTAATCCCTCGCAGGGGAGGGGTCAGCCACTCGGATCAGTTTTCTCCACAGAACTCTGCTTGCCGCATCTTCTCTCCTGAGGTTGAGAAGTTCGAAGTCCTGTTTGCTTGACTATCAAGTGGCGCTTTAGAAATGTGAAGATTTCGATTACGGTTTCAAAGATGGAGGATTGGATATCACTAATCGACCAGTAATAAAATATGCAATTAAATTATTTTTCTTTTTATTACGAATTCTAAAGAACCGTTTTGAAATAATTATGAATGACAGGACTTACCGCCATTTTGGCTGTAGACCGAAACAGTGAAGGAAACGACGAGACATAGATTGCACAGAATCCACATTTCAGAGTGTGTGTTCAAGAACGGTCTCTGTTGATTTTCGGTTTAATGATTGTCCTTCAAAATTTCTACTTCGAAATGGAAACTTCTGAAAAATAAAAAAATGCCATGAAGCCATAATTATTATAAATCGTACTTTGTAATCTTCTGTTCAACACGAAAGAAATACACCGCAAGCACGCGAATCGTTCAGTTTAAAACTGTAAATAATTGTCCTACCAGCTTTATCAGTTCACAGGACAATGTTATACATTGTAGGCCTATCTGAAGGCCCTATCTTCTCTCTTCCTATTTCTGTAAGTTCCGCCCAGTCGGTTTTGTCCTTCCTTTTTCGGCATACAATATTTAGGCTAAGTTTCAAAGTGCTTTCAGGAGAGGAGGACCTCACATAAAGTGGCTAGACGACATCACCGGATGAGGGAAAAAGCATCGCTCCAAGAGCTGAGCCACACCGAAATGGACAGAGGACGATGGAGGAGCGTATACTGACGATGGCATCAGACACCTACGGGCGTTGAGCCCATGGTTGCTGATGACGAAAGTGTCATATAGGCTGCCACTTCGTCTCAATGGACGTAACATCTTAATGTTGACCTGAAATGGCTTGGTTTTGGTAAGTGTCGTGGGTGGATGACCTGTACATTAAAAGATAGTGAACAACTATAATTGACGGATGTAGCCGAATATCACTTTTGGGTTTAGGCCTATAACTAACAATTGAATTCACTTCGATTAATCATAGGGCGATGAACGGCCATCACAATGTATTTTAATTATATTAATGTCATGATATAGGCCTATTACTTCATAATACATTCTTATGTTACAGAGCTTCTAGGGAATTTTAAAACTGCACAACCATTTTCTCCCTTTCCTTGCTCCATGACAGGCTAACTTGTTCCAAATCGGATGACATTGGATGATGGATGTAATTATTTCAGTTTTTTAACTACACAAAAATGCTTGTGCAGCTATAAATATTGATTTAGAACTGCAAAATTATTTTTTTGTAGAACTGCACATTAAAAAAGCACTGTAATACTATGATAACATTGAATTATTGTATTTGTACACCAGGGTAGGTCTAGGGCCTATATTTTTATTCTACTGTATTGCATTATATCCAGTCTACAAAGTCGCTTTTCTGGCGTCTCTTCTCGACCACTATGCGGGATTTTGGTGTGTCCCTGAGCCATAAGAACGCCTGACCCTTTGAGAACACGTGAGGTATACGTATGTGACGTAGCCTATGTCGAACGTGCATGCTTCTACTCCAATCTACTATCTGCGTCAGATTACCTCGGTAGCCTACGACACTCACTAACACTTGACTCTGATGCACGCATTCATATCCAGCAGAGCCGACAGTGGCATCTACGTGGGTGCACCCCCTATCGTGCATCAATCAGTTGCACTCTGTTCTTAATGCCGCGTCTCGTTTGATATAGACTGCAGATTTATGTTCAGGCGTGTGTCTAGCTCTCCATGGGAGGCACTGCACTTAGCCTACTGTGTGCGCAGAAAACCATATGAAGTTCGAGACAAATTCTAATGCTCATGTGTAATAGTCTTGCAGGTTGTGCCCCAGATTATATTTTGCAGCTTTGTGTGCCTGTGTCATCCATGTCAGGTCGTATAAATTGTAGCTTCGCTCTGCCACATAAGGCAACCTGGTTGTCACAATAGTTAGAAGCCTCAACAGTGCTAAATCTACAGTGCTAAATCCACAGTGATAAATCCATAGTGCTAAATCGAGGTTTTTCTGTGGTCAATAAATCCTTCTGGAATCAATGCTTTTTTAACGTGCAGTTGTAGGCCTACATAAATCATAATTATCATATCATATCACATCCAATCCCAACACATCGCATCACATCACATCACATCATTATAATATCATATCATAACTATTATCATATCGTATCAAATCATATCACATCATATCATCATATCATATCCTATCACACCGCATTGCATCATACAGATTAGACTATGCCTATAGGCCCACAGTATAGGGCCTCCATAAAATACATTAAGACTTACCCAGTGTATGCTACTAATTTCTACGCTGTATAATTCCTGAAAATGAGACGATTCCTCTCAGCCAAATATTATCATCCGTTTCTATTCGTCAACAGTCTGATGAAGATCTATTGTTGAAATAAACGAATACACAGACATACATGCATACATAAATGTTTCAGGCCACAGTGCAGTTCAGTTTCCGCGTACGCCCACTCCTACTATTATACAGACTGTTCAACTCATTTGCTTGCAGATCGGATTAGCGTAAAAATGACGTGGCTCATGGCTCATCATTTTTAAATGAAGTTTCGTCATAAGCTTTATGACAATCTAGCTGTATTATATTTCAGCCCAGGTCCGGATGTGAGAATGGAGTCGTAGCCTGCAGCTGTCTGGTGAAAATTTTCAAGGCTGCAATTTTATTTTTTTTATATTATAATTGAAATTATAATCAAGTAAATCAGAAAGAGGGCTTACGAGCACACATGCCGGTCATTTCATCCCAACACAGTGACATTGCACTATATGCACAGAACAAACATTAGCGTGTCACAAGCCTTCTCATACTGGTAGGCTATATATTCACGAGGTGGTAGCCTAAACGAACTTTCATCATGTCAATTTACAGAAAATTCAAAATAGTAGGCCTATGCTTATAAATCGAACCAAACAATAATAGAACCTTTAATTAACGCCCACATGCTTACCAGCAGGCTACATTATTCATCTTAATAGAGAAGAAATCATGCATATAAACGCAAAATATATGGGTGATGCAAAACTTTTTCACACCACTGTAGGCTACAAGGGCACCGCTTCGTAGTTCGTAGATTCTTTCGGTCTGCCTCCCAGATCGATCTGAATTCGTTCTTGCACAGTGCTGCTTCAAAGCTTCGCCATGTTCGGTCCATCTACGTACATGTATCTGGAATAATTTAACCAGCAGTCTCCATAATGGATCGCTTGGTAATTATCTGCCCCTTTTCTACAAGCGTTTAAAACCATTCTCTTTGAATGTGGTGTGGTGCTGTCAGGATGGGAGCGTCTCTGAGGAGTTTCTCTCGAAGCAGCGTTATATAGATTCATGATTACGAATACGATTACGATAAAAAGCACCATTCATTTAACCAGAAGGTTCAACCGAGTGCTGTGTGAGAGTCGGTCACATAAAATAATATGCTCACTTATTAACTTACTAAGTTACTTACTAAGTTACTTACTTACTTACTTACTTACTTACTTACTTACTTACTTACTTACTTACTTACTTACTTACTTACTTACAGTGACTCAGAGGCACTTTCTTATTAGTTAGAGTTGGCAAACGCAAGACGCGGGCTTTTGCGCAATGTGTATTATAAGGGGGCCTACTGTAGTAGGCCTTTTATTGTGTAGGCTAAGTTTTATGTTCCTGTTCCGCCCATAATTCTCTGTCGTGCCATTTCATTACATAAAATCTTAATAATAGAATTAAGTATAAGTGTTTAATTAGGAAATTAATTGATGTCCAAGAAGCAATTAGTAACAACCAGTGTTAGGCCACGAAAGCTGATGGCATAATTATAGAGGGATCTAGCGGATGTATAATAATAAATTATTATTGATTATTAATCCATCATACGCATGGGGTCAAGGCGGAGTCATTATTATTATTAGGCTATAAGAGGCAGAGAAATAAAGGGAACAAATATTTCAACATTTAATTGAATTGACCAAATATAATGTGCGATTATTCAAATATTAAAGTTACTGATTGATGCAATTAAGACGCGTATTGATATTCGCGCAATTATAGCCTACCTATATTTTGATCAAGACCGTTGATGCGCAAAGTGATTTCAGGGTAAAATTTTGAGTGGCATACAAGAGCAGAACATAGAGATTAAAAACTCTCACGTGATGTGTTAAATTATCACCTTTCACCTACTTCTAGCACCTATTAAATTTATGCGTGCCTTCATACATGTAGACCTATGCAACGTGCATGTGCAGTACTGCAGTAGGCGTACATACATAATTATGCCAGACCACATAAAATATTTACATACATAGCCTACTGTAGGCGTATATGCATACACAGGTTACTTGCACTCAGACATTCGTTCTAAAACATAATACATTTTGATACACACACGTGGCACACATAATGCAGCAAAATGAGCAGGAACGACTTTTAGATGTTAAAATATTTGTAGTAGTAGGGGAGACCGGGGCTGGTTGCAACAGGTGTTGGTTGCAACACCATCGATATTTCGGCGCTACATAATAGCAACTCAAAATTAAGCAAACCATTTTGTAAAGAATACATTTTAGGCCAATGTGTCCTAATTTCTTAGCAATTAATTGATAATGTCTACCAAAAAATAAAAAATTCGTTTTTGGCAATCGAAAGTAAATTTTTCGGTTTTTAGTTTTTTTCGTTATATAGCCGAATGTTTTGAAGAAATATTTTTCCAGCCCCGGTCTCCCCTAGTCTACATAATATGTAAAATATTTTCGAAGGAGCCTCTAGCATGGTGAACGGTTAATAAGCGATCCCAATGCAAAAGACTAACGCGAGAAGAAACCGGTTTTGAGAAGAGTGAAGGAAGAAGAGAGACTGCTGGACAAAATTATTATTGCAATAATAATAATAATAAAGCTCGATTGCTAGCCGTACAAACGCCACATTCAGGAGATTGGCTTCACGCACTACCCATTACGGCAGCTGGATTTCGGATGACGGGAGAGGTGTTGAGAGTTGCAGTAGGCATTCGTCTAGGAACTGTGCTTTGTGAACAACATAATTATGTGTAAATGTGGTGCCAGAGTAGAATCCTTAGGTCATCATGGATTCTCCTGTCCTAAAGGTGCTGGAAGACACCAACGATATGCTATGATAAACGACGTGATATGGCGATGGTAAAAGACCAGACGGAGTTACCATAATACCCTAGTCCAGAGGTCGTTGCCTGGCTTGGGACGTCACTGTACCGGACACGTTTGCAGCTTCGTACGTACAATGTACATCTAACAGCGGAAAACGCAGGTGCAGCAGCGGAGAAAGCAGCTCGAAATAAGACCAGTAAATATGCTGTCATCTCGCAGTCGCATCACTTCGTTCCTGTGGCCATCGAAACCGGAGGAAGCTGGCATTCCGAGTCCCTGGAATTCGTTCAAGAGTTGGGAAGCAGAATTTCGATGTCGACCGGTGACCAGAAAGAGACCAACCATCTGCTCCAGTGCATTTCAGTCGCGCTCCAAGTAAGAAATTCGTTTTCCGTGTTGGGCACGACAGAACTTATCGGCCAAGACACTGAGAGGCCAAGGACCTAATGTTTGAAACGATTATTTACTCGTCTGTACATGTTTGTGTCAGTTTTTGAAGAAATAAATGTGTTATAATAATAGGCCTAATAATAATAATAATAATAATAATAATAATAATAATAATAATAACGATAGGCCCTAATAATAAGAGTGGTAATAATAATAACAAGCCAAAATCAATTATTGTCCTATCCGGAAACAATTTAGCTTCAAGCCGCCTTAGGCCTACTTGAACAATCGTGCTAACAGAGCCATTCATTTTACAATGGACGAAGGTCAACATAATTATTAAGTCGGACGGAAATTATTGCTCATAATATTATTATGCTGTCACAATTTCGTTGCAGTCATTGCTGACTCAAAATCGAGCATCCTGCTCTATAGACGGGAAAAGCCAAATGACATAAGCGGGACAAAACCTGGCAACATAATGCACCATATCAGTAATCGTAATTGTAATAAGAGACTGACATATTTTGTCCACTGCTAAAATACCGGTAGTGGAAGATAATTTTGCAATAATTGTACGTTTGCATTGGAATCGTACACTGTGGTTCCACCAAAAACGGACATCATCATTTACTAAAGGTTAATTCGAGCGACCATCATTCATCAGCTGGCGCCACGATGATTAATTATAAGAGCCCATGTAGACAAAATATTACGCACGCAAGACAAATCAAATTCGTATTTTTTACACCCCTGATTTTCGCCCACTCCCTCTTGTGGCAATTTGCGCATTTTGTGTAGACTCTAACCTCTTCCATGCGTACGTACATTTTATAAGCTTCTCTAGCCCACTCTCACTTTACAGAGTTAATCAGCTAAAGCAGCAAAAACATTTATTTTAGGCCTACTATTATAGGCCTAACTGCCATTTTAAGCTTCATATTCTCTAGTTAAAACTCATTGACTGTTATTGTTTACTGTTTAGATCTGATTAGAATATAATTATAATGTAATCTAATGCCATCGGACGATTATAATAGGAAAATACAGTCATAAATAAACTAATGTAGTCCACGTGGACGTCTTTATTTTGAATTTATTTCGCGTAGGCCTACACACATTTTATTGAGATCCCTCTCCTCGCCGAAACAACCTGTGCTCAAATCGCCTAAATCCGGTGACTCTCCCTGCCTAGGCCTAAGTAGACAGACTCTTTAACTTCCCCTCCCAACAGTTCTGACTAAAACAATACCGGTATCTGTCCTGTAATGGAAAGGTGTTCGGATAAAAACAGTTAATAGAGTCTAATTTCGTAACGTATTTTCTTCTTAACTAATTAAACAACGTTAACTGTTCCTAGTTACTACATGTAACTCCATTATTCGAGTAAAATACCTCTGTAACTTTATGTCCAAGCCGTTCTCTGCACGATCGTCGAGTCCTATTCGTTCTGCTGACCGACTTGATCTACTTGCAGATCTACCTCGGTCACGAACCTCATTAACACAGCATCGGACTTTTGCTATTGTGAGTCGCACACATTGTGGAAGTTACTATTATTATTCGCAGTGCATTCTGATGGGGGAATTCACCTGCATCTATTTGCCGCTTGAAGACCTTTCTCTTTCATGCAGGCTTACCTGTCGCGCTGATAGCGCTTTGGAATGGCTCTGCTGCGAGAAGCGCTTTACAAAATGTTCATTATTAGATTAGATCGGAAAGCTGGTTGGCTTATGATTGACAGTGAGAGTGAATAGACAAAGAAAGAGGATAAAAGACTGTAGGGAAGGCCGAAGAGTAAGAGCAACCAAGGAGGAAAGCGCACCCATTCACGCCCTAAGATGTACACTCACACACACGCCCGCGCACATAATTGTCCTTACAGACTATTATGAGTCTGAATCGATTCCTGGTTTTTCTAAAAGCAAAATATAGGACTACTAAATCTTTACCAGCTATCGTAGGCCAACTGCGTACGTGTTGGTGTTAATGACGAACAATCACACGAACTAATAATAATTATTGGCCTATAAGCTGACACCAATCAAACAATGGGACACTTAACAATGGTAGACCTAATTGATTTCAAGATAAAGGGGTTTAATTGCAACACGAGAACACGAACTGTTGTTTAATAACAATGTGTCTGTTATCAAAATATCACCAATGTTTCCAGTCAATGTTTGTCAGCATAATTATTGTCATTTAAAGGAGCGATTTATGAATGCAGAGAATAAACGAGAGAAATGAAAATAAAATCAATAGCCTACGTTTGTTACGAACCGACTAGTCTAATTATAAAGTTTATGGGCAATCAGGGTTAGCCTTCTACAGTAGCACGGTCCAATTGAAAAGCCCCAGAAACTAAGTGCAATGCGGAACTGGGTGAGGTGCGATTATCACTTTTCGTCTGGCCCGGCGTGGGCAATGGACAGATCACTCAGGGCCCTGGTCGTCCACGAGAGAGATGTCTGCATAAAACTTGCCTAGTTTTACTCATATTTTCTTGCAGGTGACTGAAGTGGGTTCACATGAGATCCAGATTCCAATAACAGATCGTTGTAGGGTAAATACCAATGGTTTACAGGCTGCTGTTCAGCTCGCCTTGATATTTCCATCAACCATAACATAGTGTCCCTTTGCGAACGTCCAACCCCTAGTGGAGTTGTCAGTTCAATACATGACTAGGGTACTTATCATAGGCGCAACCACCATATGGGACCCACGGGACGCGTCCCCCAACTTTTGAGTGGTCCCCTAACTTTATTATTATGGTACCCCCCCCCCAACTTTTAAGACGTGAGTCATTATGGTCCCCCAACTTTTAGGACGTGATTGCACCTATGGTACTTATTGATATGCAGCGTTCAGCAAGAGACTCCTTGTGAAACAGACTTTCTTAATTAGACACGACGTAAAAAGTAGGCTACATTGACCAACGCATCGTATAATCCATCAGTAACATTCCAAGACAAGTTCGCGTGCATAAACACATTAAACAGTACAATGAATAAAGCAAAACTAAAGCAGTAAACGATAAAAAGCAGCAAACTACATTTGAAATTTCTTCCTTCTTTATATGTCGAAGGAGTTGAGCAACTGCGAGAGAAAGATTTGCTCAAAGTTCCCACACAGTACTCGAAATTTGATATATAAAATGTCTTGATACATGCATGAATACATACATCCAAGCCTGAGTTTGTTACATGTCTCTAATCATAAATCCAACCATTAAGCAAGATCATGATATACATGTAATTATGCTGAATATTCTGCAGCTAGCAAAGAGGCAATTGCACATCGTAATTGTAAAAAGAAAATCTAAAGCGCTACTTGAAGACTTGTGCAGGGCACCAGAGTATTCAACAGCGCTGTGTCGAGTCAGAGAAGATGTCAATTGAGAGAGAGACAGACATACAGACAGAAAGACAGACAGAGACAGAAACAGAGACATAAACAGAGAGACAAACAGAGAAACAGAAAGACAGACAGAGAGACAGACAGACATACATACATATAGATAGAGAGAGAACAAGAGAGAAAAGACAGACAGACAGACACTCGAGGACATGGCACTTAGAAGACTTTCGCTCTTTTTGTAGAGGTCTTTCAAGCGTACTTCCCAACGAACGAACCATCTTCTCCGAAATTCATATCTTCGTCAAATTCGTTGATGTTATCCATACTTTTGAACATGACGGTGCTCCCCATGGATGCCCCGCTGCCTTTCCTCTTGACGTCCGCACTGTTTAGAGAAAAGAAATAATATTATGGACGAACGTTTAGCGAAAGAAGAGTCCAGAAAACAAATTGCAATACAGAAACTGCTGCTGGAACTGCTCGTGCTTTCACTTCAAATTATTATCGGAAACACCTAGACCTCCATTTTTGGCAAGACTGATAGCACTGACTTGGGTTGGTAGCATCTCTGGATTGCTCAGTGGAGCATGACAGGCAGTTAAAGTTATTTCACACAATCAAGTAACTGTTACTTGCTGTCCGATCAAAGAGTAAGCTAATGTGCAGCGCTGGTTCAGGAACCTAATACTGCCACAGGTATTGCAGTGTATCGACAGTGTCATGAATGACAGGATTGTGACATTTCAGCGATCAACTCGCTTGAAGATAACACCAACCATAGCCTATGCCTTATGCTCCATGTGCTTTACGCTGTAGAAGTCATAAGGTAAACTTATGAAACCGGAATGATGTGCAGGGTTGTTTCAGTGCTTTAGAGAATAGGGTTTGTGGTTTTGAGTCTATTACATATTCAAGCAAAACACCATTGTAGCTTAAAGCTTAATTGAATTTCTGTATAGTTAGTAGCCTAGTTAGTAATCTCGATGAGGGTCACATAAATACGCTAGGATCATTGAAATGCAAGAGATTCGCTCTTTTTGAATACTTGCCAAAGGAAGAATTCCTCAAAGTCATTTGACAGAATCTCCTCTTCTGGAATTTTGCCAGATTTTCGTTCATTGCCATCAACTGCATACAACCAAAAAAGTAATGCAATTGAAAATCACTGTTCACGAAAAAGTTACAGCTAACAAGTTAAAGAACGCTTACAGATTACAAGCAAATAGAGAATGCCTGCAACGTACAAGAACAAGCCAACAGTCGTAAAGCTTCAACTTGTGAGTTGAAGAAAAGTTGAAACTTACAGCTAGCAGGAGGGTAGCTCTTCACAAGCAAAAGAAATCTTAAACGTCCAAGTAGTAAGAATGCTGCAACTTCAAAAATAAAGAAGATACCATTCTAAAGGCAGAACGGACCTTGCAACTTTTGATGTAAAAAGGTTGCTATAACTTACAATTACAAATTGAAAAGATTAAACTAATACTCGTGATAGAGTGACATCTTTAAAGCACTGAAACAAGTTACAAGCAACAGGCAGGTCGTCACCTTAGAAGTAGAAACCACCCTTATAGAACGTTAGAA
Organism: Lumbricus rubellus; assembly: GCA_945859605.1. NCBI lineage: Eukaryota > Metazoa > Annelida > Clitellata > Crassiclitellata > Lumbricidae > Lumbricus > Lumbricus rubellus. The sequence goes on along the minus strand of OX243827.1, from coordinate 29,887,475 downwards.
CTTTCAAGTTAAAGAAGTAGTTATAACTGAAAGCAAGTAGAAAATAGAAACGTAGCATAGTTTCCCTTTGAACATGCCAAGTGTTGGTTTAGTAGTCGATAACTTACCGTCATATTCATCTCCTTTATTGAGATAGCAAACGATGCAACAAATCAGAATCAGAAGAAGCACAAAGAAACCAATTGCAATTCCAATGATTATCCAAAGCAGAGGGCCCGGTGGTAGGGGAGGTTTTGTAGTCGTTTCTAGAAACAATAACAAGAAACAAAAGAAAAGCAAAACATATTCATATTTCCATGCACGTACAAAAAGAATTTTATTGCTGGCAATAATTACTGTTTTGGTAGTGGTTCATATACCAACTCCACAATGCAGTCGGTGAACATTGCCGAGTTTTGTGCTTAAGCTTATAGTTCAGAGCTACAGATTGAATTGATTGCTTTCAAAACTGATAGCAAAACATATTTTAATAGCCTATTCAATTATTTTCTTATGTGGACATTTTAGTAGTTTATTGCAATTGGAATGGGCTTCCCTTGACTATGCGACACCTCCCAAACTCCTCAATTTCACAAGTTACTGTGAAGATTGTTTTCTTTTTGTTTGATTTCGGCCGAGAGCACCACTAAGTAGGTATCTTGAATGGGCGCCATATAAATTCTGATTGATTGATTATGACTGCTGCAGCTTGTGGTCGTTTCTTAAGCGCTACATAAAATTATGCTAAGCGAAGTGGACAATGACACGGAAACAGAATGTGTCCGCATGGACAAGAGAGTGAAAAAAATCGATTACATCGTCACTACATTCCCCTGTGTCTGACCCTATCCTCGTCAGTTCTGCTCAAATGCCCCTATCACCATTAGGTAGGACCTACCTTCCTGTCAACGTTACCATGACCCCAGCGAAGCAAAAATTTTCATGTTGTCATTATACAATACAATACAATACAATTCACTTTATTGCAACCAGAAAACAAGAAAACAATAAAAGTACAAAACATGCATGCATTGGCTACAAAGGGGGGCCCAAAAGGGATGGACATCCCGCTGGGAAGGGTCACCCAAGTAAAAAAGTCCCAAGAAAAATTAATCAAGATAGCTTAAAAGAAAGAGACTAAAACAAATTAGGTGATGACAGATTGCAGAAAAGCTTATATTGTCAAGAGCATAAGCTTATAGAGAAACAAACTTAACTAAGTACTTAACTAAAATCTTAACTACACATGGTCATGATTCATTTAATGACAACATGAAGATTAAAGACTGAACAGTTATGTTAAAATCTTCAGAATTGAAGGTATACCGGATTGGAATACAGAAAACTTATTTACAGTTGTTCAATTTATGAAAAGTCAATAATTATAATTACAATAGCACGATTCATGCGGTGTGACTCAAAGCATTCTTGCATGTTAAGTTATTATTGACTTTTTATATAGCGCACCTTCATTGTAATCTACTCAGAAGCGCTCCCAGTCCAACAACGGCTAAATAAGGCAGGTCTTAAATGAGAAAGAAACATATTGGTGTGACCTCTAGGCACAAAACGTAGTGCAACAGGGAGCCAGCCCATTCTAGGTTCTAGTAGGCTACCAGCCACTGAGAAAGCACGCCGTTGCATTACGGCAGTTCGAGAACGAGGAGTCAAGAGTTCAGCTTGATCAGCCGATCGAAGGTCAGATCGCAGCAGTTATTAGGTATAAATGAAAATTTGCTCACCTATGGTTCCATTTAGAAGGAAGGTTGCGGTGTCCTGAGTGTATCGATTGTCTCCAATGCATCTGTATTCTCCATAATACTTCTCGCATGTAGTGGAGCAGTTGTGACCAAAGTTCATAGTCAAACTGCCGTCCATTACAAACACATAGGGCGATTCGTTGTACACTCGTTCCTGGCCTTGGATCCCAATTTTGTGCCATCGAATTGTTGGTGGTGTGCTTGGATCAGATGTTGCTGTGCAGTCAAACTGGAGCCGGTTTTCCATTGTAAGATCAACTGATACGATGGATGAATAGGGCTGCAACGTTACTTTTGTCCTCACTAGAAACAAATTTGTTTTATGATAATGTAGAACAATGTTGATAAGATATTTTTGTTTCGACAACCTGTACACGGGACCATCGTGGTTCCCTCATTTCCCCTTCTTTTTTGCACATACGCACCACTCTGATTTATAACACACCTGCAAACACTAATGTAAACTTGAATGGACATGATTGTAGTGCAATTTTAGTCAGACCTAGATTCAAATTCGCATTTAAGGTAATCACCACGGCGTAAAATATGATAATCAATAATTGCTCTTTTGTTTTCTGAATATCATTCACTTGACATAATCAGGAACCTTCAAAGGTTTCCTAACTTCTACAGAATTACTGCAAGACATACTGTAGCCTGTGCAGTGTGCATGTTCGTCCCTTGAATGTTTTCGCTAAGTCCAGCTATTGCTTGTTGGTGGGCGAATTTCCTTTGACGCAACCTGCCGACCATTATTCAAAATCAGAAACATTCCTAGGCTAAACCTAGCCTGATTACTGACTGAATGATCCCAATAATTCATCTTCAGTTTAACTAATATGGTGATTTAGAAAAATTAATCTTGTTTACTAACGTAGAACGTTCAGATATCCCGAAGCAAATGCGTATCCATGAACGTTGCTTGCATTGCATTGAATAACCATCAGATCCGTTTTACTCTCTCGGTCGACGCAGTCTCGACAAACGTCTCTTATCGTCAGACTTTTCGCATCGTTGCTGAATGCAAATCTTTTTGGAGCCGTTTTCACTACAAACCCATAACCATAATGTGATATCATAACCGAAACGAAAGGCGATTTTAGGAATAAATTTTTGCACTCCCTCTGACTTGAAGCAGCGCTCACAGATAGCCTAAGCTGGTATCCTGCATTGCGTTTGGCTTTCGAATCACGCTTTAGAAGTTTGGATTGTGGCTACTATTCCCAACTTCTCATTTAGCATTTTTAAGTCATTAACTGAATTTAAACATCATAAACGCTGACTGAGCTTATTTGCTTTTACCGTCAATCGATTTTCCATTCAGAAACCAGACAACAGTTGCCTCTGGTTTGGCGGAAGCGGAACAGTTGAAGGTTACGGAGTCGCCTTCTGTCACATTGACATTGTATGGACCATCAGACTCATGGCTGAAGACAGGCACGGCTAAAAGTAACGATTTACAAAGTTATACTTATATTTATATAGCTCTACATCTAATGCCAAATAGTAGTAGGCCCTATCAAAGAATTCAGAGCGATGCGAAAATTTAAATCAGTAACCCACAATACGTTTGAATAATTATTGATGGCTGATTGTTTTACATTTGCTTTGCTTTGCAATCGGATATGGGAGACAGAAGAATGGCCTAAAGACTGGGAAAAATCCATATTCATACCCATTTTCAAAAAAGGCGATGCCAGAGAATGCGAAAACTACAGAACAATAGCATTGATATCTCATGCAAGTAAGATTCTACTTAAAATTATACATAAAAGAATGGAGAGCACGATTGAGAGGGAACTGCCGGTGCATCAGGCAGGTTTCAGGAGACGGAGAGGAACAAGAGACCACATAGCGAACCTCAGGTGGATAATGGAAAGGCAAAGAGAATTTGGACAGCAGGTACACATATGCTTTATAGATTACAGCAAGGCCTTCGATTGCATCGATCATGCTCTGATGTGGAAGACTTTGCGCGATATGGGGATACCAATACACCTCATAAAGCTCCTCAAGAACTTATATGGGAACCAGATGGCTGTGGTCAGGACAGAACACGGTGAAACGACAAGTTTCCAAATAAAGAAAGGAGTACGACAAGGATGCATACTATCGCCATACCTGTTTAATCTATACGCTGAAATGATAGTGAGAAAAGCAGGCCTAGAGGAGACAAATGCGGGAGTGAGGATAGCGGGTAGGACACTGAATAACCTAAGATATGCAGACGACACAACACTGCTGGCAGGGGAAAAAGAGGATTTAAAAGCTATCATCAGAAAACTACAAGCAGAAAGTGAGAAAGCAGGATTGTTTTTCAACTTAAAGAAGACCAAGATCATGACAACAGAGAAATGGACAAGCTTTGAAGTGGACGGGGAGGAGTTGGAGGTGGTGACAAGTTTCTGCTTCTTGGGAGCCATGATAGAAAGCGATGGTGGATGTGACAGAGAGATACGACGAAGGATAGCTTTGGGAAAGACGGCAGCGAAGGGGCTGGAGAAAATATGGAAGGATAAACACGTGAGCCTAATGACGAAGACAAGAATTGTAAAGGCAATGATATTCCCAGTGGTGCTGTATGGATGTGAAACGTGGACAAAAACAAAGGCCTTAGAAAGGAAAATCGATGCTTGCGAAATGTGGATATGGAGGAAGGTATTAAGAACTTCGTGGATTGAAAAAAGAACAAATGAATCCGTATTACAAGAGATCGGACAATCAAGAGGGAATATGTCATTGGAACAGAGAGCGGCAAGGCAGAAAATGGCGTTCTTTGGACATGTGATGCGAGCAAACGGCTTGGAAAAGGAGATGATGTTGGCCTGCGGAGAGGGAAAAAGGAAGAGAGGACGCCCAAGAAGAAGGTGGATGGAAGAAATACACGAGAGAACAAAGATGAAACTGGAGGAATTGAGAGACGCGACGGAAGATCGTAACACATGGAGAAGGTTTATCACAGCGGTCGCTAAGGTTCCAAGAATCGATGGCACAAGGTGACAAGGTGATTGTTTTACTATGACAAGATAATTTATTGTCTGCCCGTTCCTCGGTGGCTAATAATTAGCCTCGTTAGCTACACCGGTAAGCGCGAACGGCATTCGTCTGTTGGATACAACGGACTGCGGTTCAAGCCCCGGGCTGGGAGTTGACATTCAGAAACTTAGATTATCTCGGGTTATCACGTGTGGGACGCGGAGGCGCAAGCTTCTGCGGAGCGACCTTGGGCAAGTTGCTTACCCATCATTGTCTGCGGAGAAGGCAACGGGAAATCACCTCACTCATCTCATCCCCAGGGGCGTAAAGCCAATGAACCTGCCTACGGGCAGAGCACCATCATCATCAATAATTAGCTTACTCTGTATGATTTTTGAAGGGCAGGAACGTGCAAAGTGATGATGAATGAAATCCGGCATGATTCGTAACTGAGTCTGTCTGTATTTTCGATTCGTGCGTCCAGTGACTTCAGCATAAGACTTAGTGTCAATAATAATGTTCGAATGAACGTAGGAAAAAAACAAGACTCAGATGTACCTTCAACACGAACATTCAGAGTGTGGCTAGCAGTCCCTTCAGTATTGCGGGCAGTGCAGACGTAATCTCCTGCATCAGATTCCATTATATTTGAAATGTTGAGTATAGTTTTAAAATGGTCGGACGGAGTGTTGAACCGTCCAGAGGGCAAGTTGTTCTTTGGTCCCGACCAAGTTATATCGGGCAACGGTCTAAAGAAACAACGAAGAAGTAGATGCGCATTTTAGACGAAGAAAGAGACGTGCAGTGTTCATGATTCGGAAAATTGTAAACTGAAAATAATCCATCATCCCACGATCTAAAAATTCAATTTAGATTCTTCGAACAACCCTGAATGGTAGCACAGTAACGGACACTATTGTAATTATTGTAGCCTCTAAATTGTAACTTGTACATTGTGGCTTAGGTCTTCTTCTTCTTTTTCTTCTCTGCCCTTAGGCAGGTTCGAATGTATGACGTCTCCATTCTTCCCTGTTCTGTGCATTCCTTTTCAGCTTCTGATAACCGTCTTTCATCATCCAGTCCAACAGTCTTTGTCTTGGTCTGCCTCTCGTTCTTTTCCCCTCCAATTTCTCCTCTATGATTGTTCTTAGCATCGAGTCTCCTCTGAGTGTGTGTCCTATCCATCTTCTTTGTCTTTCTCTAATTGAGTGTATCATCGCTCTCTTTTCTCCAACTCTTCTCAATACCTCCTCATTCTTTACATGATCCCTCCAGCTGATTCTTTCTATCCGTCTCCATAGCCACATTTCAAATGCTTCTATTCTCTTGATGTCTTCCATCCTCATAGTCCATGTCTCCGATCCATATAGCATCACACTCCACACTAAGGTTTTTACCATTCTCTTTTTCAGTTCTTTACTGATTCCACCTCTCAGTAGCTCCTTTCTCTTTTCAAATGCATCTTTTCCTAGTACAATCCTCCGTTGTATTTCTCTGTGACATCTCGCATCCTCCGTAATAGTACTGCCGAGATAAGTGAATTCCTTGACTTGTTCCAGTTCTTCTCCATCAATGTATATTTTTAGCTTAGGTAGCACATAGCATCTTCTTCTTCTTCTTTGGTTCTCTGCCGTCAGGCAGGTTCATATGTCCAATGACGCCACGCATATCTGTTCTGTGCATCCATCTTTAGCCCTCTGTAACCGTCCTTTGTCATCATCCAGTCCAGTAGCATTGTTCTTGGTCTTCCTCTTGTCTTTTCCCCTCCATTCTTCCTTTGATGATATCTCGTACTATGGTGTCACTCCTCATGATGTGGCCAATCCAGTTTCTCTGTCGCCTCCGTATTGTCTCCAGCATTGATCTTTCCTCTCCCACCATCTGCAATATTTCTTCGTTCGTCTTGCGCTCCCTCCAGCTGACACATAGCATAGACTTACATAAATATTGTTCTTCCAAATAACTGCAGCTCTATTCTTCCAAAAACATTATCGATGCTATACACCACTACAATATTAACTGTGCTATTATATTCTCAAAAGCAGCCCAAAAGCAGGGCAGAAGTCTCGGAACAAACAGTTACGACAAGCGTTTCCCGGCTGTTTCAATCCAAGTCTATATGAATAATTAGCCTACATGTATAGGCTCAGGTTAAAATTTAATATTGGATCGGTTTCGGGGACTACGGAAAGTGGTGATGAAATGCGCATTGGGCACCTACTGGCTTTCAACCCATGAATCATGATGACGATGATTAAATATTGACACGTTTAAGTAAGCTTAGTATATAATTTAACTAATGTAGGTCTATTATTATATTTACAACTGCCGTGCTAAGCAAAAAGACAGTAACTAAAAAAATACGATTTTGCGTAAAACGATAAAGAAGAAATCGGTATAATTCAACCAGAAATAAAGGTAGAATCTTTCTGAATTTTTGCAAACAGTTATATATAAACTACTGAATTTTGGAACTAAACTCGTTTTTCGTTAAATTTGTGTAAAAATTTTATAAAAATGAGATAGGCCTACTGCTTTTTTGCTTAGTATCGAAGAATTGAACATCGGTTTGATGCTAAGCAAGAAAGCAGTAACTCATCGTAGGGTAGAGAGGGCTGGTGAAAAACAATTGTTCTCTTTGAGATACAAGAATGAAATTTGGTATATACCACAAACATTTCCTAAGAAAAATATTTGGCTATAGGGTCATTGCAGATTTGCCCTCTGGCCCCAATGGCAGCCATTTTTCCAAAATGGCCGACAGATATAGCTTCTATTTAACTTAGAAGTGTCATCTTAGTGTCTAATCATACATGTTTAGGGACGATGATTCCAATAGTGCCATCTAAAACCAACTCTGGCTTCAACGGCGGGCATTTTTCGAAATGGCCGACCAAAATTGTGATTTTTAATATCTCAGCATTAAATCCATTTAGAATCGTCATCTTAGTGTCAAATTACAGATGCATCGTTGCTCGCACAAATACCCGTCTTTTCTGTATTAGAGCCACTGGTCCTTCAATCTGGAATAAAATCCCTCAAGAAGTTAGGCAATCTCCATCACTATCATTGTTTAAGAAAAAGTTTCGCTCTCACCTTGTCAATAATGGCAACATTGTGTTATGATGTAACAATGTGTTGGTCCATGTAAGCCACACACACGCACACACACACACACACACACACACACACACATGTCTTGCACTTGTTGACTCTTTAACTTTTTTTCTTCTTCTTATGTAGTTAAGAGTTTACATTGTCTGGTTTAGTTAAGATACCAGAAGTAGTTGTAATCATTCACTTCTTGTTAGTAGCAATTGTCGGCCGTTTCATCTTTTCGTTTCACATGTACGTAGGTGTCCCTATCAGCGGGGTCAGTGATCCCTTCAGGGCCCATCCTTGTGGCCATTCTAATTTGAAAATGTGATTTGTAACTGCATAATTGTAAAAGATTGTTTGGTTACAAAATAAAATGATTTGATTTGATTTGATTTGATAAATATACATATTTAGGGACAATGATTCCAATGGGGCCTACCAAAACTTCTTCTGGCCTCAATGGCGGTCATTTTCAAAATGGCCGTCCAAAATGTGAATTTTGCAAATCCTCTTTTTGAGTCGGCCATTTTGGAAAATGGTGGTCAGTGAGGTCACTGGGAACTATGTGATGGCCCTATTGAGATCCTTGGCTGAAATATGCATGTTTTGACACCAAGATGACAATTCCAAGTGAACTGAAAGCCGAGATATTAACAAATCCCTCTTTTTGGGTCCGCCATTTTGGAAAATGGCCGCCATTGAGGCCATGGGGAACTTTGTGATGGCCCTGTTGGGATCATTGACCTCAGATGTGTATGTTTTGACACCAAGATGATGATTCTAAGTTAATTGAAGGCCGTGATATTGACACATCCTTCTTGTTGGGTCGGCCATTTTGGAAAATGGCCGCCATTGAGGTCATAGAGAACTTTGTGATGGCCCTATTGTGATCCTTGACCCGAAATGTGCATGTTTTTGACACCAAAATGACGATTCCAAGTGAACTAAAAGCCGAGTTATTGAAAAATCCCTCTTTTTGGGTCGTCAATGGCGGCCATTTTCCACAATGGCCGTCATTGAGGTCATGGGGAAGTTTGTAATGGCCCCATTGGAATCCTTGACCTTTAATGTGTATGTTTGACACCAAGATGACGATTCTAGGTGATTTGAAAGCCGATATATTGAAATATCTGTAAATCGGCCGGCCTTGAATATACATGGAATACTAAGCAAGAAGACAGTAACTCAAGTTACTGCGTTTTTGCTTAGCACGACGACCCAATTTTGAGATACTGTTAATTTCGTTTCCGTTTTTCCATGTTCCCGGACCGATACCGTTTCCTTGCTTCCAGGTATGATAGAACATGTTGTCAGGATGTGAAAACAAGTGCTAACTCAAAAACGGAACTTGAGTTACTGTCTTTTTGCTTAGCACGGCATAATACTAAACAGACAATTCTCTCTTTGAAACTCAAATCGGCAAACCAGTCGTGCAAGCAGACTGAATTTTCTAACATTGTGTTTGTTGCTACTAGTAAAACACCCAATATTATTGTCAAAAATGCGCAAATGATTCGCGAACTGTTTTTTTACAGTTGGATTCCCTTTTTTATCTACGGTCCACAGAGAATCAAAACTACTACACTCAATTAGAAGATACTTTTAGAATCATTCAATCCATGCAGCACAGGGAAGACAGTCTTACTTTCCCGAAAAGAAGCACTTTAGTTCGATATCGCGTCCAATGAGAGCGACTTCTTGAGACTTAAAGTATGTAATGTTCGGAGGAAAATCTGGAGGAGTCCCGGAACCTGTCAAACAGTATTGCTTCAAATACATAACAGTTGATTTCAATAACAGTTGCCTTACAAGTAAATTCGTGACATCAAGCTGATAAATAGGCCTAATTGGCGCTCTGCATGGGATGCCATAATACCACACTTTTAATAGCTGTCAATGAAACACTAACCTCTTGCTTCTATACGCTCTTCAGAGTTTGTAGCATAGAAGACGGTCCTCCCTCCCTCCCTCCCTCCCTCCCTCCCTCCCTCCCTCCCTCCCTCCCTCCCTCCCTCCCTCCCTCCCTCCCTCCCTCCCTCCCTCCCTCCCTCCCTCCCTCCCTCCCTCCCTCCCTCCCTCCCTCCCTCCCTCCCTCCCTCCCTCCCTCCCTCCCTCCCTCCCTCCCTCCCTCCCTCCCTCCCTCCCTCCCTCCCTCCCTCCCTCCCTCCCTCCCTCCCTCCCTCCCTCCCTCCCTCCCTCCCTCCCTCCCTCCCTCCCTCCCTCCCTCCCTCCCTCCCTCCCTCCCTCCCTCCCTCCCTCCCTCCCTCCCTCCCTCCCTCCCTCCCTCCCTCCCTCCCTCCCTCCCTCCCTCCCTCCCTCCCTCCCTCCCTCCCTCCCTCCCTCCCTCCCTCCCTCCCTCCCTCCCTCCCTCCCTCCCTCCCTCCCTCCCTCCCTCCCTCCCTCCCTCCCTCCCTCCCTCCCTCCCTCCCTCCCTCCCTCCCTCCCTCCCTCCCTCCCTCCCTCCCTCCCTCCCTCCCTCCCTCCCTCCCTCCCTCCCTCCCTCCCTCCCTCCCTCCCTCCCTCCCTCCCTCCCTCCCTCCCTCCCTCCCTCCCTCCCTCCCTCCCTCCCTCCCTCCCTCCCTCCCTCCCTCCCTCCCTCCCTCCCTCCCTCCCTCCCTCCCTCCCTCCCTCCCTCCCTCCCTCCCTCCCTCCCTCCCTCCCTCCATCCATCCATCCATCCATCCATCCATCCATCCATCCATCCATCCATCCCATTTATTTTATGATGTTTCATATAACGCCTCTTCAAGGTATTTGTATGCGACTAACAGAAAGCAAGATCTAAGAAATCCTTCGGACTCGGTTTTTGCAGGTACGAATGGAGGCTGAACGGCGTAGTGCTCCACCTGAATCTTCCAAAATTTAGAGTTACCGAAGGTGACTTAACGATACTCAGTGCGACACGGTTGGACGACGGTTACTACCAATGCTTTGCTACGAATCAATATGGCACGGCTCTTTCAATCGTGACTCATATTCAACACGCATTTCTTCAAGAGGCCACGCAAAGCTATTCCAATGTTACAGCTCAAGACGGTCTCCCCTTTGTCATTGAAGCTCAGAGCGATCCCGCCGAAATCACGGCTAAATAAGACAGTTTTAAGATTCGTCAAGGATATAGTGGCGTGGCCTCCGGACATTAAACGCAGTGGAACAAGGAGACCATAAAAGGTTGTACGACCAGCGATCCATGCATGCATGCCCACCGTTGAAATGGCAGAGCGATTGTTAGAGGCTTCTATACCTCAGAAGCATTGTCCTCCTGCGGCTAAACCCTAAAAATACACAATATTTTATATATCTTGGTGGTCGACTCGAGCTCAATCAGACTGACACTGATTTTCCTCATATCAGGTTTCCCACATCCACTTATCCAATTTTGTTCGTGGCCTGATAATTGTCCTGAATCCTACTCTTCCTTTTACTAATCGGGTCAACTCGGTTTAAAAATCTTGGTTTTACCATCTGAGCCACCCATGCACTACGTTCCAGTGTTATTTTAGTTCCAGCATTAATTTTTATTCCTATTCTTATTCTATTCCATTGTTGTAATTTTTATTCTAGTTTTAGTTCTTCTTTATAAATAAATTTCTTTCTTATTCTAGTTCCACTTCCTATTTAGAAATAATTTTAGTTCCAGTTCCAGTTCCAGTTCTAGTTCCACTTCCAATTCCACTTCTCATAGTTATGTCTAACATGAATGATTACAGTAACACACAAAACCTATTTATAAGATAAGTAATAATTAGAAATAATAATCAATAGGAGAGAAAATATTATAGTTTTAAATTTCCTTTTCTGATGCCTTCAGTCTGAAAAACTATTAATTTTTTTTAAAAGTTTCTATTTCTATTCCGTTCTCGTTCCAGAAAAATATTGAAATTTTTATTCCTATTCTATTCTCGTTCCAGAATTATTTTTTATTCCAGTTTTCGTTCCATAGAACGAAATTAAAATAATTATTATTCTTATTCTATTCTCAGGAACTAAAATAACACTGCTACGTTCTATTCCCAGATCTCTTTAACTACATTCATACCAATAGGCTACTACTATTATAGGCTACTTTAGCCTACGTCTTGATCTGCACTCAGAAGAATTTTGGGGCACTGCAATGGCAGCATGTATTGGTATATCTTATCTGCCTCCAATATTCACAAACTCCAATCAATTCTCATTAAGCTTAGCTTACGGAAGACATTTCAGAGTTGGTTATACTAGATCTCCCCTTCACTGGCTCCCATTTCAAACCCTTTCTTCATGCGTAACTGCCTTTCTGGGAGTTCCCAGTAAGAGGTCCTTTAGAACTTTGGAATCCAACTTACATGCATCTTTTCGCTGCTTAAGAATCTTTCTCTTTTCCCCTTGGCCTGTCACTCTGAGAGCGCTTTTAACTGCAGGGCTATTCAGATAGCCCTGCAGTTAAAAGCGCTTTACAAATTAATGTTCAATTTAGATTAGAATGATTAGATTAGCCTACTAGCGATGCAGATGCGATTTGCGACGCGTGGCCTTATGGTTCTCCCGAGCTTGTACCCTACAACGGTTTTCTCTAGGGACCTTCCTTGCCCGTGCTGTTCCATAAGACTTTCCTCTCCTTTTCGGTGACTAAGGCGCTGATGTGAGTAGAAAGCGCTGCCGATTTGTTAGTGGTGCTATTCACAAATTTTCATTTTGCGATCCGAAATAGCTTTAGAATGTTTGTCGATACCTGTTGTTACCATAACTCTTGTGTAGCTTCCGCCCAATCTTTGGTCAGTAACTGCGTTGTAGACTATGCTCTTGTAGATATTTCCACTGAGTTCGTCAGCTTTTTCAGCATAGGCAAAATGAAGATCCCCTGAAGTAGACAGAAATAATTCAACAATTGCGAAAATAATTCGCTCGAAAAGAATAATTTTCATAGCAGAAATGGAACTAATTTTCTTCAACAATCGCCTGAAGGGACCCATTAAAATTTGTCTTCCATACGTAAATGCGTGTCTAATATGAACTCTGAGTGTTACTGTTCATGATACATACCAATGTAACGTCCTATAAGACCGCTACAATTTAACGTCCTTTTAGGCCGCTCGGCGTACTTACTTATTAATTTGCGGCCTTGCTAAATTTGCGACCGGCCTCCGGGTTTAGCCGCTTTAGAACTGGACTCCGGTGCAGTACTTCGCTGCAACAGAGAGTGTCGCATTGCGACACTCTATTTTTAGATTCTGCCGACGTGTAAGTCGCTGATTGGTCGACGCGGCCCACGTGACCGCTGCAACCGCCGAAAAGCGCAGTCGTCTCCAGGTTTTGATCAGGGTAGGAAGTCGGCTCGTGAAGACAAGAATTTGTGCAGTTTTTGGGCCTGAAATTGCTAGTTTGTGCGGCTGATTGCCTGATTTCTTGAATAAGAAGATATCGATGACGGAGCAACGGGTTTTGGCACCGTTTGCGACTGGTTCTTTGTGAATCTTTGATGACATATATGCAATTTCGGCAAGAAGTGACCTGTTCTTCTTTACATATTCGAATTTCGACTCTGACTCAAAATTGCACGGAAGGGCAGGAAAGTATCAAATAGTTTAATTGCTCCATAACAGAATCCGAAACCAATTAGAGTTAATTAATTGAAACTAAAGATAATATTCGATAACTGATGATAAGAATTGGAATTTATGTTGATGTGGAATAACGGTCGATACGAATCGAACCGGAATGTAATGGATTATCATAGTGTTAATAATCGAGCGTGGTTACTAGAAACAAGGTTACGCACGCCTGTTGATTACCTGCTTTAATTCCGCTAGAGTTAAAAGACACTGAACACTTAGTAAAGATCAATATTTAGGCCTAGTCACGTATGTTAATTGTTAACCCTGTTTGTCAGTTATAATCAGTTGAATTGTTTAATTAAATATATCAAATCAAACGTTAATAAATCATGAATCATGGAAGCTTCTATAAGGTCTGAGGATGACGCTGATGAGGATTTAGAGGAATACTTAACCAAGGAGAAGAAGGGAGGAACCCCTGACAGACCAGAGGAAGGTGAGGTAATGCAGGAAAAGAGAAGGGAAGGGTTGATCGCACTTAAGGATGGGGGATTTAAACAATCTGTTGAAGGGGAGTTGAACCCTGATGGGCTTCCGTTAGGGGAAGCCGTCGTCCTCAGACCGAGGACCGCAGACATATGTCGCCACTCGACCGAAGCCATTCCTGGTACCAATGAGAGACATCCCCGTCCTGAGGTGGAAGACCCAACCCTAATCTATAACTTTACCACAGGGAAAGCGTTGACTGCCATGGATCTTACCTACTTAGATGGACCTGTAGAGCTACCTGACGACACAGAACCCCTTCAACAGTGCGGCGCCTCATTTGAATTTCCAGGGCGGGCACCTACCACTTGGGAGGCTGAAGAGCAATACCAAGGGTGGGACCCCCGGTCACGTGGTTTTCTTTCGAGGAGGGGGCAGGCCCTTACAATTGGCACCAGACTAAGTGGGGTAAAAGTAAGCTCAGGTACACTTGGTCCTAGACTAAGTGAGGTTTTGGAACTAGGTTCAAATACAGCTAACGCTCGGGGCCAACTTAGTCAAGATACAAGGGCCAGAAAAGAACCCGAAATGGTTAGGAATGAAACTGTCTATCATAGAGATTTAAATACGTTTTATGAAAGTTTTGACTATGAGTCGTATTTGCGCATGAAACAAAACAGGTTAAATAGAGATATAACCGAACAATTGAAATGCAATAGTGAAGACTCAGAAGTAACTGACATGCGGCCTCTGCATCGATTTGTGCTCGATTCAAATGCGATAGCTATAGGGCAAGACTGTTTGAAAGCATGTACTAACTCACGACTGTTAGTTTCAGATAATGGGGATCCATCATCGCTGAGGGCAAATCATCTGGTGCTTCGAGGTGCACATCCCAGTCAGACAACGACAACCATCTCGTGGGCTGCCACCTTTTCCCCGTCGTCGCTCAACGTCATGGCTTCCGAAAAACCTTTCCTGCCCTCTGGCGTCGCTCCACGAATGTCTACGCTCACCCTTTCTTCCGGTCAGCCGCTCATGTCGACACAGAACCTGTCGTCGGAAACCCACGTGACACAAAGCTGCGAATATCAACGGTGGAAGGCAAGTCAACCTTCGTACATGCCTTACACGCCATATCAGCATCTGGTCGCTGATCCAGCCGCTCATGATGAACAGATTTCAACGCTGAATAAATCTGTGCAATCGTCGGCGACACAAACAGTTCCGATAAACTCTGTGGTGAAATCGAACAGTGCAACTGCTGTCGGAAGCGAAATCAGATCCGATGAGCATCAGAAGAATTTCAATCAAGAAGAATTGCTCCAGCTCCTGCTGCAGACACTCAGAGAAACTCCAGAGAATCCATCTACAACTACCGACAACACAGTCCAAGAAATTGCTAGTGAAAAGAAAGAACCTGCTGGGAAACTACAACCTGAATCTTCAAATTTTCCAGATAGAAGGATGACATCGCAAGTGAAATTGCACCTACTTCATGAACAATCTCGACAGTGGCAACCGCCACGAACATTTCAGAAAATGGGAGACAATGGTTCCAGTAATCAACAGTGGAATCGTCGTTCGAACAACCGCTTCCAGAGGGTCATCCGAAATGATCGCCGTTGCTATGGGTGCGATCAGCTCGGGTACATTTCTCGGGTTGGCTCTGGTCGTTCAGCCAACGCATCGCAGGGAGAACAAGAAGAAGAACAAGGACAAAAACCGAGCGGGTTCTTAGCCTATCGTGAACCTCGCTCTGGACTGTGCAGAAGAATCGTGGTACCTTGTGACACTCTGGCTGCATCGGGTGGCGGAAAGGAGAAAAGGAACCTGGAAGGAATTCATCTTCAGGAAGATGTGGAGAAACAACCGAAGCCTGCGACGCCAGAAACTTCTCCTCCGACAGAATCTTCGCTCCAAGTCTCTGCTGCCAAGGTGGTAGCCCAGCATCAACAGGATTGGGATGTGCATCCTCCATTCGTCCTCTCCGCTCATCGAGCCGGCGAGAGCGAAAGCACCGGAGTCACACAGAATCATCAGTCAATTAGTCTAGATTTAGAAGATATGCAGATTGCTGATGTTTTGTTGAATGAAGATGATTTTGTGGCTGTACCGATTAAACATGTGCAAAATAATTGTGAATTTGCAAGAAGGTTTATACAGCGCTCGAGTCCCACTAGGAACCACGGGAATGGGCCCGGGTATAGGCAGTGATGTGAAGTAATGTGATGGGTTGTAGATTAGGTTAAGTGTTTGTGTTTTTATTTATTTTCTTTTGTGTGTCTGAACTTTTATATAGCGCTCACATTAGTGGTTATTGATGATACGCTGTGGTTCAGTATGCTTATGTTTATTGTTATCGACACTTGTAGTTTTATGGCATAGTGTTTTGTTGTTGTTGCCACAGAAAGAAAGGCAACTGTTTTCTATGTACTTTAAAGTTGAATGCGCATAATCATAACAGCTAGTAGAGTATAACGCAGCATGTTGAATCATGAGTAGCTTTAGTACAGCAGCAGTTGGTAAAAGCAGTCTCTGGATGTTGACTAGTGAGTTGTATTGGTTGGATGTGTGAAAGGAATTAGTATGTCTGTGTGATGTGTAAGCTCCGAGTAGTCTGTGAGTAAGATAGATTGTAGACTTGTGAGTAGTCTAATGTCTCTGCAGTCAGTTTAGATTATATGAGAGGTGAGACAGGTGACCTGTTGTGTAGAGTAGTGAGGTCTGCTCTGTTGTGCTCCGTCTTGTAAGGTAGACGTGGAGAGGTCATTTCATAGGTCAGAGAGAAACCCGTTAGTTTCTTGGGTATGTTTTACTAAACAGTAAATCCCTTTGTTTAACTTATCTCGGGTGGTCTGCTCTGTTGTACTCCGTCCTGTAAGGTGGACGTGGAGATAAGCATTAAAGCCTTTGCTTAGTAGTCTCAGCCTAAGTGTAATGTGTTCTGTCTGTGATGATGTGTTAACTGCCCATGTTTATGAATGCTCTGAAGGAGTTTGTTGCAATCGTTGGTGGTTGTATGTGGTATCTGAAAGGGTGTGTAAATGAAATACAGCATAGCTAAAACTTGTTGTCGATTTCTCACCCTCAGTAATACTGGAGCAGTAGTGTGGTCTGACTGGTTAGGAACAGGATTTGCAGATGCTGTGTGTAAGCGAATTGTTAGAGCGATGAGATAAATGTTTGCTTTGACATTTAAGGTGTCTTGTGCTGTAGTTCTTGATATGTTTTGATCTGCTGGAATGAATAATGATAATATAGTGTAAGATAATATCGCGTAATGGCGATAGGTTTAGGCTTTGGCGAGAAGCCTGGTTTGAGTTCCTTTGGATGAGAACAAATGCATATGAATTTTTGCTTCTAGACTTGATCTAGGTTAGATCATGGGGGTAGGTAAGAATTGTTTACTTGTCGTTTTACTTGCATTGTTTTCTTTGTTGCCACGAAGAAGGGCAAGATTGCTGTGCTTGTATGTAGTATAGAAGATGTGATTGCATAACCATGATTAATTGTATAATCTACGATGAGATTAGTTGCTATTTTGAATTCTATACGGTTAGTGAAGGCAGGGTTCGGATGTAGAATAGTGGGTTGTAATTGTCCAGACAGCGTTACGGGTCTGTTCTATTATATTCCGTCCTGTAAGGTGGACGTAGAAAGTCTATTGCATAAGTCAGGGAGAAATCCGTACTAGCTTCTTGGGTATGTTTCCCTGAATAGTAAATCCTTTGTTTGCTAGTTCCGGAAGGTCTGCTCTGTGATGCTTCGTCTTGTAAGGTAGACGTCGACAGACTATACACAGCTCTAGGAGAAATCCGTCCTAGTGTGGCTTGGGTATGCTTCACTAAGCAGTAAAGCCTTTGCTTAATAGTTCAGCCCTAGTAACGAGTAACGTGGGTAATGAAGTGTTGACTGCCCATCGCTGATAGCGATTGTATGCTGAGCTAAGGAACAGAGTTTTCCCAGAAATCTCTTTGATCATCGGTGAGGATAGAATTAAAAGCAATACAGTCTTCTTTTATTGTGTAATGTGCATTTGATTCATAGCATTGGTAACCTGTTAAATGGAAATCTTATATGCTGATTTGTTAGTATAATAGTTTAGTAAGATTTGGTGCCGGAGCAGGGAATAATGTGTTTGGAAGACATTTATTAATCCTAGTAAGTGGCTCCGCGAAATTGAAAGGTTAGGAATGATAATTTTAAATTGTGCTAACGGTAAACTTGATTCATTTAGACTGAGAGTAATTTCCAGCACAGAGATTCTTTGTGATACCCTTAAATTGCTGATGTCAGTTTCGTGATGGTTATAAGTTTAGACTTGGTAATTCTTCTTGGGGCATGAACCCTTTTTCACCTAAGCGTACCGGGGCTGTCGGTACTAAACTTGATTTATTTTGGGCATGAACCCTTTTTCACCTAAGCGTACCGGGGTTGTCGGTACAATGTGTATCAATTGTTCTTACGTAGTACCGTAGTAAATTAGTTAAGGATTGCTTGTTTATATTGTTTGGTTTCGGATCCTGTTCTGGAAATTTTCCATTAAGGTGGAAAATTGGATTAAGTGGGGGGGGGGGTGTGTAACGTCCTACAAGGCCGCTACAATTTAACGTCCTTTTAGGCCGCTCGGCGTACTTACTTATTAATTCGCGGCCTTGCTAAATTTGCGACCGGCCTCCGGGTTTAGCCGCTTTAGAACTGGACTCCGGTGCAGTACTTCGCTGCAACAGAGAGTGTCGCATTGCGACACTCTATTTTTAGATTCTGCCGACGTGTAAGTCGCTGATTGGTCGACGCGGCCCACGTGACCGCTGCAACCGCCGAAAAGCGCAGTCGTCTCCAGGTTTTGATCAGGGTAGGAAGTCGGCTCGTGAAGACAAGAATTTGTGCAGTTTTTGGGCCTGAAATTG
This sequence comes from Lumbricus rubellus, assembly GCA_945859605.1. Taxonomy (NCBI): domain Eukaryota; kingdom Metazoa; phylum Annelida; class Clitellata; order Crassiclitellata; family Lumbricidae; genus Lumbricus; species Lumbricus rubellus. Next base: position 29,868,728 of record OX243827.1, on the reverse strand, counting down.
CTAGTTTGTGCGGCTGATTGCCTGATTTCTTGAATAAGAAGATATCGATGACGGAGCAACGGGTTTTGGCACCGTTTGCGACTGGTTCTTTGTGAATCTTTGATGACATATATGCAATTTCGGCAAGAAGTGACCTGTTCTTCTTTACATATTCGAATTTCGACTCTGACTCAAAATTGCACGGAAGGGCAGGAAAGTATCAAATAGTTTAATTGCTCCATAACAGAATCCGAAACCAATTAGAGTTAATTAATTGAAACTAAAAATAATATTCGATAACTGATGATAAGAATTGGAATTTATGTTGATGTGGAATAACGGTCGATACGAATCGAACCGGAATGTAATGGATTATCATAGTGTTAATAATCGAGCGTGGTTACTAGAAACAAGGTTACGCACGCCTGTTGATTACCTGCTTTAATTCCGCTAGAGTTAAAAGACACTGAACACTTAGTAAAGATCAATATTTAGGCCTAGTCACGTATGTTAATTGTTAACCCTGTTTGTCAGTTATAATCAGTTGAATTGTTTAATTAAATATATCAAATCAAACGTTAATAAATCATGAATCATGGAAGCTTCTATAAGGTCTGAGGATGACGCTGATGTAGATTTAGAGGAATACTTAACCAAGGAGAAGAAGGGAGGAACCCCTGACAGACCAGAGGAAGGTGAGGTAATGCAGGAAAAGAGAAGGGAAGGGTTGATCGCACTTAAGGATGGGGGATTTAAACAATCTGTTGAAGGGGAGTTGAACCCTGATGGGCTTCCGTTAGGGGAAGCCGTCGTCCTCAGACCGAGGACCGCAGACATATGTCGCCACTCGACCGAAGCCATTCCTGGTACCAATGAGAGACATCCCCGTCCTGAGGTGGAAGACCCAACCCTAATCTATAACTTTACCACAGGGAAAGCGTTGACTGCCATGGATCTTACCTACTTAGATGGACCTGTAGAGCTACCTGACGACACAGAACCCCTTCAACAGTGCGGCGCCTCATTTGAATTTCCAGGGCGGGCACCTACCACTTGGGAGGCTGAAGAGCAATACCAAGGGTGGGACCCCGGTCACGTGGTTTTCTTTCGAGGAGGGGGCAGGCCGTTACACCAATATAACGTAATTTAATAAAACTGTGACTAAATCATGATATCTGCTTGAAAACGTGCATCAACTTTCTGTCAGCGCAATAGAATGAGTCGCAGTACAAACCTTTAAAATTGAGCCTTCGTTAGTTTAGCCTGTTTAGTATGACAATATTATTATAACGATTGTTCAGAAAGGCCTAAGTTGGGCTAAGTAGGCATGAATTGGCATAACATAGGATATTGCTTGAATTATTATGCTAAATAGCAGATGAGATCAAACTTTGGCAGTTAGACATGTGATGGCTGACAGCCAAAGTTTGCCTACAACAGCAAATGAATCCTTCCAGTTTCTTAAAATCAGAGAATTAGGCTATGAAAAAAACTGCCACATTCTTCATTACCGTATGATCTTTAGCCTACCGTTGCATGCAGTGCGAACCCTCGGTGATGATTGAAATGGTCTAGGATTCTGGTCGATAATGCCAGTCGCAGTCTCCCAATTGTAATTTGGCGTTGGATAACTCTTTCTTCTTGCAGCTTCAATGACAAAGGGAAGACCGTCTTGAGCTGCAACATTGGAGTAGCTTTGCGTGGTCTCTTGAAGAAATGCGTGTTGAATGGGAGCCACGGTTGAAAGAGCCGTTCCATATTGATTCGTAACAAAGCACTGGTAGTAGCCGTCATCTTCACGTGTTGCACTTAATATCGTTAAGTCACCTTCGGAGACTCCATGGAATCGAAACTTTGGAAGATTTACGTGGAGAACAACGCCGTTCAACCTCCATTCGTATCTGCAAAACCGAGTTCGAAGGGTTTCTTAGATAGCCTATCGCTTTCTGTTAGTCGCTTACAAAGCTTGGCCTTAGGCATGGGCAGAGTTTGGTTTCCGTTCTTGGGAGGCTAACCCCGAGTCTGGGCCTTCTTAGGGGGGCTAACCTCGAAAAAGAACACAATTTTCTTGGCAAAAAAGTTGAATCTGGGCCTTCTTGGAGGAGGGGCTTCGCCCCCTTAGATCCTGATAAACTCCGCCCATGGCCTTAGGAATTTAAAGCTTACGATTACGATTCAAGCGTGCGGTCCGGTACGTGCCAAAATAATGACAAATCGAGTGCCATTTTATTTTTTAGCCAAAGGAGTGAGCATAGGAGTTGTTACGGATCTACACGACAGATTTCATATGGCATTAACCCTCAGGCTAGCAAGCTTTTGTGACATGTACTACCAAGGGGTAGTCATAAGCGGAGTTTATCAGGGGCTATAGGGGCTAAGAAGGCCTAGATTCAGCTTTTTTTGCCGTGGAAATGGTATCTTTTCACGATATTAGACCTTCCAAGAAGGCCCTGCAATTTTCAATTTTTGGGCCGTGGAAATGGTTTTTTCACGAAACTTCAATCGAATGACTAAAAAAGTCGTTTTTTGGAACATTTGCAAGGTCTGACTTTGGCTCTAATTTTTTTCTGACAACCTTTTTTAAACCTAGTTTTAGCCACTGACGACTGACGACATTTTTAGTCATTCACAACCGATTTATGGGCTCCTTATGCGTTCATGTGTTAAACAAGCTACCCAGCCGAGACTCGGCAAAATCAGATCACGAAAATGAAAGTCGGGTCGTAGACCCGGACCGACCCGGCTCACTTTAGGCCCTGATAACTCCCCTTGACAGCCCGATGGAAAAATATTTTGTAATTCAATCCAGCGTTCTTCTTTCTGGGATGGTCACATCAGGGATCAGTTACTGTAGGCCCATATAAAATCCGATATCGTGTGCTGGATAATGCTTAATGCTTAGCAACATCTCTTGAGTCATGTGCGATCCTGCCAGCATATTAGTTTTAGTGTTAACAATCGGGTCACGGGTCTCAACCAACGCACAGCACATAACAAGTTGATGTTTATTGACGCTGTGTTGTTTGTGTAAGCATGGTAGGCTACTTCATCGCACTGCATTGCATTTGAAAAGTTTCCAGCGCCTCTCGCAGTGCACACCAATCAGGGTCATTCGCAGTGCGAGGAACCAAGAGAAGAAAAGAATGTCATGTAATCGAAATCACGCACTTTGAATGGCTAAAGCGACGCTAAGAGTAGGTCATCAACTGATTAGTGATTAGTTGTCAGAGATGGCAGTCCAGAGATGTCGAATGCAGCAAATATCCGGTTATTAGAAGTTCAGATAACATAACATAACATTTTTTATCCGGCAACCAATTCAAAACATGCTGTAATTACATCATGGTATTCAAATATGTTGGCTACCCAAAAGAGGCCGAAGGTTCCGCGAGTCAGGGCCACCTGAGAGCGTTGAGTTAAACAGATAGATAGACAGATATTTCCCGCAGCGCATCTCATTTAGGATTTCATCTCTGGTGTGACGGTGCTTATCAGTCTGGGCACCCTCTTATCTGTGTGAGCTTTGCCTCCCCCTTTCCACTTGCATTGGCCGCCGCGCATTGCGCTCTGCTGTCCATGGTGACTTAATGGTTCCTTTCACTCGCTCTGCAACATTGCAGAGAAGTTCGTTCTCTGTGGTTGGTCTAACAACCTGGAATTGGCTTTCTTTGACTATGCCACACCTCCTGCTCAAGGTTCCTACGGGGCGAATTGAGGTGGATTCGAACCTGCAACCATCCGGCTGCAAGGCAACGAATATAAGCTTACCCACTACACCACTGCGCCCACTATATATATATTTATATATAATAATAATATATATAATATATATTTATTTATATACAGACAGACAGACAGACAGACAGACAGACAGACAGACAGACAGACAGATAGATAGATAGATAGATAGATAGATAGATAGATAGATAGGTAGATAGATAGATAGATAGATAAATAGATAGATAGATAGATAGATAGATAGATAGATAGATAGATAGATAGATAGATAGATAGATAGATAGATAGATAGATAGATAGATAGATAGATAGATAGATATATAGATAGATAGACAGACACACAGACAGACACTGTCAGACAGACAGACAGACAGATAGCAGCTGCTGTCTAAGGACTGTTTATACAGCGCCTCTAAACTTCTAAAGTAGGCCTAGGCCTACCCACTAATAATAATTAAGCTCAAAATTTAATGCCTATTGCTGCGGTGCTTGATATTAATAGGCTATCAGCTGATCTTCGATATAATAACAGCTGTTAGTGCCTAAAGAAACACACCTTACAAATAACTGACTTTCAAGTTTCAAGCTTTGTCAAAAAAATAATGAAACGAAAAATCATTTACGTTAGCGGCTTTGTCCCTTCAGCTTTGCATGACAGTGTGATTTCTTGAGTCTCTCTGAAGGCTTCTTTTGGCTTTGGACCTGTCTTTATCGATGGCGGCAGGCGCACTAAAACAGATGCAACGCTCAAATTCACGCATCGAGTCCGGTTGTCTGAAAAATCATGGAGAGTAGCTGCTAAGTCTGATTTCGCTGAGGACGAAGATTTTCAGTCTCAAATGTAGTTTTGCTAAGTAGCCTACCGGTAATATACACTGTGTCCCAATAAATCGGGACCCATTTTTATAATGTGAATAAAACATCCAAATCTTAATCGATTTTCAAAATTTCAGCTATTTTTATCCTGAGATAATTATCTTCCACTGTTTCAAAATGAAGTTTCTGGCATGAATATTGACGTCACATTTACGTCATTTGCATCAGAGAATTCAAATGTTAAGTACCGAATACAACGATTTTTGTTGACATTTGGTTTCGATATGTAAATTAACGACGTCATTATGACGTAATTTTTTGTGATTGCCGTTCATAAATTACCAATTTGTAGATAATTATCTCGGGATAAAAACAGTTTTGAAATTTTGAAAATCGCTGAGTATTTGCCAGTTTTATTCACATTGTAAAAATGGGACGCGATTTATTGGGACACAGTGTATATCGAAGCAGCCTAAATGATTAGTTTGTTATTGTAATTTCTAGAATGCTAAGCTTATTTCTAAATAATTATTTTAAATGACAGGATAGACTTACCGTCCTTTTGACTGTATGCTGACACAGCGTATGATGCGACCAGGAATAAGCTGCATAAAATCGACATTTCTCAGTCTTTGTTAAGGGCTGCTTGATTTGTGACTTTGTGCTGCACCTTTAAATTTCTGCAAAGGAAATAATACCAGTAAGTAGGCCTAACCTTCGTTCAATTCGTGCTGCATTTTGTTCAGCACGCTGCAATACACTGCAAGAAGCTAAATTATTCAACACGAGTTGTGGCCAGCCGGTTATGGACCAACATACTTTTTCTCGTTCAGTTTCTGTGCGTTCTGCTTAGTCGATCACGCCAATCCGTTCTCAGGCTTCTCAGCATAAAAGGCATTATTATGTTCGAATTGCTTGACCCCTGTTTGCCACCAAAGGCTGCCACAGCGCTTTTTGTTGACTGGTCTTTTCTGAATGATCACATGAAAAAGGTTTGTCTTTGCTGCTTCATCGGTTCATACTTTGTGCGTAAGAAGCTGCAAACTAATAATAAACTGAGAAGCGGATTAAGTAAGTAGACTACACTACAAGACCTCATTATGTTTGTATGTGCACTTGCTATAGCGCCCCTTCAAGCTGTCTCTACTCAGAGGCGCTCCCGAATGCAGAGCGGACACTGCATGAGAGTTTCACGCCGAAGCGCTGAGAAATTGTGAGTGAAGAACTTGTCCGAGGTCCTGACGCGGCGAGGTGCATTCGAACCTCAAACCTTCCGGCTCCAAGGCAGTGACGCCACCACTACACCCCCGCGCCCCACGGCACGCTGCGAATATAATATAGGCCTGTTTAATTTTTTAGTATCGCTTGGATTATTATTATTTGCATTTTATTATGATAATTAGGCTATAGTCGCTATACTATAGCTGTTTACCGTATCAAATTATATAGGCCCCAGGTAGGCTATAATACTCTGCTATAGGCTAATACTCTGCTATCTTATCAACTATGAGATTGCTTTATACCGTTCAATATCATAACAGGTCATTTTATATCATATGATAATAATATAATAGTAATTTATTGTCAGATCAGATCGCTCCATAAAATTATCATTACATCATACACGACGGATTTTAATTAATTGCAATAATAATTCTCTAATTTCTAAAACGCCAGTCGAAAGCAAAGCTCAAGAAGCCAGCTTAATCGCGAGCACTTACACGGTGTCTCTAATAAACTCTATAAAGATAAAACAAGGAAACCATGTCACTTAACTAGCCTACTCTTCGTTAGGCTAGAATATTTCTGCATGAATCTCAGCCCACGCTGCTGTTCTACTTCCTTTTTCGCCCATCTGGTCATTGTGAGCAATTAAAAGTCTCATTGCAAACTGTTCAGCTAGCGCATGCTTCTTCGGTAGGTTCAAAACAATTATTATGAGACTCGTGACTATCTCAGATGTTCATAATGTTTTTCAGATTGTCAGGCCCTGAATTTCCACATAAATCTGTTATGCATGCATACCGTACTTAATTACTTATAATGGTGGCAGCATACCATGCTTGACAACGGTTCATGATAGCAATAGTAATAAGTTTGTTTCGTGAGGTTTTGGAATCATGTTCTTGGTCCAATTCTCTAAACGTTTGGATAATTTTGGCATGATAATTATGTTATCGGGCATTGGAGTCGTTTGAAAAACGGTTTGGTTTGGGTTTTTTCACCACGGTGTAGAATGGATAATAAAAAAATTAATTGACACTTGGCTGCTACCTTCAGTTCATCTGTCTAATTTCTTCTTACTCAGCTAGCCTTCTTAATTAGCCTATCTATGGGCCCCTACCAGCGGGACCCGTCCCTTTAGGTGTGCCTTTGATCCCTATACTATTCTTATAAATTTGCTGTGTTTTTGTTTATTATTTAACTGTCTATTGATGTACTGCTTCGATTGAAAAAATGTTTTATGGGTTCAATAAATAAATTAAATTGAATTGAACTGCATAATAATAACAACAACCAATACAATAATAGCCTAAACTTGACAGACGGAAATCACACAGTTTGAAACCGCCTTGCAGTGCGAAGGGACTGGCAGTTGTCGACGTGATTTGTTTGAATAGGGGTTAGCGGAACTAAGTCGTATGCCACGCCTGTTAGTTAGAACGATATTTGATAGTATAGCCTAAGCAAAACGCAAATGCTGCAGGCTTCAGCCCACGTAAACAACAAGCTGCTTGAGTGTAGGATGTCTGCGTATTACGATATTGCGGATTCATCATTAAACAATAATTAATCTGTTCATACGGAGTTGCGGATAAGAGAAAAACGACGGTCCTCACATGAATTGCAATTACCAGCAGACAACGGTTTTTTTACCAGTTCTACACAGAATGTGCAGTTCTAAAGGGAGAAGGATAGGTGTTATATTATATTTATATTTATTTATTGCCAAAGAAACAAAATGAACATGAACATGAGTAGGCTACAAGCATGGGCGCCGACTCTGCGAGGCCCGTGAGTGCTCAGCACCACCAGAAATTGGCCATGCGAGGCCCGCCTATGCATGGGCACCACCAGAAATCAGCCGGCAAGATGTGCTTTTTAAGACATTTTTCTCTGTTGGCATTGCTTATCTATAAAAATCATTCCGTCTTTTATAATTTTTTTAAAACTCAGCTAGTCAACCTTACTCTTAGGCCTACTCCAGTTTTACCCCATGCTGTAGAGTGAACTCAATTAGCCTATTGGTCTTCAGCCGATCAGCGAATACGAGGAACACCGACATCCTGCTTATTCGATCCACTTCCGTCATTTTTTTTATTGCTGACGAAGGCGACGATTTTAATTACATCGATTCCTTCTATTGTAGGCCTACATGCTCAATAATGTTCCTCACTGCGCGAGAGTCACCTCTCAACATCACAAAAGCAGGATAGACTCTATTGTTTTTGTCTCATTTTCTGCGTTGACAAATCAGCCTTTATAGGCTACTAAATTGTCAAAACTTTTTGAAAGACTATAATTATTATGAAAAACTATTTCCACAGTGTTAATATTGACTTACTAAATAGTGGCTAATGTAGACAGAATTGTTTGATTTCTTGTGCAAACGTTGAGACTGTTGAGTGTTGACCTAATTATATTAGGAAAGAGTGCTTCAAGATGCCCATGCTAACGAAGATTGTACTTGTCTTCTAAATGGATTCCAAGAGAACTACATGTTGATCCAAAAAGTGATATTTTTTAAAACAATTGACAGGAACATTTATTGAAGTCTTAAATCATGTCTTTAAGTAATGAAATAGTAAGACATTTTGCTGAGATAGCATCTTGAAATGTCACTATTTCAGTGTGGATTTTTTTTAAACAATGGCAAGGACGATTTTCAATTATTAAATCACGATTATGATTATCAATTTCATCAAAATGACAGCGTAAGATGCTACCATCGCAGTGTGGCGATAACAAATTCGAAAAGTTCGAATAGCACATCCCTTCTCTAAACCCCTACCCTTCTCGGCGTTGAGCGCCTCGGCGATCGTCCTTAGGCCGCGAATTTGTCCCCTAAAACCAAGACCAAGTCTCCGCCCATGAGGTCATTTTAATAACTCTCCCATAAAAAAGGGTTTAAAAAAATTCCCGCGCTCACGCGCAGATTTTTACACGTTCTATGCGCACCACCACTCTTCGGGTCAACTCGGCGCCTATGGCTACAAGCATCGGATACAGAACGGTCTCTAAGCAACAGGAAGCCCGGAGAAAGCTAATCTGTTAAAATACAATTAAAACATTGCAGCTCTGAGGATATAAGTAATATTAAGTATGAATCATTTAAGAAAATAAAAGCAACACCAGTGCAAGAGTCGTAGACTCGTGGAACGGTTTGGATGACAATCACTGTCTTAGTTTACACTGCTTTTATGAGGTAGCTATAGAGACAATGGGCTATTGTGAGTGTGCAATGGTTCTAACACAGACTTCTGAACCCACCCTTGTTATGTTATGATCAGGTCAGCATCCTGGTGGGTGCTAAGGGTGCTGCAGCACCCGGTCCCGCGTTTCGATGGGTCTGCATTTATTACGTGGAAAATGTGCATTGTCAGAGGGGTGGGTGGTGCATTAGATGTCAATCACAGCATCCTGGGCTGCCCTGGCCTAAATGCAACCCCGATTGATGTCGGTTTACAGTTAAATCCTTCATTATCATGCGATCTTCTTTGGCGGACGTAACCTTGACAAGACTAGTATCTGAAATTCTGAATCATATTATAGACCTATAAGTCTACACGCAGGCTATGCTTCTATGCAGGAACATATTCAATTACGGACATGTATGCAAGTTTGCTTGCATGCATGCGACCAGTCAATCAATATTCATACGACACGTATCCAAGTATAAATTTCTACTTTGCTCTATGTAGGATTTTGTGTGTATTACATTATGCATATATAGGGCCTATAGGCCTATATATAGGTCTATATATATAATAGATACACTTTATAATAGATAATTGTGTGTATATATATAATATAATAAATACTCACCCCAATCACACAATGGGAACTTAACAATGGTAATTAGTTCCAAGACAAAGAGGGTAATATATATATATATATATATATATATATATATAGCATTTGTGTGCACGCAGCGCGCCCTGAACTCTCATCAGTGCTCCAATTATTCTCGGCGGTGTTTCTTTCAACACGGATAAGTCTCCTTTCTTTCTCGAGTACACAATCATTTACATCAAGTGAGAGCGTTCAAACAGCTCGTGAAACGACACAGGAAGACCGACACATATAGACCTATTTCAATACTTTTCAAAGAACAATAATTCGTCAAGAGACTTCTCAGTGAAAGATTACTTGTCAATAGACTGTCCATCAAGGACGACTCAACAATTTCATCAAAAGACTATTCATCAAAGAATGTTGATGTAGAAACGTTTTATAGAGGAACGAACGTAAAGATTTAAATCGAAGAAAAGTTCAGAACTCGATACAGAAATTGGTTAACCTATAGCATACGACTACAGTAGTACACTTTGGCTATTACATCTAAGTCCATGGCATAGCACCGAGAGATATGAAATGCATAAAATGGCTTTTGCATAGGCCTGTACTCCCTATTGTAGTGATAGTCTGAGAAGTACCGCATAGACCTATTTCAAGACATTTCCCAGCTGTAGCCTACATTGAAGATTAGAAACAGGACCTTGAAGTGGACGCCTTTGTGGATATACATGTAGCCTAGATTAGTCAAACCTGCATCTAATTTTCGTTTTGCTAAAAGTAAAATTTTGGACTAAGACACTTACCCGCCACAGTAGGGCTACACTTTCGACTTGGCCTTATGATTAACATCCACGTGAACGAATAATAGGCGGAAAACCTATAATAAACTCACACCGATCACACAATGGGAACTTAACAATGGTAATTAGTTCCAAGATAAAGAGGGTAATAAAATGAAAAAGCGAATTATTGTTTTGCAACAATGTACCCATTAGCAAAATATCACGATTAGATATATTTCAAATCAATGTCTGTCCGCATATAATTGTTGTCATTTAAAATAATGCAGAAAAAGAATGCAAGCCGTCTGTGGCGAATCGACTAAGCATCAAGAATCCGAGCAGTCATGATTATAACGGTGTCACTGCAACATGTCCAATTGACAGGAACAGGATAATAAGTTGGGATCAGGTGCGATTATTCCTTTTTATTCGGTCTTCATTGGGAAATGAATTTATTGATTGTCCTGACAGTCAAGATTGAGAGAGATGACAGAGAGAGAGAGAAAGAGAGAGAGAGACAGAGACAGAGAGAGTGAGAGACAGACAGACAGAGGCAGAGGCAGAGACAGAGACGAGGGATACAAGGGAGATGAGGGGGACGAGGCAGACAAGAGAGAGGAGACAGGCAAGAGACACCCAAAGAGACAGAGGGACAGAGATACGAAAAACAGTGAAAGTGAGAAAAAGAGAGAGCGGGAGACAGACAGACATACATGTACAGAGATAGAGACACAGATAAAATGCAGAGGAGTTCCGCAGAAGGGTTTCCACCAAACGTGCCCACCCGAGAAGACTTTCGCTCATGTTGTAGTGGTCTTTCAAGCGTATTTCTCAACGAAAGATCCATCTTCTACGAAATTTACATCTTCTTCGTATTCGTTAAGGTCACCCGTACTTTTGGACACGACGGTGCTTCCCAAGGATGCCCCGCTGCCCTTCCTCTTGAAGTCTTCGCTGTTTAGAAAAAAGGAAAATGGAAGAACATTACTTTTAGTAAAAGAAGAAATGAAGAAATCGATATACCTGTATGTCCATTCAGTGTGTCAGGGACAGCACCGACTTGTTTCTGGATTGCTTTTGATATGCATTCATTCATTCATTCGTTCGTTCATTCCTTTAAGTATTTACATTGCACCTCTTCCAGGAAACTATTCAGTGGTGCTCCCGACTCCAGCGCAGCCAAAGAGAAGAATTTCAAGACTAGTGCCTTTAGAATGTGTATAGAATGTGACAGCGTTTATTTGCTGGACTGTTACATCGAGTGTTGCAGCCGCGACTGTGGTGTTCAGCAAATAAAGGTTTAAAATGAATTCAGTTCAAGAAAAAATAAGAAATTTTGACAGATAGGCCTAGTTAAAGTTGTTTTACATGGCCAGTTAGGCTACTTGCTGTCCGATTGTAGAATAGGTTAAATGTACATCGCTGGTGCAGGAACTTAATGACACGACGATCATGATTGTATCAATAGTATCCTAAAATCACGAATCATAGTTCATCGGATTGTGGGATCTTATCGCTCAACTTGCCTGAAGTTGTCGTATCCGGATACGACAACTTCAGGCAATTATGGTCGATGCGGCCACAGAGCACATCGGTCTCCAACCAGCCTGGTCGTTGCCCCTTGCGCTCTTTTACTCGTCTGGAACTGATGGTTACTCGCTTACTACATCGATGCGGGCTCGCCGTGCGTTTTCACATATTGGTTCTTCACACTAGGCCCTATAAGTCTTCCATTAACAACAACATGGCACCGAATGCAACTAACAAAACATTTTCCATATCTCTTATGTCGCATCTGTTTAGATCTGCAACAGTACTGTTGGGTAGCTACGTAAAACGCCTTCGTGAGATTCTTGGTAAGGCGTTATTTAAATGGCCATATACATAGGCCTACATACATTCATGAAATGAAAGACTTCATTTTTAATACTTGCCAATGATAGTATTCTTGAAAGTCATTTGCCCTAATCTCATCTTCAGGATTCCCGCCAGATTTTCGCTCTTTAGCATCAACTGCACAGAACCAAAAATATAAATGGAGATCGCCGTTCACGAAAATAGTTACAGTTTACAAGTTAGCGAACTCTTACAGCTTCCAAGATATGGGCTAAAACTGACCACAACTGACCAGTTGCAAAGTTACAACTTGCAAGTAAAGAAAGATTGAACTTACGGAAGTGTATTAGCATTAGGCCTACCGCTTCCCAAGTAAAAGGAAGACTGCAACTTCCAAGTAGTGAGAATGTTATAACTTCAAAGATAAAGACGATAATAACAGATTAAAAGGAGAACGAGCGTTGTTGTCAAGCGTTTGCTTTAATAAACAAATAGAAGGGAGTAAGCTCTTAAATCACAGACAGTTACATCTGTGCAGCAGAAAGAAATTACAAATTAAAAGGGCAGGTCGTCATCTTAAGGGAGACACCTCCTTTACAAAGCGATAGGCCTAGATCGTTCAAGTTAAAGGGTGTCTACAACTGACAAGACAAGTGGAATGTAAATTGTAGAAACGTACACAATTCCATTTGTGCACGTTAAGTGTTGGTTTAATAGTCGACATCTTACCATCGTACACTTGCCCTCTATTAAGCCGGATTATGAGGCAACAAATCAGAAGCAGGAGAAGCACAAAAAAAGCAATTGCTATTCCGATGACGATCCAAATCAGAATGGCTATTATACGATGAGGTTTTTCAGTGGATTCTAGAAACATTCAAAAGAGACCAAAAAGAAAAATATAATAATAGAATAATACGATAATATTGGCTGCAAGTAAACATAAAAATTGTGGCAATGATTGTTCTGATGATCGTTCATTTTTCAACACTGTAATACAGTCGTTGAACAATCTAAAGTTTTTGTAGTAGTAGTAAGCTTAAACGTCACTGTGTTGTACTAAACCATTAACGATGCCCTCCTCCTTCACCTAGGCCTGGTACTGACAATGGCAGAGTGCAACCAGTGGCGCAGTTTAAAGTTTTGTGCTCATAGTTCAGAGCAGAATTGAGGATAGGAAATAATATTTTGAATTTAATTGCGACACGGTTCCTGAGGGATATGCATTATGCATGGGCTCTATTGTTATTTTAATAACATAATTTTACGATGTTGCAATACAATAATTGTCTAACTAAATTATGAATACAAATATATTCTTATATTTATTTCAGGAAATATTTAAAGATTTGAGAATTAAAATCGGGAGAATGCGGCACTACAAATATCGATTTTATTTACGTCGGTTAATTATTAGTATTGAATTTTCTGCTTATAAATAACGCAAAATATATGAAGTAGTTTATCATTCATGCACATCTACAAGACAACAATGGAATAACGTCAGGCTCAAATTCGTACTGAAAAAAATTGACTGAATTATAGGCTATGCTTATCTGTGGTTACATTTAGAGATCACTGAAAATATGACTATCTGTGATACCATTATTATAGAATCACTTAGCTTAGCTATAATAATGTTACTTTTTGACATCACTGAAACCTTGCTACCATCGTATATGATTCAGAGCACACCGATATGTGGTGCCATCAGGTATGACTGAAAATGTGCTCACCTATGGAACCATTCAATGTCACAGTTGCAGTATCTTGAGTGTATCCATTGTCACCAGTACATTTGTATTCTCCAAAATATTTCTCGCATGTAGTGGAGCAGTTCGATCCCATGTATATAGTCAAGTTGCCGTCCTTTACATAAACATAGGGCGGTTCGTTGTACACTCGTTCCTGGCCGTATTCGCCCAATTTGTACCATACAACTGTGGGTGGTGTGCTCGGATCAGATGTTGCACTGCAGTCAAACTGGAACCGGTTTTCTTTAGTAAGATTAACCGATATAAAGGTTGAACCGGTCAGCAGCGTTAATTTTGTTCTCCCTAGAAAGAAATAATATAGGGCCTATCGATTGTTGTCCGAGAAAATTGTTGTTAGCCTATATCAACAATCTGTAAAGTGGTACCAACATGGTTCTTCGTTTGCCCCTCCATTTACACACACGCATACACATGCATATAAGAACGCACTCTATCAGGTAGCCTACACGTGAGCAGACATTGATGTTTTATGATTTTTTGTAGATGCAGTTGTCATAGCGCAATGGACACATTTGTAGGCCTATATCTAATGGACACGTATCTCAATAATATTGAGGTCTCTTTGCTCGATTGAAATTCTCAATAAGGATAATTATCAGTGCATAAATAGGCCCTAATGATTAACAGCTATGTCGTTTTCTGAGCATTAATCACTCGATATGATTAGGAACCAATATCATGTTCTCAACTGCTACTGAATAACTGCCAGACCTTGCACAGCGCGTGTAGGACAACGTTTGTCCCTAAACAAGCCTTTGACTAAGTTCATCAATCTTTCTTATGTGGCTTTTAATTACCGCTGTGTCGACTGTTATTCAGAATTAGAAACATTTATGTATACCTAAGATAAATCTACATGACACCTGGCGGCATTCTCCTATTCAATTAATAAGCTTCTTATTTTTACAAAGACAGTCTTGTTTACTGACGAAGAACGTTCAGGTATCCTTGAGCAAATGCGTATCCGTGAACGTTGCTTGCATTGCATTGAATAACCATCAGATCCGTTTTACTCTCTCGGTCGACGCAGTCTCGACAAACGTCTTTGATCGTCAGACTTTTTAGATCGCTGCTGAACACAAATCTTGCGGGAGCCTGTTTGACTACAAAAAATAAACATACGTTCTTCTTGTTTTTCCCTCAAACGATAGAATCACCGAGACCTCCTTGAGATCTCGCGATATAATTCACTATGACTAATAGTAGTGATTTGAGTCGGATCATTTGACAACACGGCTGCTAAGCTCGTTCTGCAACCCACTTAAACTACGATCGTTGCAATGCTTCTTTATCTTTATATCACGTGCCGTAATCATAACGTGATGCGACGGTATTTAAGTGTACAGCATCAACTGTATTGAGTTCATTTTATCTATAATAGGCCATATCGTTTCTCAGACTTTCGATTTGGCACTGAATTATTCATCACCCACACCCCTTTCCAATCTCTAGGAAACGCGCTGTTATCCCCACATCGTTTCCGATTTCCCGTGCACTCAATATCTCGCCACATTTTATCGCTGTAAAGATAGAGTAGCCTACGACAAGACCACGGTAAATGTCTGGCTAGAAAGCAGCGTGGACGAATAAGCACCGAAGAGTGGTTCCATGTCTTGTGGTAGCCTACTTCCTAGAATTTAACGTTGATCAATCTTAAAATTAATCAAAGCCATGTCGCGCTTAAAATATGCGAATGGATGCCAGAAATGCCATCTGGTTTGCTTCTTCCCTGATTCATCGAAACCTAAACGACATTCACCTTTACAGCAACTTTGCTCCTCTGATCCATTGACTACATGTTTGGATAACTTTCTGACTCGATGGAGCGCTCGTTGGATTAGTTGGAGCCCTGAAAATTGCCTCTCGAGTGGTGCTTGAGAAGACTGGAGTTTACGATCGCGATTACGATACATGTCAGAATGGCCCGACGCGGAGCTGGATAACCTACATAAATAACTTGTGTTGTTTTTACCGTCTATCGGTTTTCCATTCAGAAGCCAGACAATCGCTGAATCTGGTTTGGCGAAGGCGGAGCAGTTGAAGGTAATGGAATCGCCTTCTGTCACATTGACATTGCGTGGACCATCAGACTCACGTTTGAAGATAGGTACGGCTAAGAGACACGAGTAACACTGTTACAGTAAGAGTGTAATACGGAAAGGATACATGTAATAATGGTATAAAAGCACTGCAGAAAATGATGCGAAAACTGAAATCAATATAAAAACAATGCGCTTATTTGAACTCTAATTAAAAGTCTCTAACTGTGTTACTATGACAGTATATAAACTTATCTGCCAGTTTATCCTTTACTAATTTGTTAATTCTGCTTAATTTTGAAGAGTTTGAATGGACAAAATGATATGACGGACGAAATCATGCAAAGGTGTTAATAAATTGAAGAACATCTGGCTGTAGTTTGAACTGACGAGTGACGAGTCTATCGACATCAACATCGAGTTTACATGTATAAATATTGTCAAACAAACGTGATATGGAGGGAAGCAAATCAAGAATCAGACTTACCTTCAACGCGAACATTCTGAATGCGTTGAGCAGTTCCCATGGAATTGCTAGCGGTGCATACGTAGTCTCCTTCATCAGATTCCATTATATTAGAAATGCTGAGTAGCGTTTTATACTCTGAGCTAGGAATACTGTGCCGTCCTGAGTGTAAGCTATTCCCTTTCATTGACCAAGTAATATCGGGCAACGGTCTTAAAAAGAACAACGAAGAAATTACGTTCGCACAAAATCGTATTTTCGATTCCTCTGTTGCAACTCGTACATTTTGTGCATACGTAGGCCTACAAAAAACTTATCTACCATACCCTGCAAAACTTAATTAACTAAAATCATCTGTAAAACATTTATTTTACATTAGACTACTATTTATTTTTGTTAAACATTATTTTCTAGCGAACATTTGTTAAATGTTATTTTTTCATGTTTAGATGGTGATCAAAATTTAATTATAATGCAATCAAAATACCATCAGACTCTTCGGACGACAACAGTTACTGTTACATAATGACACAGAGTCATAAGTAGGCTAATTTGGACGTCATAGTTGGAAATTTACTCTCCGTGAGTACAATTCAATTCAATTCCTTAGTTTTATTGATCCAAAAAATATGAGTAGGCCTATAAGCTACATGTTCATGTAACAGTTCATGGGCGTCAAAGGGAAGTTATTACCTCCCAGTGGCGCAGCCAGGAATTTATGATGGGCGGTTTGGCCTTTTTATGCTCTGGTCACCAACCCAACAGTATTACAGTAAATAAAAAAAGGGAATAATGTAACAAAATAATAAAGTAAGAAAAACAATTGTTACTACAAGCAATTGTTTTGTTTTTTCTTATTTAAGTGGATAAATAACCTTTGGAACAACTTTTTTCTAAGCCAATATGGGGTTTAACCTCCGAAACCCCCTTGTCTACGCCACTGCCACCTCCTTCATCTAAGGACATTCCACAGCAACACGCTGCTACGTCGTTCAATGAAACGGCGTGGGCGACACGGGTGGATTCGAGAACGGTGGGCGTCAAAAAAACATCCATCATCTCACGAACTGAAAACTCAATTAATCCTTTCGAGAAGGATGTTAGCTGACGACATTGAAAGGCTGTGTAGTACTTATCTACTTGATCTAAGCCTTTTAAGAAGCACATAACATACAGAAAATATTGTTCTTGCAGTGGTCCCCTAACTTTACTATTATGGTCCCCCCAACTTTTAGGACGTGATTCATTATGGTCCCCCCAACTTTTAGGACGTGATTGCACCTATGTCTTGCACAAAACCGGTGTAGGCCTACCTAGTTATGCACTGCAACTCTAAGTAGGCTATTCTTCACAAAATTGTTTGATGCAATAGGCAACTGTTGCACATTCTCATATAAGCTTACAGCACAAAGAGATAGAAGTCTCTGAACAGACAAAACTTTTCCCGGTTACTTATGAATAATAGTTGTAGAGGATAGACTTATATAAAATTTCGACACCTGAAAAAATCACGTTTAAGCAGTATATAGAACTAGCTTAACTAGTGCATTCTACACACGACCTCGAAATAGTTAGGTCGCACGGTCCTCCAAGTGTTAGTGGGATGAAGGAGACCCATGGACATATGATTGTACAACATCTGGAACATCTGGAGTGGAAAAAGAGAAGGGATGTCGGCCGTATATAGCATGGTAGTAGTATATAGTAGTGTGTTGAGGGCTTCAACTATTTGGGCGTGCTCACCCATAAGTCCTGTCGGAGCATTCCGGAGATTTCAAGACGTCTGGGTATGACAGGTAGAGCGTATGAATCCCTGAAAAATAACATCTGGTCCACTCGTATCAACCTCAGTACCAAGATACGACTGTTCAACTCATATGTCATGCCAGTTCTCCTCTACGGCTCTGAAACATGGTCATTCGGAAGGCGGGATCAGCTGCGCCTAGACGCATTTGGCACTAAAATTTCCGTATCCCTACTAAGCTTACTAATTATGCACAAAATAAACATTGACTTAAATAATGTGCTAATATTTCGTGAATTGTCTTTCACAGTTGGATTTCGTTTTTACTATGGTCTATAAATAGTCAAAACGGCTTTATTGGGTTAGAAGAGACCCCTTCAAGCCAACGCAGCAGAGCCATAAATTATAGCCTTACTTTCCTGAAGTCATGCATACTAGTTCGATCGTGCCTCCAATCAGAGCAACGTTTTGTGACATAGAAAAGTATGTGATGTTCGGAGGAAAATCTGGAGGAGGTTCGGAACCTGCAAAACAGTGAAACCTTACAGTGCTTAAACGATTATATCAGTAACAGTTGTTTTAAAAGTAATTCAGGGGGAAAACTGGCTCTTTGTATAAATATCACCTTCGCTCTCTTTCTCTCCCTTACTATATTAGATCTATTCCCCCTTATCGTTTTCTCGTTTTCTTTGTTTCTCTCGGTCTTTTTCTGTCTTTTTTCTCTTTCTCTTTCTCTTTCTCTTTCTCTTTCTCTTTCTCTTTCTCTTTCTCTTTCTCTCTCTCTCTCTCTCTCTCTCTCTCTCTCTCTCTCTCTCTCTCTCTCTCTCTCTCTCTATCTCTCTCTCTCTCTCTCTCTCTCTCTCTCTCTCTGTCTCTCTCTGTCTCTCTGTGTCTCTCTGTCTCTGTCCCTGTCCCTGTCTCTCTCTCTCTCTCTCTCTCTCTCTCTCTCTCTCTCTCTCTCTCTCTCTCTCTCTCTGTTTTGTCTCTCTTTCTTCTCTATCTCTTTCTGTCTGTCTGTATGACTGTCTGTCTCTCTGTTCTACGCAGTCGTGTAAATGTCATTCCTCCTCAGCAGATATCCCGTGTCAGTATACTGAGATGCCTTAAAATGTTAGTCGCTACCTTGTTTTACCGTGACTTTAGTGTAGCTTCCGCCCAATCTTTGGTCAGTAACTGCATTGAAGACTATGCTCTTGTAGATAATATGTTCACTGAGTTCGTCCGCTTTTAAAGCATAAGCAAAGTGAAGATCTCCTAAAAGAAGCAGACATTTACATGTAACTGATAAAATGTTTTCGTTGTAAAATATGACACAACAATAATGGCCCGCGAGCTGATTTCAAGTGGCCCGCCGAGGCTTAGTCTACCAGGTTTGTGCCCTATGTGTAAAATGAAAAAAATTTAGCAAAGGATAAGTCACTGGTCGACTTGAACTTTTTCATATTGATTTTGTGACAAATGCCGATTTGGAATGCTACCAGGAAGACCACTCCGATAAGTTCGAGACCTAAATCTTTTTTATTTTCATGGGGTTCGGTTCCCGAAGTCTATCTGGAGATTGATAATTTGATACACGACTTCTGATTTTACCAACAGTTACTCTTATTACTGTACAGTTCTCAACCAAACGGACCTCGCCAAAGCCTCCCAAACCATTCACTTCAGATCTAGTCAGTCCCTGTGATGTGAACAGAGTTCCAGCACGTCTGCAAGTGACTGCGACCATTCTTTCGAGAGATAGTCGAGTTCTAGTTCTATAGCTACTTAGAAAGAAACAATCGCTAAGAGACCCAGGGCTCACGAATGGCGATGTCTTGGCTCTCTCTGGTTTGACGACTATGACTGCTAGATGTTTAGACCGAGACTATGGCTTCGACGATTTTTTATGAAAGCCAGGGCAGGAGGATGGAAATTCGCCACAGTCATAATTCATAAAGCGGATATTAGCCAAAATAAATTGAAGGGCGACGTAATAAAGAGCTGAGCAGGCCAAACTGTGTCTGGCTAACGAAATTGAGTGCAAGGCACGGATAAACGCCACCCTGCACAATTTTGTGCTCAACTATTGTGAAGCATATGACAATCGTGGTTTGTGTATAATAGGTCACAACTCCACATGCTATTATTTAGGCCTATAATTTTTTTCTGTGGGATTTCTCGAATTCTTTCCATAAACTGGCAAACTGCTCAAGACTTTACCCGTTGGCCATTCATGGTTCGAGACTCGAGAGCATCTCTGAATTGTGATCTTGAACCAGAGGTATATAAATTTTATCAATCGATAGCTCGATTGATTATAATTAATCCATATTAAATTTCAATACTCGTTTCAATGTTAATATAATTATAATATAGTAGCCTATCAATAAATTTTAGCCCCTACTTTTGATTTTACTGTTGCGGCCCTCGACTTCAAGAATCTTGCTTTTGCGGCCCGCAGTAGCAAAAAGGTTGGACAGCACTATTCTAGGGTATGAAAATTATGATATTGTAGGCAATTGTAGGAGCTTCATTCACTCACATTGTGATGTAAATTTTGTAATGATACTCCGCGCCATTCAAAAGTTATGCCCGAAATAGCTAAGAATGTATGTATATGACATGCGTCGTAAGGGTCGGTTACGGTCAGGTTAGGCGTCGTGAGGGTCGGTTATGATTAGGTATAGGGTTATTGCAGTCATTCGTTCCCGTATAGGGTACAAATTACGGTTGATTATTACACCACTGAATGAAACTTGAAAAATAAATATCAAACACAATTCGATCACTTCGTACTGATGTATTTGTAAACTGAACCGAAAATAGGCTACTGAGATCAATTTTTATATGGGCGCCAAAACGGCGGCGCCAGAACGGTCGCGCCAAAATGGCGGCGCCAAAACGTCACGTACCGCTATCCGCCATGGTTGAGAAACGATTGCTCTATTGGTTTACGTAATTAGCATTTTGTAGGCCTATGTTTTGCGCAAATATATAATTTGGTGCGTTGTTTCAGGAACGAACGGTCATAAATAGGTAGGCCTATTATGACCAGCTAAATTTTGAGGCCCTTTGCAAACTTCGGAAAATGTCATCCAATACAAAGTTTCGAGGGGGAAGGACTTTATATCATGACACCGGCACTTGGCTCAACTTATTAGGCTTCGTGTGTTCATGTTGGCAGATCGCTCAGTTGAAATTCTTTAGCACTTTGCCTACATAATTATATTGCGTGACTGCAAAAAAATCCTGGGAAATATTGCCTAGCGATGTAACGCAATATAAAATAACTATGTGGTTAAATCAAAATGTTTGCTTGATATAGGCTAGCGTGCGTTAGGCTACGTTTCTATTATCAAATCAAATTTTTTTTTATTGAGCCAGAGAAAAGCACACAAGGTACATATCATCACATAAAAATAAAACATGAATGTTTTTGGCAACAAAAGGAAACCCAGAAGGGACTGCAGAGTCCCGCTGGTTAGGGCCACCTAAGCACATTTTCTGGTTCTAGGCGTTAACAAATTCAGCACAATAAAATTATATTCTATTTTTCATCATATATGCAATAAATCAAAAATAAATCAAAACTTAACTACGAAAATTAAACGTTCCAAATTTTAACATCACGATATTACATAATATGAATATCTAAACATGATGTTAAGCAAACACGTCTTAATTTTTTAAAATAAATGAATACCAAACTGAAAAAAGTAAAACATAAAGCCTTAACTAAGTAGGGAGAAGGAAGTTTAAAGTATGAACCCGACTAACAGTTCTGGTTAATCAACCATAAACCCAAGCAATGCTTAAATGACTTAAGAATTGGGATACTGCGAAGGTTTAGAGGTATTCTATTCCATTCAATAGGACCTGCATACTTAATGGCGAATTTTCTTGAGTTTGTTCGGGCGCGCACAGTTCTATATGAGGCTAAGTTTCTCGTGTTGTATGAGTGTATATCTGAGGCTAGAGTAAAGAGATTGGCATGGGAGATAGGCAATGAGTTATATGTATATCGATGCATGAACTCACACATCTGCAGTTGCTTAATTTGTAAAACTTTTAGAATCCCGAGCTGCGTGAATAGCTTTTCTGAGTGGGAGTTGTAAGGAGAACCGGCTATTAATCTGACAATTCTTTTCTGCAAGACAATAATTCTGTGAAATCGAGAGTTGTAGTTAGATGCCCAAATCATGTTACAATAGGATATGTACGGGTATATCATAGAGTAGTACAAAGTGAGCAAAATGTTTCTAGGCAGTAAGTAAGATATTCGCTTAAGTATACCTTTGTTTTTAGCCAGTTTTAATGCAATGTGTTCAATGTGTACACTCCAAGTGAGATGTTGGTCCACATAGACTCCAAGGAATTTTACAGATTCTACTTGTGGAATATCAATATTGTCTATGTGGACTTTTCCCTTCAGTTGTGGTGTTGCTTTCCTATGAGAGCAGAAAAGAATGTAGTTGGTTTTTGTCAAGTTAAGAGATAGCTTAGTGCTGTTCTAGCTGATCATTACCGTTGAATGCAGTGTGAACTCTGGGTGATGTCTGCAACGGCTTTGGTGTCGTGTCGACTGAGCCTTTCGCAATTTCCCAGCGGTATATCGGTGTTGGAAAACTGTTTAATCTTGCAGCAGGAATGACAAACGGATGACCCTCTTGAACTGTAATATTATTAACATAGCTTGGCGAGGCGTCTTGAAGAAATGCGTGTTGAATATGAGCCACCGTTGAAAGAGCCTTGCCATAGTCATTTGTTGCAAAGCACTGGTAGTAGCCGTCATCCGCCCGTGTCGCACTTAATATCGTTAAGTCGCCTTCGGAGACTCCATGGAATCGAAATTTTTGAAGATTTACGTGGAGAACAACGCCATTCAGCCTCCATTCGTATCTGCAGAAACCGAATTCTTTAGACTTTTTCTTAGTAAGATGGATAGATGGATAGAAAGATAGATAGATAGACAGACACATAGACAGATAAATAGATAGATAGATAGATAGATAGATAGATAGATAGGTAGATAGATAGATAGATAGATAGATAGATAGATAGATAGATAGATAGATAGATAGATAGATAGATAGATAGATAGATAGATAGATAGATAGATAGATAGATAGATAGATAGATAGATAGATAGATAGATAGATAGATAGATAGATAGATAGATAGATAGATAGATAGATAGATAGATAGATAGATAGATAGATAGATAGATAGATAGATAGATAGACAGACAGACAGACAGGCAGACAGACTGGATGGATTGATGAAAAGATTGATTGATTGAATGTACAGTTAATACGTGAGAAAACAATAAAATATGTAGCGCTTATCAAGTGTCTAAAAGCGAAAGCAAGCAGTTTTACTACCATTTTAAGTTAGTGCTATAATTATACAGGATAGAAGGCTACGGAATGACAGTTAGAATGGCTTTAAATTGGCAATCACAAACAATGGAACTCAATTGCCAATTGGACGTATAAATAGTGATCTTCTTCTTCTTCTTTAAATCCATGGGCACATGCCCGTAGGAGTCCGATGCCACTCACTGTCAGAGTCTGTCTCGTGTCATGCTCCCCAGCTTCAACCGGTCCGGTCAGCAGGTCTGCTCCATACCATTAACATCTTGGAGCACCTAGACCACCTGGTCTGATTGAAGAGAATATTGGGAGAGAGGCGTGAAGGACAACCTGGGTCAATGCCCGTATGTGTCCCACACTCTCTCCTCCTACTCTCTCCACTGGTCTGTCCTGACCAGCCTGTGCATGTCTGCTCCACATCATGACACCTTGAAGCATCTGGGTCGCTATGTCACTTGTGTCGTGGTTTTTGCGGATTTCAATCGTCTAGGTCTTTTACAGCCAGCGTATCGCCACCCATCTGGCCAACCTTCCTCCTTTGTTCGGGCTTAGGACCGGCACAGGGACGTTGTTGGTTCCCTGAGGCGGAGAATGGATGCAGTTTAACGTCATGCCCAGGATAAATAAATAGTGATAGAGATTTTAAATCACCATAAATAATTATTAAAGATAACAAAGGAATTTGCGTAGGCTATCTAATGCAATCTCATATGCCTATTGTCCCAATACACTCTAATTATACACTCAAGCTTGTATGTTGATCTTCGAAAATTACGGATATCCTTGTGACGTGGTCAGTACTGTAGGCTACCTGCAAAAATACAGCTTAGAAAATATATTTTCCTCTAAGTTTCAAGCTTTGTCTACGAAATAGAAAGACAATGAAACGAGAAAGTAATTACATCAAGGGCGGTGTTCCTTCAGCTTTGCATGCCAGTTTGACCTCTTGAAGCTCTCTGAAGATGATCTTCGCCTTTGGACCTGTCTTTATCGATGGGGGTAGTCGCACTAAAACAGTTTGACATTAATGCATCTGCACCCTGACAGATCACAGCACAAACTGAACACCTAATTCTTGAAATTATATAATAATTATAATTATAATCTGTGCAACGGGGTCAGTACCAATATTTTTTATACGTGATCTATTGCATGACTCTCAATTTAAACTTATCGGAAAATAAAAACCTCAAATTTTCAGCATAGCAACTTCTTGATATGACTCCGTAGTCGTGAGCTCTAAATTTACCAGAGTGCTCTCTGAAGCAAAACGCAGTTTAACGGCGTTTTTTGCGAACGCTGTTGTAGACTCGTAGTCCGCTGAAACTCAGAGACGAGAAAGTTTAGAGGCATGGGCGGAGTTTGGTTTCCGTTCTTGGAGGGGCTAATGCCTTCTTAGGGGGGCTAAGCCCGAAAAAGATATAATTTTTATGGTAAAAAAGCTGAATCTGGGTCTTCTGGGAGGGCTTAGCTCCCCCTAGCCCCTGATAAACTACGCCCATGTTTAGAGGTGTTTCCTCGATAAGCTATAGCCTAAGTCTTAAGCAGCCAATAATTTATATCCATATAAATAATTAGTTTTTTATTGTGATTCTAGAATATTATTTTTAATTATTTAAAAGTCAGTAGCCTATTTACCCTCATTTTGGCCGTTAGCTGAAACAGCGCATAATAGGCCTACGACCAGGAATAAGATGAATAGAATCCACATTATTTCTTAGTCTGTATTCAAGGCCAATCGCTTGATTTGTGGCTTTATGATTCACTTCCAAATTTCTGCAATAGAAATAATACATTACGTAGCCTAACTCTTGTTGAATTCGTGCTATGCCAACTTCGACGCTTCCTTTATCCATCACGCTGCAATACATTGCAACACATTGATGAGACCATACGGTCTTCGTCCCTTCGGTTCCGACTTTGTGGTAATACTATAGGCTACCAGTGGTTCCCAACCTTTTTTGACTGTAGGGCCACATTTCCTAAGTTGGAGGACCCGAGGGCCACTTTGTCATATATATATAGGCCCTAGTCAAAGGACATTAGGGCATTTAGGGGCCACAATGCTAAAATTTAATTAACTAAAAGCATATGATTTTGTGTATAAAAGTAGAATGTTTGATGTTCATAAACTTCAAAATAAAATAATTTGTAATAGAAAATAATTATATGCTCTATCCTGTCCAAATTGTGAATTTTTTCATATATTTTTTAATTATTTGAGAGATAAGGGTCTTTCTGAGACCTGGAGGGCCATTTTTTGAGGCCTCGCGGGCCACTTTTGGCTCGCGGGCCACGGGTTGGGAACAGCTGTACTATACCATCAAAGGAAGCAAAAAAAATCAAACCTAGGATCCTCTTTTCAAAACCTGTCTGAACATAATTATATAATGTGGGACAAGGTGCAGCGGTAAGTTCGGCGCTGTGTGACCGAAAGATCGCATGTTCGAATCTACCTCAAGCCACTGCGTATAGCAACCTTGGACAAGTTGCTTAGTAATGCTTACCCACAATAATATTGTCTGTGAAGAAAGGCAACGGGAAACCACCTCACTCATCTCACCCCCAGGCGTGTAAAAGCCAAAGAATCTACATTCGAGCAGAGAACTCATCATCATCATCATTGTCGTCGTCGTCGTCATCATCATCATCATCATCATCGTCACCACCACCACCGCCGCTGCCACCACCACCACCACCACTACCACCACCACCACCACCATCATCATCATCATCATCATCATCATCATCATCATTATCATCATCGTCGTCGTTTTTGTCGTCTTCGTCATCATCATGATGATGACGACGACGATCACGATGACGATCACGACGATCACGAGGAAGAGGAGAAGGAAGAGGAGGAGGAGTTCTCTGCCCGAATGCAGCTTCATTGGCTTTTCTCATTGACAATATTACAATGATTGGCAACTTGTTCAAGGTGGCTGTGCAGCGGCTTAGGATAGATTCGAACCTGCAACCATTCGGTTACAAGACACAGACCTTGCCGCTAAGCCACCACGTCCAACCACTTTTGGTGCTAATTCAGAAACCCTCTCCCGCTACTCTGCCTCCTTTCCAAAAATAATGTGGCAGGCTTCAAACAGATCTTCTCTGCCCCTCACATTCTAGGCCTATGTTTGTGATCTACACCACACTTTCGGCTGCATCTGTTGCCCGGGCTTTAATAAAGAAATTTTTATAATTGCTGAACGCTTTCTTACCCTTCCCATAATTCCGTGATAATGATTAAATCCCAACCAGAGGTAAACGGCCGTCTAAAGCTATTCTAACTCTTATGAGTGCGTATACACCTAGATCAACCCATTTCGTGCTGTGCCGGTACATGTTGTGTAGAACTGCACGCTAAAAACATCTGTTGCAATTTGCAACACAAATTTAATGACGACAACGACGCCGACAGGTTTAATCTAGTCCGTACCCCAATGACTATGAACTGATTAATCCACACTATCTTGAGTTGGGGTGGAGATGGGGTCGAACGGTTGGGTATGGGGTTGAAGTGAACCGGGTGGGCGAAGTGGGAAGGAATGTGGGACGAAAAACCGAAATATAGCCTACTTAGACGAGTGGGCTGTTTAGGAGCTGCGTGGAGTGCTGAGGCGGGGCTGGGGTGGGGTGGGGTGTGGTGAGTGCGGTTGGAATATGGGCTTGTAGTGTGCCGGATGGGGCCAGAGTGGAAAGAAAAGGTCTAGGTGAAAACACAGTGAATCATTATTTATCATGAACGTCAGATGTTGAGCATTTTACGAAGTGGGGCGGAATGGAGGGGTGGGAATGGGTGGAGTTGGCCGGAATTGAGTGAAGGTGGGCTAGGGTTGGACGGGGATCTATAGGGTTGAAGTGGGCCATGTGCGTTCAAAGTGAGGAGGAGGGTTGACCGACAAACCATAAAATTACTCCAGACAGTTGGGTCAGCGTGGGGGCGAATTTGGAGAAGGTGCGGTGAGGTGGGCGAAGTGGGGGACTGGGGTTGGGTTTTATGGGATGCGGTCAGGGTAGTGGTGCGGTGGAACCGGTATGAAAACAAATTGGAACAATGTTTTTTCATAAATTTCACACGTTGAACATTTTATGGGATGGCTTGGGGTAGAAAGGTGGATGGGTGGGGATGGGGTGGGTAGGTAAAAGTTAGGGTGGAGGTGGGGTATTCACATTTGTGAATGACAGCTTTTACAAAATTGTACATCTGCAATTCTGCATCATTTGAAAAAGTTATATTTTTAACAAATGCATGATGCTTAAAATAGTCAAGGTGACCCAAATTTCCACTTTGGGAACATATCGTCTGTTTAGAGTGCAAGGGTTCTAACTCCACCTTTTGAAATTGTTCTGGAAAGCAAATCTAACCTTTCGATGATTGCCAAAAATCCAATTATTGTTATAGGCCTACTTGGATAGCGGATTAAACCCTTCCCAGCGGGATGTCCATCCCTTTTGGGCCCCCCTTTTGTAGCCAATGCATGCATGTTTTTGTACTTTTGCTGTCTTCTTGTTTTCTGGTTGTAATACAATACAATTCACTTTTATTGCAACCAGGAAACAAGAAAACAACAAGAATATTCTTATCTATCAATCAAATACTTCACCTGGGAAGATCTTCCTGACAAATTTCGCACCTTTTCTGTTCCTCAGCCATCTTTGTCCCATCATTAGGCTAATCCTCAGCTTCTTCGTCTTTTTCTCATCATCAACGTCTTGCGTTCCACTCAAAACTGGTTTCATCTCTTACCAATTCATACTCAGACTCCTCTGACCTTCCAATTTAGACTATACTACAGACGACACCCGCCTCAGCAGCTGCTCTGGCCATTCTGATCGTCTGGCAACCGAACTCGCCTTCCTTCGAATAGCTTCCACAGAAATTCCACCGACTCAACGCCGCGCTCGTGAAAAACCTTGTGCTCGTCGCTCAATTACCGAGTGGCGCTTTAGAAGTTCGGAGATTACGAATTATTCTCCAGTTTGAAAACGCCTAGGCCTGCATGCATCTGTCGCTGTTCAATTTGATCATCCTACTCTTCAAGCTGCGCTGCATCACAGCTTCTAATTTCTCCATTAGGCTACCTGAATAACCGTTCACATTCAGACATCATAACACCAGCTTTTCTGCCGCGAATTGAGACAATACAGCGATATTATGTACTTGTAATCGTCATCGCATTATTATAAATCTAAATCAGACGTCAGACTATTGATGATACAGCAAGAGCCTAATCGTAGTCATGTAATTATAGGCTATAGCGCCGCTTCAAGAGAAACTTTCACAGGCGCTCCCGACCTGGCAGCACTAAACCACAATCAAGCATAATCGATTTAAGACGTTTGCGGAAAAAAGGGCGATGCAAGACCAAGATGGTCATTGCGGTAATTGCTTGGTAACCTGTTCCAGAAAGATGGACCGACCAATGTGCTACATTACCTCGTCGTTTGTTCGTATAGTGTACCGAAAAGATCACTTCAACTTCCAACTCACTGTAGTTTCTTCAACGTGCTAATCTTTGTCTCTGAAGACTCGCACGTAAACACCGGTCCTATAGGCTATTATACATGTAGGCCTATGCATTCCAATAAGCTATGCATTTCAATAAGCTTACTCGTACTCTTCCCACCTCTGCAGTAACCACTGCTGCCATTCCTATTGTATTTCGTGCTACTTCTACTCCTTCTCCCAATGCACCAGCTTAAAATTTAAAAAATGTACTATGATCCATAGACATTCGTTCATTTGTATACGTCTCACATCATGTGTTCAGTACAGATTCAAGACTGGGTACAATTCTCTCACCCTTCAGATTGAATGATTTTTGACCCTGCGAAAACTTGGTCTAATTTAAGTACAACCTATGATCACTATCAAGACTGCATCCCTTCTGGTTATCATCTTCATAGCACTACTCATCCATCTAATTTTCAAAAAAGATCATCAACTTTTTGGAACGAGAAGAAAACTTTTGTCGGCGCCACTCGATATGGACTAAGTCTCCGCCCCAACCAAAACCAAAGTTTCAAGCCCCCCTCCCCAAAAAAAACTGAATCCAAACTCGACCCATGTCTCTGTCTCTGTCTCTCTTTGTATCTCACTCTGTCTATCTGTCTCTGTCTCGGTCTTTATTATATATCTTCTCTGTTTCTCTCTGTCTTTATCCGTCTCTCTGTCTCTCTCTCTGTCTCTCTGTCTCTATTTATAGACTAAATATACACTGTGCCCCATAAAAAAACACACCAAAAAACTTTGTCATGAAACGCATTTAAGTCTAATGTTAGGCCTAAATAAGAAAAAGTAATGTTTCATTTAAGAAGATGTTCGAAGTGATGTCCCTTCGCTTGAACGCAGGCTCTCAGCCTTGGCTGCCACTGTTCAATAGCTTTGTCAATGACACTCTGCTTCAACACTACTGTGCCCACACAACGATGAGGCGCTCCTTCAACTCGTTGATGTCCCGTATTGCTGTCTGATAGACGCGTTCCTGTATTAGACCCCAAATTCTGTAGTCAACGGGATTGAGGTCTGGTGAGTTTGCTGGCCAGAGTTCCGGTCCAATGAAGCTTGGTGTTTCACGTCGCAGCAACGCAATGGTGTCCTTGGCGCGATGTGCTGGGGCGCTGTCCTGCTGGAGAATGAATAAGTCGCTTGACATCTCCCTGATCGCTGGCAACATCTGCTCCATCAACAGGATATTCCTGTAATATTCGCCGTTGACCTTCACCCCAGGTTCAACGAAGAACAATTCCGTGCACCCGTACAACAACAACGTGCAAACTTTTATTACAATTGGCTTAGTTTTATAGAAGATTTTTGATAAGTTTTTTGGTGTGTTTTTTTTATGGGGCACAGTGTATATATATATATACATATATACATGTATATATATGCATGTATCTCTCTTAGATAATTATATCTTATCTGTCTAACTTTCTGTCTCTGTCTCTCTGTCTGTCTATCGCTATGTCTCTTTCTGTGTCTCCCTGAGTCTGTCTCTTTCTTTATCTCTGTCTCTTTGTGTCCGTCTATCTGTCTGTCTGTCTCTCCCTTGTCTCGGTTATCACAAGATAGCTCTCTTTCGTCACCTTCCGATCACTACCCAGACGTCTTAACATACCATACATACTTCACAGTCCACAACCCGATCCCGTCTCCCATTCTTTTCACCGGTACTAAAAGCTCATCGACTGAGGACCGACCGACAGTGAGCGGGGTCTGTCCGGGTCTGCGATCCGGCATTCAATTTGGCGTCCTGCTTTGTCAGGTCGCTTGTTCAACATTTAGGCCCACCAATTTTCCACAGTTTGGTTTATTATTAGATAGGCCTAACAGTGTAAAAAATCAAAAGCATTCGCGCGTGTTCGTTCCACATAGACTCAGTAACGTAACTAGGATTTTTCGTTTGGAGAGGGGGGGGCTTAAGCCTTGAGCATGGCGAGTGCTGTAGCCTAGTTAGCCGTAATCATACAACGGCTTTGACTTTAATTTGGGGGGGGGGGCTTGAGCTTTGTTTGCCCCTCCCAAGCCCAACGCTAGTTACGTGTATGTCTCTGCATAGACTTATCTTCATATCCCCTGATGTGTATCTCATACCCGGCTAGCTTATCAAAGCACTTTCAGCCCTGCTGCCGACCTTCATAACGCTGCAATAGCCAAAGCAACAGCGCGCCTCCTCTCCGCCTGGTGGGGTTTAACTACTGCTGGGGACTAGTCTAAAAGCGCATTCATTTTCAGATGCGGTGTTTCGTTTTTACGGTCGCCTGACATTAGCAAGAAGCACTCTAGAAGCACTCGCACTTAGGCCTAAAATTGAGGATTGGTTACTGCGGGCTGGGGTGCGACATGACTCACACGTCTTTTCCAACCTTTAGGGCCCAAAGGTCGTATACAGTCTGCGTCCTCGATCTCACAGCCTCGAACTCCCGACAAAGAACGAAAGAAATTATATTCCCGAGTAGCCTACTCTGCAGACAATCGGCCACTGCCCTTCTATCTGACTTGCACCGATTTGATCGCATTATTATAAGCTTAATTTTTGGTAATTGCTTTCATAGCGACTGGGTGCGATAGCCTTACGTCAACAAGAGCTCGAATATCATTGTCATCGTAATCAACACCAATAACAACGAATCTTTCACGCCAGATATCCTCCTCAGACCTAGATGTAAATCCTCCATCCACTCTCTATGACCTTCTGTCCCCAAACGATGTCAACATCGCCACGCTCCAAATATATTAGCATTGCTATACTTAGTGCAATAAAAGTTAGCATGGCAATTAGGCCTACTGCAAAAATTATCACGAAAATCAGCGGCAGGCCTATGCTCATTTCGTAGGCTACATAGATTCTGCATTTATGAGCAGCACATAGTCTAACAATAGGAAGCACTTCATAATTATAATACAATTATTATAGCGACGTGTGCAGGCAAAACGGCATTTATACAAAATTATGTGCAACGGGTTATTAGGAAGATTTAGCTGTGTTAGAATAAGTTTCGACTGCGTGCACTAAATGAGTATACACTATAATAATAGAGACAAAATTTATCCCTTCATATAAAGTTGTCTGATTTAACCTGATTCTTATGTTCCAAACATTCAAATAAAGTATTTGATTTACCCGGTATTCATAAAAGAGTTAATGTGTAGGCCTACGCTATCTTTTTCCACAATAATGGATCCATTCAATTCTTTTAAATGAAGTCAATGAAAAGCAAAACGGGAATTACCTGTACATAACAATTTCCCAGCACTAGCCAGAAAAGGACCAGAAGGGGCATTTGTCCCGCTAGGTATACGGCCACGCAAGTAGGGCCTAGGCTATAACTAAAATCAATAACACCAGGTTACGTGATCACAAAAGAAGCGATACAGTGTCAATGCTCCAATCGGTTTCTTCGATTAAGGGAAAATGATGTTGTGAAAGATAAACATTAAATCAGATTCAGACTAAATTAAAAACCTTAACTATAGTTTCAAATTAAATGCATGCAATGAAACATCATCCATTGTCATGTTGTCGCGTTCTTGAAAGAGTTAATTTTGTTTATAGTTTACATATTGCTTTCTAGGCCTAGGTTACAGTAGGCTATAAGATTAATATATAAGAAGCCAGTAACACTGAATAATCAATACGATGAGTTCAAACACATAGTGTTTCCCGTAATCAAAAATGAAGCATAAAGCTTAGAGCTAAGCGATATCACCAGTCACTTGAAACAGCGACTTTAAAAAGCCCAAGGTGACGCAAATAGGTCGAGCATGTTGTGTCTGTTGTTACATAAGAATCTCATGCGCTGCCAAACAATCCCGACTGGATCAAAGCAGGATTCAAGTTGTTCACGTCTCCCACAAATCCAAGAAAGAGGACAAATGTTCTGCGGAGCGTTCTGGTCGTCACCTGGAGAAGTCTCTCCACGTCGGCCTTTCGTCCAAGGTCATTAGCGGACGCCTTCGGGTAGAGTGTGTCCATGTTGTCGACCAGTAGCAAAGATGGACCGCTTAGCTCAGCCTAAATTTATCACAGTAACATATAAATTCAGATGGTATCAGAGACGTTGTCCCAGGATGCATAAGTAGAAAAATCGTGCTACTTATTAAAAGCTTATAGGTACATCTATCATCTATACTCTAGACTTCATAATAATATTTTGACTTATTATGAATTTTAAGACGCAACAAAGTTCCGTTTATTTCAAAATTTATTTTCAGCCCACTAGGCTATCGGTGTGAGTAGCCTAACTAAAACATTTCGATCACAAAAAAATGCACATAATTATTTTTAAATCTACCTATCTTAAGATGCGCATAGTTATTTTAAAATCTACCTATCTTAATTCTGTTCTGTTCTCAGCCATCCTCGATCCGAGGGTCGGCCGCATCATGGACAATGTTCCTCCAACGCTTTCTGTCCTCCGTCAATGTTATCATTTCTTCCAATGTCAATCCAGTCCACTCCTTGATGTTGCCCAGCCAGTTAGTCCTTGGTCTTCCTCTTTTCCGGTCTCCCGCCTTTGTGCCCTGCATGATGTCTTTCTCAATGCATGTTCCCTCTCTTCTCATGATGTGTCCAAAATAAATCATTTTTCTTTCTTTTACTGTCTTCAGAAGATTCCTCTCCACTCCTACCGCCTCCAGCACCCATTAATTTGTCTTAATTAAAGGCCTGTAAATTATTACGCAAAAATGTTATGTCATACAGATTGCCACGCGACTACGTGTCTTCCACTTCAAATAAAAGTTCCACCTCACGGAAGCAGGCGTCCATGGCATCCGAGATGTTCCTCGCTTTAGTGAGGTTGAAAACAGTGACCGAATATATTCCGGCGAACTTTGCCGGAATCCACAGGCGCATTGTTGCGATGTTTTTCCTAGACAAGGCTAACAATGGACATGCGATTAGCACTAACCCACCCCAACATAATAATCAAACAACTCCTCAGTGTGTCAAATACATGTGAAAACTCATCACATGTCATTGACAAGTGCTCTCAGTCATG
Source organism: Lumbricus rubellus (assembly GCA_945859605.1). NCBI lineage: Eukaryota > Metazoa > Annelida > Clitellata > Crassiclitellata > Lumbricidae > Lumbricus > Lumbricus rubellus. The sequence goes on along the minus strand of OX243827.1, from coordinate 29,834,674 downwards.
CATTTCTCTAGTAACTGCTGCCACATATCCTCGCTAACGCATTCTATCACAATCTGAAAACTGTCCTAGAGGCCGTACATAAATGACGTCACGCAAATTAAAAATTTGTTTACCCCCTCGTCACGCGCCAACACAAAATTCATATGATAGTCTATCTAGTATGGGATCGCCGCACATTGTCACAAATATGCGACCCCTCCCCCAGATGCATGACGTCAATTACGGACGGTCCCCTACTTAACCGAGAATGGATTTGGAGCGCTCCTGTGTAGTTGACCAAAGAGTGGAGCATAAGAAATAGAAATAGGAAGTGGATGCACCCGAGATTAGTTGAAAGTGGCTTGAATGAAGACAGATGAACCAGCAGAAGACTTTGATCCGGTTGCACTCTGCCAGTGCCAGTCCCAAGCCTGGATAAAGAAGGAGGGTGACACAAGTCATGTTTGAAATGGCAGCAAATCGTTAAACAAGATTAGCCTCAAACACTCACCTGATGGCGCTTCAAAAATGAGTCCGGAACTTGGTCGAAGTCCACTGTGAGGAAAGACTTTGTTGGCTTTGCCAGCGTCTTTCAAATACGCAAGGACCTTTGATGTCACACTCTGGAAAAGCAATAAATTCAGTCGCCTGTTCTTGCAATTCTCTTCCCAGCCTATGCCAGTGTGAATTATGTCTTAACAATTCGGTTTAAAATAAATTCTTCTCGGCATAATGCACAGTTGTACACATTGCACAGATAATTTTAGGAACAATGGCAATCTATGTAGAAGACACTATTTTTGGAAAGCAAGAACACGAAGAAGAAGAAGGAAAAAAGTAGAAAACGAAAAAGAAGAAGAAGAAGAATCCAAGCCACTAACACAACTTCAACGTTTGTTAAACGTAAAACATGACATTTGTTGGTTTACTTACCACTGGGCGTGGCTGTGGCACCGGGCGAGGGGTGGGCCTACGTGATCCTGCAAAAATGAAGAAAAGTGAAGATTCTAGGAAGTCTTTCAAATGCAGCTCACCAATGTATCAATGCGTTTTAGATGTCATTGTACTTAATGCCATTATGAGTTATCACAAAACAAGATGTAGCCATCTCAGATAATTGTGTTTTAGTTAACGACATGGCCAGCAATTAAACATGCTGTTTACTTGTTAACCTTTCCAATTAAAATGTTTAAGAAAAATTAAAAGACTGTTTAATCTCTGTTTGCCAGATTTAAACTGTTGGTCTGATTGGTCATAAATCTTTTTTTTAAAATCTGTTTGTCATTTTATTTCAGTTTGCTTTCGTTTCATGTATAACATGTTGTTCTTTGCACTGTTTTACAATAGCCAAATAGTCCATAGGCCAACGACCTTTTTGGATTGATCCTGTGACTTATGCACCGATCACTCGAAAGTCATTGAGTTTGTACCGAATGCTGTTATTTTGTTTTTGGTTGATGCTTCGTCAATAAACGGCTACTACTACTACTACTACTACTACTACTACTACTACTACTACTACTACTACTACTACTACTACTACTACTACTACTACTACTACTACTACTACTACTACTACTACTACTACTACTACTACTACTACAAAGTTATCCGCATGCTGTTGTACATTCCTCTCCATTTGGATAAGAGTTGACCTCGTGTTAACTCCACACGCTTCATAAAATTGCCCCACTGTCCTTGGAACTAGGGCTAGTGAATTTCAGCTGAGATAATTTGATAATGTCTACATGTAGCCGCGTTAACAAGAGTGTCTGAATATCCATTTAAACAGCACTGCACAGTACAGTACTGTCTAATTATTATTGAGCGCTGTGCAGCAGTTGACCACGATTAGTAGCGCCTTAAAAACTTGCTAACTGCATAATAATATTTATGAACCATATGTAGCAATGTGTAGCAATTCTACGCTAGACAGAAATTGGTTAGCATTATAAGTTGTCCATTTATTTTGCATAACTAGGCCTAAGCTAAATTTTTATACGTTTGACTCTATGCATTGATCTCTACTTACTGAGAACGTTGACGTATCCCTGAGCAAATGCGTATCCATGAACGTTGCTTGCATTGCATTGAATAACCATCAGATCCGTTTTACTCTCTCGGTCGACGCAGTCTCGACAAACGTCTCTGATCGTCAGACTTTTCTTGTTTCTGCTGAACGCAAATCGCCTGGGAGGATTGTTAACTAAAAGAAAGCATAAATTATGTATTATGTAATTGTAAGCTTACTGCTGTAGTCATTAAAGCAAATATAATTGCCTTGCTTAAAAAGATCCTTAAAGTCAAAAAATTACCCGATAAATGAATTGTGAAACAAGACTGACTAAAACTGAGAAAACTGTCATTTTCTAAATTCAGATAAAATTCAGAACTGATTACGATATTTCCTGCGTTTCAAAGAAGCCACAATAGCAACTCATTGAACATAAGCACATGATAAGGATGCTATTAGTGCCGTTAGATCACCCACTGATTACTTGCAATGCGTCGCTTTTGTACGCTCCAATGTGCGACTGCATCTTTACCTACCTTTAACAAATTAGACGATAAAATAACCATAGCCTGACAGGGTCAATAAAAGCAAAGTTCATGCCAATGCCAGTCTCATCGGAAAAATTAAACTGGGTAGCCTACACTTTCAGAAGCGCCTTTAATGCTGGCAATCATTCGTGGTGCTAGTCTCCAATGCCAAGAGTTGGAGATTGCTTATAGAGTGCACATTGGAGCTAGACATTTTAGCCAAATCAAACTTCATTGGTGCAGCTATCAAAGCAAAAGGCATCTACTAACCTGGAGCCAAGTATGACTCATTTTAAACTTGCTGAAACAGAATATAAATGCACAATAACAAGATATACATTACCTGAGGTAGAGTTTTTCTCGCCCCCGAATAGTTTACTTTGAAAATTTATCGTTACTCACCATCTAGCGGTACTCCATCTTGAAGCCAGACAATCGTAGCATCTGGTTTGGCAGTGACATTGCAGTTGAAAGTAACCGATTCGCCTTCAGTCACGTTGACATTGTACGGACCATCCTTCACACTGCGAAATACGGGAGCCTCTGCAAAAACCACGTCACTATTCGTTGTTACGTCAATAAAGAAAGTACAAAATTCGGAAACGGGGGCAGGCAGTAGGCCTAGGATATTTTAGGCATATAGAATGGTTGTTAAATGCCTAAAATATCCTAGGCCTACTGCTTGCCTAGCAGTGAAGGCAGGTCTTGGTCTTGAAAAACCAAGACCAAGACTTTTATTCTCAAGACCAAGAACAAATCCAAGCCTTTTAAAACCGAACTTGAGCGCACTCGAGACCAAGACTTTGGTCTCGAGGACAACAAGTCTGCTGTAGGCCCTAATCATCAGTATTTTCGCCTTCCACACAAGCAGCATGGCTAGAAAGTTAATTAATTTCTTGAGCTGGTAATCCCAGCGACAAATAGCAACGAAACTCAAACTATTTCCAATCACTTTGCTGTATTTTACTGTAGCCTATTTTCTAGTGGTCGCTAGTCAAGACAAACCTTCAACACGTATCTGAAGAACATGTGTGGTACGTCCTTGTGTATTTGAACCAGCGCAGAAGTAGTCTCCCTCGTCAGCTGCAGCTACGTTATTGATGGTGAGTTGTGAATTAAACGAATTCAGAGCGTATCTTCCAATTGGTAGAGTGTTCTTTGGTCCTGACCAGGTAATAGTTGGCTCCGGACTGAACAAAGATAAAAACAAACATACGCGAAGAAGAGGAAGATTAGGGCAGGAGCTCCTTAAGCTATTGCTGGGGAGATCGTGAATATGAAGTGCTGACGATGATCCATGATGTGCCATGAGGTCCCGTATGCACTTTGGTGTTGGGGGAGTTTCTCACTTCCAATCGGTCAGTGGGTCCCTGGACATGAAAAATCACCGAGGTGCTTGTCCGCCATGACGGCACGAATGACGTAATTGACAAATCCAATATGGCCGCCGTCGGCCATATTGGAAAATTCATCTTCTTCATTTCTTACAACATATGCACGTGCAATACCTCTAATGGTACTGATTCAGGTATGCTGAATTCGTTTATAAATTTGTTTTTGTCGTCAGGGGTCATCTTGAGGTCATAATGTCATGTTCAAGGTCATTTTATCATCTTTTTCATTTCTTACAGCTTATGCACGTGTAATACCTCTAATGGTACTAATTCAGGTATGTATAATTCATTTCTGATATTGTTTTTATCATCCGGGGTCATCTGAAGGTTATAAGATCATGGCCAAGGTCATTTGTTGCATCAATGATTTCGATTATAACTTGAATGAATGCAGAAGTATAAACAGCTGTTATAGCTTTAATTGAACAAAGCTAATTATGACATGTTGGAAGTCAATGCTGCTTTAATTTGTCATTTTTCCGTGCATCAAAATGGTGGTCTTCAAAATATAACCACAAATTTTTGTTTTGGATGTCTGCAAGCAAGTTTATGTCCTTCCTGTTTTGGAGGAGGAGGTTTTTTCACTTCCTATGACAAAATATGGCGCAGATATTTGCAGCAGCGTGGCATACACAGCGTCGAGTGTCACACCTGTTGAACTGTTGCATATTGTGGGCAGACTTCGTGAAAAAGGATGCAGACATTTTGATGAAAGCAGTGCACCGAAGTGCTCCTTACATCTGCGATTTAATATGGCTCTATTTTTGCTTCGTGTTCATTGTGTGCTGCAAGTAGCTGGCATGGCCACCCTGTCCACCAGGAAGGCCCCTCTTTGTATGTGACCTCTGATCCCCAGTGATTGAAGGATGTAGAGCATCAATTCCGACAGTGGATGTGATATAGTTGTCTTATAAACAGATCGACTCTTTCTGAACAAAACAACGTACAACAGTAACAGAAGCGGTGGGAGTGGCATTCATCATGATGGTTTCTCTTCAGGGTCAGTCTTCCAATCATCGCATGGGTCCTCGATGTTCCGTGAAGAATTTCGAGTGGCTGGACCACACCCATACTTCCAGTCAAGAGCGGTCCCTCAACCATGTCCATCTCAATGGGCAGACTTCCATCCATCGCAGGAGACCTCGAAGCCTAACGGTTCATCATTTGTTGGACCAGATCCGAGTACCATGCAGAGAGCCTCAAGAGCCTTCAGCATAGAACCCTCGTCGCTGAGGGTCGATGCGATTGAATTACCCCGAGGACAAACCATAACGACGCCCCATCGCCGGGCAGAACCGAACAACGACGACGACGATGCACCACTTGACCTTTCGACCTTGAGCGCAGACGATTATCTCCGAAGAACCTTCGACGATCAGACATTTTCAAGGTCTGGAAACAACTCCTCAAACCCAAGCACAGGTCGATCCCCATCAAATGGAGGCTTCGACTCTCAAAGACCAGAATCGGACGTTGGACGTGGATCGGTGGAGCGACCAGCAACACCAAAGTTACCGTTGCTCGTAAATCTGGAAAACTCGAGACTGGAATCGATCCAACGAGGTCTGCAATCTGCAAGGGATGGCCATGGCAGAGCAGCAGAAAAGGAAAACGACGGAATGAAATTGTCGGATCCAGCCGGGTGGCAAACAACGACGAGGACAAAGAAGGACTAGGATACTGATTCAGATGTCGAATCAGCTCCTCGAAGGCAGAAGAAGGCCATCGACGAGCTGTGGGCACATCTCGAGCGGCGCCTGGAGGGCAGACCAACCACCACCAGTAGTGGCACAGCCTACGCCAGCCTCAGCAAGCACCTCGAGGACATGAAAGCAACTAGATTGAAGACCTCTTTCCGTTCGATAACGGAGACTGACGTTCAAGGACAAGGCTGGTCCGACTTCCGGCATGTAGCCGACCAGCAGAAGCAACGATGTCTTTCTGGACTGACCGTCGGCGGACTTCAACAAAAGCAAAACGATCAACGGCTGAAAGAAACGAAGTTCTGTCTACAGGACGCAACTCGTAGAAACAGAGAACCAATCAGAGATGGCGGTGCAGTAACAATGGAAACGAACAACAGCACCTCGTGGAAGTGTCAATCGTCGTCAGGAGTGGCCTTCGAAAGAAGATATCCGGTTGACTCTTCACACATGTCAGCACACTACTCGACGCGATATGCTCAGACCATCGATTTCCAGCCACAAGATCGGATTCCGTCTGACCTTCATCCGTCAAGACTTCCGAACTTCAGTGCATCGAATCATGCAAGTTGGACCACTCCGTTCACCCGTGCGACGGTGGAGCCTGAACCGGACTCGCCCTCTTCCCATTCGTTGCGTGACCTTTACAGAAGATAAAACTATGCTGTTTCTACCCATTTGTTGACATTGCGACGCCCTACCTCCACCGACACTGGCTTCCCATCCTCAGAGTATCGACTGACGAAGAATCATTCGGCTGCCGTAGTGATGCATGGAAAAATGACATATTAAAGCAGCATTGACATCCAACATGTCATAATTAGCTATGTTTGTTCAATTAAAGCTATAACAGCTGTTTATACTTCTGCATTCATTCAAATTATAATCGAAATCATTGATGCAAAAAATGACCTTGGCCATGACCTTATAACCTTCAGATGACCCCGGATGATAAAAACAATATCAGAAATGATTTATACATACCTGAATTAGTACCATTAGAGGTATTACACGTGCATAAGCTGTAAGAAATGAAAAAGATGAAAAAATGACCTTGAACATGACATTATGACCTCAAGATGACCCCTGACGACAAAAACAAATTTATAAACGAATTCTGCATACCTGAATCAGTACCATTAGAGGTATTGCACGTGCATATGTTGTAAGAAATGAAGAAGATGAATTTTCCAATATGGCCGACGGCGGCCATATTGGATTTGTCAATTACGTCATTCGTGCCGTCATGGCGGACAAGCACCTCGGTGATTTTTCATGTCCAGGGACCCACTGACCGATTGGAAGTGAGAAACTCCCCCAACACCAAAGTGCATACGGGACCTCATGGCACATCAAGGACTACGACTTCTCATCTTTCCACCACCCTTTGCGGTCAGTGTTCTCATTAAAGCTGAGTTTATTATTATTATTATTATTATTATTATTATTAATGATGATGATGATGATGATGATGATGATGATGATGATGATGATGATGATGATGATGATGAGATGATGACGAGTTCTCTGCTCGAAGGCTGGTCCATTGGCTTTAAAGTCACCCGGGGATGAGCGAGATGGTTTCCCCTTGCCTTCCTCACAGACAATTTTATTGGTGAGCAACTTGTCCAAGTTCGCTACACATTAGCTGTATGCAGATTCAAACCTTTTACCTTCTGTTTATAAGGCGCAGGACATATCACCATACCACCACATCCCACTCGACTATTACGAGCATATAGAACATTAATATAAAGCTCATTCACTGCTTCTTCTACTCTTGTCCATGCCTTTGTTTGCAGCCGCTTAGATTACTGCTCTTCTCTTTATGTCGGCCTCCCACAGGTCCGCCTGAACTCCTTGGTTAGGGTCCTTCGATCTGCAGCACGCTTGGTTGGTGGCATCTCCCGGTTCGATCACGTTTCTGCCTTCATGAGGGACGACCTCCACTGGCTCCCACTGCAGCAACGCATTGCCTATAGAGTTTCGTCTATTGCTTGGCGCTGCATCCTGTCTCAAGCTCCATCATATCTATGTGCACTTTTTACTCCTGTCTCCGTTTCTCTGGGCCGCCGTTCGCTGCGGTCAGCTGCCCGCGGTGACTATCTTGTCCCTTTTTGTCGTACCGCTACTATGCAGCGAAGAGCATATTCTGTGGTGGGTCCAGCTATCTGGAATGGCCTCCCTACGGCTCTCCGTTCTCTTCCTCGTGACTCTGCTGGCTCTTTCTACCGTCTTCTCAAGACCTTTCTTTTTGACCAGGCCTGGGTTGGGAGCGCCTCTGAGTAGAGATCTTGAAGAGGCGCTATATAAATTTATGTGATTGATTGATTGATTGATTGATTGACTGTATATTTTTTTACTATATAATGATCTCACAGTCATGTCGAAGTGAACGTAATGCATCAAGCACCCCGCAACTGTTAAGATCACACAATTATAAATAATCATAACATGGATGATCGTGTAAAATGTCCTCAATGAAAATTTATTTATCGAAATCAACGGTTCTAGATGCTAGGTAAACTCTATGCTCAGAATAGCCTTACTATCCGGAGAAGAAGCATCTGAGTGTAACACTTCCTCCAATGACAGCAACAGACTGTTCTGTTGAAGCAAATCCTAATGTTGGAGCAAACGGACGGAGACCATCGGGATCTGTAAAGAAACACTGACATCAAATTCATGCGGAGTAAAGTCTTCAACAGATAAGTTGGAGCAAAATGACTGAGACCAGCTGGATCTGTAAAGAGACACTGACATCAAATTCATGCGCAGTAAAGTATCCAACATATCAAATTTGTCGATTTAGAGTTTAAAAAAACGTATGAGAATTTATTTTACCCAATATCATTTATTGGTTTGTTTATAGATGCGGACTGTTAGTAACCAAAAACATTCTTACTTCGTGTAACCGTTAGATCTGTGTAGCCTGATGCTAATTTGACATCTAGGTAAGGGTTATACGTCGTGAATTTGTAAAATTTTCCATCAAGAGCATCCTCAGGCAAAGCATAAGCAAAGTATAGGTCACCTGTAAACAGACAGAAATGTGCAAAGAAAGAAGAAATAAATGGAATAAGCTTAATATGTTTAGGCCTATAGGCTTTTAAGTTGGCACAGAAATGAAGGGCCATGACGTGGCTGCTTCAGATTGGTGATTTCATCCAAACAAAAGGATAATGTACATAGGGACTAATCTAAAGGCGACTAATAATGGTATATGCAATGCATTCAATTGAAGTTATACAATGTCATATCTCTTCTATGGCTTGCGGAACTGCACGAATAACACCAAAATAACGAAAATGTTATTTTAAAAGTTACCGTTTTCGCCAAGTTGTATCCTTCTTGAAGGTCGTAATGGAACTGGATTTCTGTCCTCGGTGTCCGTAGCCATCTCCCAACCATAATATGTTGGCTTTGGAAAAGACCTGCGTTGGTCTGCTTGAATGTGAAATGGCATGCCCTCTTGAACGGTTTTCTGATGAACCACAGGAATCTCTGATGCAGAATCCAGCAGCGCTCTCTGGATGTGTGCTGTAGTTGAGAGTGCCGTACCGTACTGATTCCTAGCAAAACACTGGTAGAAGCCTTCATCCGACGATGCAGCTGCTTTTATTGTTATTGAGCCATCCACACCTTTATCGGTATTTGGTTGATTTGTGTTCAATTCCAGGGAATTCTTTTTCCATTTATATCTACAAGCAAATGCAGCGCAGCATGGATGTCTATTTGTGTATTCCTATCATCCGCTTATACGGATATCCAACCTATTAATTTACGCAAGTGAACCAGAAAGACAAGAGCCTACGATATTTATGTCTGTGTGTGTATGTACGATTGTACGTGTGTATGTTTGTGCGTATGTAGGCCTATTTAGTGCAGTTATGTGTGTGTATGTGTAATTTGTGTATGTATGTGTGTAACTGTGTATGCGTGCATATAATGTGTGCATGCATGTGCGTGTATGTATATATACATTAGTGTGGTCCTTAGCTCCATGTAAAAATATTTTTGTGCGAATTTTAAACGAGGCACCCTCCTAACTTATTCGTTTAGGTTAAAAAATATTAACGCTGAAAATTTTGAAGGACTTTTTTGAGTTTTAGGGGTTGCTACCGGACATAACATTATATCAATGTAAAGACAAAGGCGAAGCATGGAATATCTTATATTGTATACTATTACCAGTGTGTGGTTGAATGCACAAATTAAAATAAATTCTGGTGGGCAGTGGACCGTGTTGGAGGTGGACTAGTGGGCTGTGGACTGGTTTGCTATTTGGATCAAAACACATACAAACGGGCATAAAAATGTTTTTCCAGTTAATATTTCCATTATTGCATCAGAGCCTTTTTCCGACGATAGGTTTATTTCTTCACAACCAATAGCAGACTCTGCTTCTGATTCTCATTATTTGTTTGAAGCTTGTTAGGCTGTACTTGTGAAGCTTGTTAGGCTGTACTTGTTCATGAGTGCCAGTCCACACTCTGTTATGTCATTCACAACTTTCACTGAGCTCGCAGTGGCCTAACCTTACTTGAAGTTCTCATCGTTTTACCATGTATCAACGTGTTGTTGGAGAAAACCTGCTGTAGCCTAATGCTGAAAAATCTCGTGTTTTCCGTGACAAAATCTTTCAGTTGCATTGAGCTTTTTTCTAGTGGATGTTCAAGCCAAGTTTTGTCCATAGTAGTAACCTTTTGGCATTTGGTGTAAATGGAAGCCCCATAATCTTCTTCTTCTTTAGTTCTCTGCCGTCAGGCAGGTTCATATGTCCAATGACGCCATGCACATCTGTTCTGTGCATCTCTCTTTAGCTCTCTGTAACCATCCATTGTCATCATCCAGTCCAGCAGCATTGTTCTTGGTCTTCCTCTTGATTTTTCCCCTCCATTCTTCCTTCGATGATGTCTCTTACTTTGGTGTCACTCCTCATGATGTGGCCAATCCTGTTTCACCATAATCAAAGCTGGTCGACTGCACAGTGTAAGAATTGTGAAAAAAATAACTTTGGGGAGGAGTTGAACCATTATCCACTTGGAATTGGGGTGTGAAAAACAGACTTTACTATGGGGCTCTAATAAAGACTGGAGGGTTGAAACCCCCAAACCTCCCGGCAATTTTCACCCTGGGTCGACACCCACTCCAGAAATGAGGACAGGAAGACGGTCTACTATTTCTTTACTGCAGATATCTTCCAACAACTTCCCATCCCAGGGAACTGTTAGAGGAACTCCTGGTTGAGATTCAGCTTTCAAGTTTTCAGAAATTTTCGGCCGACTCTTTATATGCTGCTTACGAACTGAAAAGCAATTGAGATTGAACTCTGTGGGATTATTGCCAAAGCATTGCAGTGTGAAAGAGAGTAGGCCTACAAGTGTTGATTTTCTATTACTCACTTTCCCCATTGCATTGTCAAAACTTAGACCTATTGCCAACTTTGTGTTACCTTTTAAAATAGAGAGATTATGCAATATACTGATATACAATCATGACAAATCAAAATGAAGCGAAATTGCCGCCAAAACATGCAATGGCTGTTAAAGGAACTTAATGGGTTATAGAATTTTTTTTAAATGAAATAAGTAAGTAGGTGACAAATATGATGTTGGGGATGTTAATAAAATATGCAAGCAGTTGTCTATCAAATTCTATCATAGCCATTTACATGGTTGGAAAGCATATTAATGAAAATTAAGCATATTGTACCACAAAGCCTAAATTAATTCTAAGCTTGAACTTTAACCTCTGGTAGCGACCCCTAGATGTCCTTGGATTATCTCCAAAAATTTTCTCAATTTTTTTCTCATCAACAGAAACCAACTTTGAGGGTGCCCCGTTATAAAATCAGACTTTTAAAAATAAGGACCACACTAATATACATGTATGTTTGCATTTATTCATGTACGTAAACTAGATATAGGCTATATATGTGCATACAGGAATGTATATATTTTTTATGTATGCACTATGTATGCAAACTGCATGCATATAGGCATTTATACATATTCACCTTACTTTACATATAGGCTCTAATAATAATTATAATATTGGTGTCATAAAAGATAGAAGTCTGACACCGTCGAAATGTAGGTCTAAAGAATTTCTGCAAAACAATTGTTCAATCTGAAACATTTACATCGATATTAATTATAGATATAAAATAATTTGTGAAAAGGAGCAACAATAATCTAATACTTACGTTACAACTGGTATTCCTTCAGCCTTACATTCCAAAGTAACTGAGTCGTCAGATCGATAGATGATACTCGCAACCGGATGCTTTGTAATTGTTGGCGGTTTTCGAACTGAAATAATAAATAATTATATAATATTATTATTGACACCATCGACACCTCAATGTTCTACAACCATCAGCACCGCAACAACATCATCATGATCATCATCATCACGATCATCGCGATCATCACGATCGTCATCGTCATCAAGAATAGGAACAGGAACAACCACATAGAAGGAATGCATTTTCGCAGAGCGAGTGGAAGAAGCCATTAAGTCACAACGGACAGCAGAGCGCAGTGAACGGCGGAAATTTGATTTGTTTATTTATTGCACACACACAAGCCAAATAGAAAAACATGACTCACTAAACAGAGTGCAAAAGGAATCAGAAAAAGCTAACAGCTTATACAGTTCTGATCCCTAGCTCCATGACTATTTTTATAGTGCAAGTTAGTGTTAGTAGGCCTACTTAATTAATAAATTAGAACATAACTGATCATAATAGCAATGAAAACCCTGACACGTCGCACTATAACTTGCAATTAAAGTTTCTCACCTGTCTCTGGTGTTGGTACAACAATAATAGCAGGATTAACAGTTGCTGTCTGATTGACTCGGCTGTGTCCAGTATCAACGACACATCTGTATTGTCCAAGGTACTTCGGCCAGTTGTCGATGGCGTTCGCAGTCACGTGTATCGACAACAGTCCACGGTTTATCGTTAGAAATGGTGGTTCACTGTAGACGAGTTGATCGCCTTCGGTTCTTACTTTGAACCATCGAAACGTTGGAGGAGTGCTTGGATCTGTTGTGGCACGACAGTCAAACTCAACCCGACCTCCTTCATTTGTGTTGACTGTCACTTCACTTGCATTGTGTATGGTTACCTCAGTCTTCTCTGTAAACGAGAATTTTAGCCTAATGTTTAAGCTCAGTCAAAAATTCATTATGATGCAGTATTCATCTCGGCATCGTTTTAAGTAGCCTACAACAACATTATTTTCAGCATCGGCTACATTCCTTCAACGGTTAAAACTCAACACAGTTTGTGTTAGTTGCTATTATCAAACACAACGCAAAGTGAACTTTTAATTATTACTTTAGTAATTATTATATTAATTCTACATTAATACTCGTACATTAACACTATTGAGAGAGGAACACGCAGCATTTGCAAAGTTTCAATGCGCAAGCCTATAGTTTTCATGCACTCTTTAAAACAAAATGTCATAATTTTTTTATTATTTTAACAACATTTTATGGCAATTATGAATGACTGTCTATAAAGTGAAAGGCACATAGCACTTTGTTAGCACCTGTTAACCCTTTGAACCAGGAGCTCCCGTAACTCTATGGATAACGGGCCGCTATTATAATAGAGGCCATTAGGGTTCAAAGGGTTAAACACGAAATATCTTATTAATCTATTCAAACTTACTGAGAACGTTCAGGTATCCCTGACCAAATGCGGATCCGTGAACGTTGCTTGCATTGCATTGAATAACCATCAGATCCGTTTGTTTGATTCGGTCCTCGCAGTTTCGACAAACGTCTCTGATCGTCAGAATTTTCTTGTTGTTGCTGAATACAAATCGCCTGGGAGGGTTGGCCACTGTAAAACATAATTAATTTATTCATGTAACTAATAACGTTAAATTTTTACATCGTCACGATTTTCTTATTTAGGCCCTAGCTAAAGTCGTAAATTGACCCTGTCTTTTCCAAAGAATGAATGGTGCTAATACGAAAGAAAGCTACATAAATAGCCTAGCATATTATGTTACATTACAATGCACGGTTCTTTGGATGCCCTCTGTATCATTTGGGAAAAGGAAATCTTTGGATAACTAAACTTTTGACCCGCTCTTGAGATTTGCTCACATCACTGAAAGCAATGGCATGAGCCTATCTGAAAAATTTCACAGAACAGTTAAATAGGTTATGCCTACTTTTTTAAAACCAGGACGACTCCAATTTCATGTGAATTTGCCAATAAAATAAATAAGATGCAAAATGTTATTTACCATCCAGTAGCTGTCCATCTTGAAACCAGGCAATCGTTGCCTCGGGTTTAGCCGTGGCGTTGCAGTTAAAGGTGAAAGACTCTCCCTCAGTGACGTTGACATCGTATGGACCATTCTTTGCGGTGAGAAACTTAGGTACCGCTGAAATGTGCAAGTCAGATAATTAGTAATGACTAATCCTTAGTTAATTAAGCATTCATGTCAAGAATTTATATAGCGTCCCCTCAAGAAACCCACTCAGAAGTCCTCCCAGTCCAACCACGGTGATACAAAAAGTTTTACATAGCCTGTAAAACACTGGCATGTTAACCCTTGTAACATTCGCAAATCCAAGGGAGACTATTCCAGATACACGTAGATGGACCTACAACCGAGAAAGTACGACGCTGAAACAGTATTCAAAGATTGGAATTGGAGTCGCCGAGTGAGCTAAAGCAACAGAAGAGACTACTAGGCCCAGGCCTATAGCAAAAACACAACTATAGCGAATTAACTACTGGTGTCTAAGTTGTATTGTGTTTGAAGATTTACAAAGCGCCTCTTTAAATATCAGCCATTCAATAGTGTCTCTCAGCATGGAATAGAAGTCTTCAGGCAGCGTTCCAAAAGCTCAAATCGCAGAAAGGTGAAATTGTCATTCCTAGGGGCAGGATTTAAGCAGGTAAATGCGCTCTGTTAGGTCAAAGCAGTCCTTGCCTGAGTAGGCCTATAATTTAGAGACAAAGAGATTTACTATAAGGAGCGAAGGGAACGAAGAGACAGAAAAGGTGGATTTGCATATCAAGTTTGAAAGATAGGCCTACTCTGGAGAACGTCGCTGTTGAGTTCTGGAAAGCATGAGCATGATGAAGACATTAGCAAATTGGTTTCGCTGATCAATGTAGGCCTAACGGCTTCTGGTGCTGATAATTATTGCCTGCATTTAGGGCCTAGCCTACACGTAATTTTTACAACGAAGTTCCCGGACACAAATCGTTCGTAAGGTATTTTTCACTCAAAACCATTACATTTCAATTGCCTTAATATTAGGAGTTTTATATCTTATGATTTTATTTAATAACACAACAAACCTTCAACACGTATCTCAAATAATTGTAGAGCGCTTCCATAAGTGTTTGAACCTCTGCAAATGTAGTCTCCTTCATCAGACGCCGTAACGTTAATGATAGTGAGTTGTGTGTTAAAAGAAGTCAGCGAGTATCTTCCTATTGGAAGAGAATTCCTTCGCCCTGACCAGGTAATTGTTGGCTCTGGACTGAAGAAAGACATAAGACATAAACAATTTTAAACGAAGCCTGAATTAATAGATGATGATGATGATGATTATAATGACAGTTCTTCGATCGATTTCAAGTCTATTATTGCCATCGTCCATCATTTGCATAATAATGATGAATAATAATCATGACAATTATAAAGCGAGCATTTAGTTTTAGACACTCTTAGTACAATTCAAGAATTGATGTGCGAAAAATCTCTGTTCGTCAACTCGATACCCACAACATATTTTCATACACCCACGAAAGATCTTGAGTTCATCATAACTAATCTTCATGGAAAAATTTATTTAAAATATATAGGTAAGTCAGTAAAAAATGAACTTGTATCTGACAACTTATAATTGCAGTATAAAAAATATATATTTTTAAAATGAACCATGACGAAAGCTCACATCCCCAACTGAGTAATTGTATCGATGTACAAGATCACTATTGAACATTAAGCTTTGGATTTCACAATAGGCAGCATGAATTGGCAGATGTCAACCATTGTCACGTTGACAATATCTTGCCTAACTAGTACGCAAGAAATAACTTGTATTACTAGCCTTGCCAGCACTTCAAATACCCGATTAAAAACTATCAACAACTAAACAATAATATTTTCCGCAGAAGAAACTTTGGGAGACTTAGATTAAAACTTATTTCTTGAAAACAATGGTTCTAACTGATAGAGAAATTCTAGGGCAGACGTAATTGTAGCTTATAATAGCCTTACTATCCAGAGCAGAAGCATCTGAGTGTAACAGTTCCTCCAATGACAGCAACAGTCTGTTGCGCAGAAACAAATCCAAACGTTGGGACAGACGGACGGAGACCAGCGGGATCTATAAAGAGACATACGACATCATATTTATGCGGAGTAAAGTATTCAACAGATCAAATTTGTCCTATTCAGAGTAAAACCAGAACATAATTAATTTTACCTAAAATCATTTATTAGTTTGTTTATAGATATGGACTGGTTGCTTAACAAAACGTTCTTACTTCTTGTAACCGTTAATCTTGTGTAGCCTCCACTTAATTTGACATCTAGGTAAGGGTTGTACGTCGTAGATTTGTACAGTTTTCCATCAAGACCATCCTCAGGCAAAGCATAGGCAAAGTATAGGTCACCTGGAACAGAAAGAAAGAAACGTTAATAGAAAATGGAAAAAC
>OX243827.1:29795846-29813346 GCA_945859605.1 Lumbricus rubellus | reverse complement strand
TCAGCCTGGCGTGTGTCGTGTTCTAGAACTGCGTTCAGTGGGACGGGGTGTATTCTCAGTGTACAATTTGCTTGCACCTAGCAATTTGGTGCTTTTTATGGGGCGGTATGGAATAACCTTTACACGGTTCCATAGGTCACTCTCCGAATATATGCTATAAGCACTTGAAAAATGCTCTTTTTGGTTATATTGAAGTCGTTAGGCTCTGAGTAGGTTCCTACCTTGAAGAGGTGCTATGGACCTATAATAAGTACTTGAATGAATGAATGAATGAATGAATGAATGAATGAATGAATGACCATATAACGGATTACCACAACACAGCACTGTGCCTATGCCTCTGTTGGCCATCTACTGTATTATGACCTTCCTGCTATGGGTTTAACTCGTGCAGAGATCTTGTCTAGGGCACTGATGTTTATGTTTCTGTCCGTTTTCTTAACACTTTTCTTTCTCGAGTTCTCATTAAAATTAATAGCTACCCTCATTAGTTCGCACTGCGAAAGGCGCTTTGTAAATCGCAAACCGGATAAAATCAGATTTTAGCTATGACAATTATTTGGCCACACTTACCAGCGTCTCCTACAAATTTCGACAACGCTGAAGCAGGATAGAGACACAGACGTTGTTTGGCTCCTAATAAATAGCCTCGGGAATTTTTTATGAGAAGCTCAGCCCACATTTATGCGCGCTTTACAGTTTACATGCACGCCCACTTAGCCAATCCTATGAAAGACTTTAGTCTGATACGCCTCAACAATAAAACGTTAAAAATCTGATGCCGTGCGCCATGCTTAATTAAGAGTATCAATTGTAATGGCTTAGATGGAGTCGGGGAAGGGGAGGGCAAAGAGTCCATGGTGCACACACTTTTTTACCCACTTCCATCAACATCAAACCGTCTTCCTAGGTACTGTCTCGTTTTACTGTACGGCAATATCAATAGCAAAGAGAAGTAGTGATATTACTAAATAATTTATAGCCTATGATGTTTGCGAGGTCTCGCCACTGGTGACTCTTTCAGCTAACTGTGTTTTGTTTTGCAACTTGTTGTTATTTTTTGCTCGCTATGACTGTTATCTTAATATCATTCGGCTAGTTAGTGCAGAGAGCGCCTCTAAGTAGATATGTTGAAGAGGCGCTGTATAAATTCTCAGAATGAATGAGTGAATAAATGAATGAATGAATGAATTTATGAACACGTCCCGTCGTGATTTCGACTCAGAGGCGATCCCGACTGCAGTGCGTACACTGAAACGGACGTGCACGCCGAAGCGCATGAACAATATTGCGAGTGAAGGACTGGCTCAGAGACCCTATACGCGACGGCTTGAGGTGGATTCGAACTGTCTGCAAGGCACTGTAGGCTACATGTATACCCAAAAATATCCATTAAGGGTGTAAGAATATAATTAGCATTTATTACCGGAGCTAAGTAAGAATCGCCCAATCTGAAATGTGCATGTTTCGAATGCTTGCACGATGGCTTGGTGATGAAGTAGTCATGCAATGGCTACACAATCGATGTTTTAGGCCTAATTATTGCCGATTCTTAATAATTATTGTGTGACGAATTACAATATTATTAATCGACTCGCGTTGTATTACTACTCCAATCGTGATATAGGCTAATGAAGGCTACTGATGTGCAAAGTTATTGCACGGTGATTATAAAGATGGTGGACATGGACGAACAATCCAGATGTGAAAACTGATTTGTCAAATTTCGGCTAACCGCCTCCCCTCACTCTTACAAGCCACTGACAACAATAATATAGCCGTAACGGTTGCGTTGACAACAATTTGTTTGACATAGCCTTCACTAAAACCACGCATGCGCATTTAAAGCATAGACCTATATACGTATAATATACGCATATATTATATGCATGCATAGTTGCATACTGACATAAAAATACCAAAACATTCTTGCAAGCACACATTGCATAATTGTACAATGTGTACATACATAGGCCTACATACATTATATTCCAGCATAGTATAGGATATATAGACTATGTGCATGCATGTCTGCATAGGCCTACATGTAAGTACGTAATAACCTACATTAAAGGTGCAGGTAGCCTATATGAAAATGAACAGGATCAACCCATTGACGTTAAATTGTTTACATGACTTTAAATTGTTTACATGCAAATGATAATAACAAGAACAGAATTAGATGATAATAAAAGTGCAAATTATTGTATGAAATTACTGTGTGGTCAATTAAGTTTCAATCCGCCTTGCAGTGGGGAGGGTTTGGCAGTCATGCACGTGACTTGCTTAGTTCCGAAGTTGAGAAGCAGACTTTAAAAAAAATCACAGGCCTACGCCTGCATGGTTAGAAGGAAACTTGATAATAATTGAAGGGCTTAATTCCAAAAACGGTTAAGTCCACACATCAAAGAAGGACTTAACCGTTTTTGGAATTAAGCCCTTCAATTATTGGAAAAACGTGCGACGGGAAGAGCTGGATACTTCAACCCACGTAGATCTAATAGTTCATTAAACAGATCGAGGGTAGGAGACTTGCGGGTGCCTTGCATCCTCTAATTATTAGCCTTAATTGAGTCACGAGTTAGAATAAAAGTACGGGCGTCGATGGCATCATAGGTGCTGTATATTGTATAAGATGCAAACGAATAATATTAACTGGCCCAGTGTTGCGTGCTCTCTAAAGGCGGACCTAACTTTCACAGTTTGAATCCGTGACCTGTTCAATATAATGCTTCTTCGTATCTATGGGCATACAAGCATAGGCTATACGCAGGTATCTAATAATTATGTGTCTGTATAATTATACGTGTGTAGGCTATTGCACAGAAAGGCTAAACATCCATCTAGGCGAACTTATTATTATATTCTTTATTAGACCTAGGCTAATAGCCTATTATTATGCCAGCGAGGAGACCGCACTTTGATCTACGCACATCTTAAATAACATTGAATTAAAGATAATAAATGGCAGCACAATACAGCGTTCTATGCATAAAAGTTTTTCTCTCGTAATAACGTCTGTTTGGTGATTGGCGAAGGACACTAGCGTGGAACCGGATTCTGAGGGTAAATCCTACTGACTTTTTCAGAGGGAGTCGCCTACTCAGAGCCGCAGAAACGAGACAGATGTAGACTTGTTCAAAAGTAGGATTGTTACAGGGGAGGTAGGCTATCTCATACGGACCAACCTGCTCATTACGGTCTGATGTCTGACTTATCAACGAATTCACAAAATCCACCCCTCTCTCTATATAATATGTCGACAGTTCGACACCACACCATAGATCTTTGGGCCAAAAAGACCGTGAATAGTACGAATTGAAAGGCATGTACTGCATAGAATGTGTTGCTGCTATGCGGCGTTTTCAAGTCGTTTGTGGATCAAAGCAACGGGTTTCCATTAGCAGAGCAACGAAGACATCCAAACAATCAACCCTGGCCACTCCTGAAATATGGTGGTGAGCAGTGGCGCAGCAAGGAATCTGTGATAGGGGTGGGGGGGGGGTTATGGCCGGATGCCCGTCCTGACACCAACCCAACAGTAGTTGACAGTGTAACTGTAGGCTACTTATTCAAGACAGCACGCATGCTAGAAATTAGCAAGCTACCGACAATGTTGCATAAATTTGTCGTAAGTAACAGGACACATGCAATATTGAAGCATAAATCGCACCCGATATGTTTAACATAATTAGCATAAGCTATGTTATGACGACTGAAACCCAACAAGTTTAACATAATTAGCCTAGGTTATGCTATTACGATCGAAACCCAAGCGCGTCGGGCCCTTCGCTCCGCTGCGAAGGGACAACTGCTTGTTCCAAGGGCTCACTTAGCTACCGGACAACGCCGAGCCGTCTCGGTTGTGGGGCTGTCAATCTGGAATGACCTCCCCGAACCTTCATCTCCTCCATCTTACCAGTCAATCTTTATTTCTCAAGTCCCTTCAATATTTGTTCTTTAGTCGTGGCTGGGTTGGGAGGGCCTCTGAGTAGTTTCTTTCATTTCTATATAAATTCCAATAATGAATGATTGAATGAATGAATGAAACCCAACAAGTTTAACAAAATTATGTTATGACGACTCAATTAATTTCAGATGGGTAGATGGGTGTTCAACTTCTGCAAACTGATAGAGTGTATTTGCACAAACAATATTTAATTTTCATCTTTACTTCCAGTTTTTATATCTACTAATTAATCATTGGCGGCTTGGGAACCTCGGTCGACCGCAACGCAACGCATGTTGGCAATGTAGAAAGGTCTTTCCCATCATCATGTAGCCTATGCCTAATCGCTCTCCGACTTGCCTGGAAAACACATACACGCTGCCATACATGGGTGCATAGATATAAAGGCCTGCATTCAATCATATACATGGACCTGCATAATAGGCACATACATATCTATGCACAAAATACACCCATGGATACACACACGTTTGTGGATGAGTACAATGTATGCATTATCGGTAAAATACTAGACCTATGTAAATGCATGTTAAATATAAACGAAAAAAACATAATCAAGAGTGCGTGAAATGTAAATAGCCTACAAAATACAAAAGGTATCGAGCAGTTTAAATGCAAAATGCTAATAAGCCTACATCATTGTATTTTTTTAGCTGAAATACAAAGTACTTGTTCAAAAGGCACGCTGTGATAAATAGTATTTTAACGAAGTATTTCATTTTACAAATATCCCTACAAAATATCCCTGAATTGTACTTCAAGTAAAATGTAACTTGCAATGTATTTTAAATACGCAGGCTTCGCAGGGCCTATACATAAAATTACTATAAAAATATTTCAGGTACTATTTGAAATTTTTATTTTGCATTTGAAATTCTCTCCAGCACTGCCACATAGAGCTATGTGTATTTTTGAGACAGCATTAAAAAAAAAATTTTTTAACTTCAACTCTTTTTTCCTTTCCAAATCCATGGTAAATTATTCCACACAGGAAGACAATAATTTTTATGCCATTTTTAGTTGCACTAAAGTGCTTCTACAATCCATTTGGAACAGCACATTTTGTCAAAACCTGCACTCTAAAAAGCCCTGCCTTCGGCTCAATTTTTCATTCTGACGACTTAATAATTGTCATGTGCATGCGTCATGTCTAGCACGGTCAGCACACACGCTAATCAGACAATCAATGTGCAATATACGGACATTGTGTTCCACCCAAATGTTCGCCTTGCTTCGAGACGACCCATATGGCTAAATCCACCAGCGGAGGACATGACAGCTATTTCGGCCTGGTGTGCTGAATGGTTGGCAGCTGATGTTGTGAACCATTCTCTCGTGGTCGTGCCATCTGTCTGGCCCCCTGGCCATGATCTGCCACGTGGGCATTGGTCAACGTTAAATCGTTTTAGAACTGGACAAGGACGCTGTGCTGCTAACATGGTGCGATGGAGACAGGCTTCGGACCCACTGTGTAGCTGTGGTGACATCCAGACAATGTCACACATCGTAGATGTCTGCAAAACAACCCGCTTTCCGGGTGGTTTAACCGCCTTACATATGGCTGATGATGCTGCTGTTCAGTGGCTGGACGCGTTCTGCAAAAGCTAAATAAACTAAATAAATAATGTGCAATTATTGATGTTGGTGATCCGCACACCCACATCATCGTCAATGATTGAAGGGATCAGCTGCCTCGGTTCCTGATTCTCTTGACGACAACTTCACGATATCTGCAATATAGAATTATAGATTGGTTGCGGAGAGATAAGCTTACTTAGAAATGCATTAAAGTGACTTGGTGTATAACTACATACATCATAGGCGTACGGGAGATTTCAGCAGTGGGGGGGGGGGGGCAAAGATTGAACTTCTGCCCGAAAAATATATCCGTGAAAAAGTTGACGAAATTTTTTTCAGTAGTTCTCGGGTCTGTGTTTGCCCAAAAAACGTGACTTTAACGAAAGTTGATGACCTTTTTTTTAGTCGTTCGGGGTTTCTACCCGAAAAAAAAAACCAAACTTGCCCGAATTTGGGAAGCATTTGCCCTCTGCATCCCCGCCTTGTACGCCTATATCCGTACATCCCTACGCAACGTACGAAACGTAGCCTATGTATGCACGTATACACACGTACATGCGTTTATAATCCTATATGCGTTGCGTATAATTATAGTCGGGTCAATCTACGAAATGACCCCAAAAATTGCAAGAAAACGCTTTATGATGATTTTCTGGTGTCTTGGGTCTGGTGAATAAGCCGCCATTTTGGCCGCCATCTTGTTTCCCCACGCAACTACTGAAAATTAGGCTTCATAACCACGATTTTCGTTCTCAGGATGGTCGAATTATTCTAGAAATGCATGTTAGCAAATTTGACATGATTTGCTTCTTATTTCCAGATTCCAAGCCTGGTCCAATTGGCGGCCATCTTTTTTCCAGCCAAAATTAGACCACTTGCCGTAGTCCAATTTCGTGTAACTTTTAGTATGTTCATCACCAGACCTAAGACACCGGAAAATCGTCATAAAACGTTTTCTTGCAATTGTTTTTGGGGGTTCACCAGTGTTTTTTTGTAGATTGACCCGACTATTAACATCAGAAGTGTGCGTTGCATTCTCGCAAAGCTCTAATAGTAATACACTTTCGTTGCTACTTCTGCTTTATGTTTGCTACTTTCTCGTTCTTCGGCTTTCTTCGCAACAAACGCAACTAAACAAACTTTATATAATTTTCTATACTAATTGACCTGTCACAGTGTCACACTTACTGTTGCGTCCAGCTCTTTTGTTTCGCTTTCGTCTGGAAACTTCACAGAAGACGCAAACCAGAATGTTGATACTGCCACCGACTCCAATACAGATCCAAATCCACGTGTAGTCTAGGTCGAAGAAACATTTACTTTAAACATTAAAAGTGCATCTTCGTGCTGTATCATATCTCATCTAGATATTTTATTCATTTATGTAAGTAATTTTCGCAAGAAATATTGCTAAGTTTGATTTGAATTTGTTTCAATAATTTATTATGGAAAAGTTCACATTCGAGTCTTCTTTCGACGCCATGAGTCCAATGGTGGAGAATAACCTGACGGCACTCCGTCGAAATAGCCCGGTCAAAAACCTCGGTAAAACTAGCAATACGTAAACAGTTCCGTTCCGTCAATACAAATCCGTTTCCGTCTCTTAAAAACATAAAAGCCACAGCGCATATATAAGGCTTACATTGGCATTGACCTAAAGCATCCCCACCCAACTATATGTGCCCCATTGTCTTTTCACCTGTCTGTCTGTCTGTCTGTCTGTCTGTCTTTCTTTCTTTACATTCCATTAGCTCAATCTCTAAACTCACACTACCAATGTATTTATAAGTTCTAAATACCAATCCGTTCCGTTATACACTAAATACGTGCGCCAGAGGCCTATAGGTTCTAAATAGCTTTCTGTCTGTCTTTCTGTCTTACTTTCTTTACATTCCATTAGCTCGATATCTCCATCAACACTACCAATGTATTTATAAGTTCTAAGTATTCGAAATTACTAAAAAAAATGGTTGTTTTCGTAATGAAATTTTTTTCTTCTTCAAGTTTATCAATGTAAATGCAATGTCTGTGTGCACCTATTAGTTATTTCAGTAACTACTCATTCGCAGCATTCTAAAAAGGCTCAAATTCTTATTAAAGTAAAATCATTTTTAGGCATTGTGCCTTGCCTAAAACCAAAGACATTGCACACAGTCTTTACAATTTACAGAAATTAGCTTTTCCAATTTAACAAACTTTCACATCAATAATACATGATGCATTAGCGCAAAGATAATGTCATTGCGACAGAAAATTATTATTTATACCCAAAGAAAAAGGCAAATAGCAATCCAACACACTGAGAATAATCATAGCAACCACTGTTAAACGTAAACAGTTTCTCTTCATCATGTCTTTCATTTATAAGCGGTTTTTGTGGAACATGACTTCGGCTTCTTTTCTTGTTTTACCATTCATTTCACAAAGTGCGAAAACTATTGCCTGAAAGTATTGGAAACATTTCATATTACAATTGACATTTAAAATGAAGCTTATAATGTTATGTTGACATGACCTTTTTGAAATGGTTATCATTGTAAATACTTAACATTTGATTGTAATATATAATAAACATATATATATATGCTGCAATTGATTACACAACATTCTCATTGCATTTTTCATAAAATAATAATACTTCACTATTATATAAACATTATACATGTATATGTTAACGAATCTCTTTTACAATTCCAACCACATTGCAGTATCATTTTTCAACACAATGTTAATTATAATTAGGTAACAAATATTACTTATAATTATTAGTAAATAGAAACATTATTCATTCATTCATTCATTCATTCACTATTACAATTTATATAGCGCCTCTTCAAGAAACTACTCAGAGGCGCTCCCAGCCCTGCCACGACTAAAGAAAAAAGATTTAAGAGACTTGAGAAATAAAGATTGACTGGTGAGGTGGATGATATGGAGGTTTGGGTGGAGGTCATTCCAGATTTACGGCCCCACAACCGAGAAAGCTCGGCGCTGTCTGGTAGCTAAGCGAGCCCGTGAAACAAGCAGTTGTCCCTTCGCAGCGGAACCAAGAGCCCGACGCGCTTCAATGTCAGATACTGGGCCACAGAGGACGCGCTGGTAATATTACTATACGAGTATGAAACTTAGAAATGTGTAACTTGCCTCGAACATCAAAACGTCCAATATGGATGTTGCATCCAACTGAGGCTTTAAGCTAGACAATTCTTCGTTACGCTGAGTATCCATCGATTCCATTCCAATACGCTTCAAAAAGTTGAACAACTTCCAATACTGCAATGTAATAAAATATTTTACTCTTAGGAAGACATTTTTTTGAATATAATTGTATCTTGTTTTTAGCCCATATGTATGCAACAGCAAACGTTTGAAACACATGATACTTGGATCAGCTACAACTTTGCATTAAATTTAATACTTTGCATCATTTAGGTAAGGGAAATCTAAAGCTATTTAAATATAAGGAGCAAAACATAAATAGGCAGTCACACATACAATGTGAAATGTATAAAGTACTGAAAACTTGAATTTTGGATTTCAATGCGTGAAATTACTGTTGGAGTTGTCTCGTGTACGTTTTTTTATTCAACGTTTTATTAATACTACATAAAGGAATAATTAATTTCTTTATCGTCTGTGTACCTATAACACGATATTCATTCTCGGACTATATAAATTTATAACTAGCGATTAGGTTATACAGTTAATGTAAATTAAGCTAGTAATATACAGACTTTTGAATAAACACTGAAAAGCCAGTACATAGTATTTTAATTGTCAGTGTACTTAGTACTCTGCTCACAATGTTTTTCAAACTTTTTTCGAATCATGCAATTAAAAGCTTGGTGCAATCTCATTTACTAGGTTTTTCAAAAATAACTCCAATGTGATGTATAATCCTTCCCCTACTCTGCTTCATTGCTTTCTTACGCAACCATTGATCATATAAATATCTGAAGTACGTATTGCCAATGAGTAATATTTATTACTCGCCTTACACGTGAGCTATGTCATTTATAATATTATGAAGGAATTAATATGTAATTACCAAAGATTCTTCTTTCAACGGCCCAATCCATTTGGAAATTTGTGCTCTTCTTTCACTTTTACGCATGTTTTGCTTCCTGTATATGTATGCTTCCTCTGATTTATCGTCACTTGCCAAAACACTTCTGATATGTTCCTGAAATAGCAATACGTTTTGACTGTTAACTATATTCCTTTCATTTGCACTATTTTATAATAATAATAATAATAATAATAATAATAATAATAATAATAATAATAATAATAATAATAATAATAATAATAGTAATCATATATATATATATATATATATTTACCAAACTTACTTTCACAGCAGGCGTTTGTAAAATGAAGTCAGTCAATGCATTTTCTTTTGATCTCCTCTTTGACACTCTGGTTTAAAAGAAAACACAACAGTAATTAATGCTATTAATTTGGCACATTTTATAATGACTTATCGACATATTTATCTATTCTTATTCATGCCAAAATGTAATAAAGCCGTTCACCTTTCATAATTAGTTTATGCTATTATAATTATTTTAATGTACAACATTATTTTAGCATTACATCAACCTAAATAATGCCAAATTATTGAATCTCTAAAATGCTGCTAAACTTCATTCTTAATAATTCCATACTGCAATTGCATTATGCAAAACACGTGGCCATAGTTTCCTTGTTCAGTAACATTCACTGCAATTGTTCGTTCCTATTCATGAATAGTGATACAATACTTCAAATATCCTCTTCTTATTTGCCTACAACTATACATGCAACATATCAATTAAATTTGCTTATTGTAAGAAATTTACTATAGTAATGATATTTAGTTCAAAACCGTACACAACGCATACAATAAAAATAGTTTGTAACAAACACTTACGTAGTTCGAAATACATTAACTCAATGCATTTTGTCAATAACTTTTAAATAAAAGAACACATAAGAATATGAAAAAGATTCAATTGCATAGTATATAATAATCAATGCATATTAACCTGTCATTGCACATTTGCTTAATACCAATTATTGTCACATCACTCACAGTACAGCTGTTCGCATTCGTTTCTTTAATCACTTTTGGGCTAGTTTCCTTTGAATGTGACTGTATGCAAAACAATAAATTGGATTCTCCTGTTAGAAAAATTGGCTAGAAAGAGTTCTATTAAAATTATACAATATCTCACTTTCTGTTATTATAAAAACCGTGTTTGAACGGTAAAAATCGTTAAATATTTACTATTTATTTTCATATTTACAAAATATGTCCTTTCTTCCGGACACAGTGTGGAAGCCAGTGCAGCTTATTAATGAAGTGGATAAGCTTCTCCATCAATTCACAACCATATTTAACCTTTCCAACATTGCATACATTTTTCAATTTATACAAAGACTTTTCTCACAATTTCTATACCATTGCATAAAACCGTAAAATCTAGCAGTATCAGTCTATGTAATAATACTTATTGCTGCCTCTGCTTATTTCATTATTTATGACTTCAATATGCAAAAGACTAAAGTAGAAATTGGTACAAAATCTGATTTCTCATGTAATACCTGTACATGAAATGCACTCTTTAAAGTTTAAAAGAAATTCAAATTGTTATTAATGAATGTACTAACTGTAGTGCTGCCTTCAGTTTTTCCATTAGACTTGTGAGCTGGTTTAATCAGTGTACAGCGATTGTCGTACGATAGCGGGCGACCCAGACAGCCAGTTGTGCAAATTGGCGCGATTGTCTAGACAGGTGTCTGACGGTGCGTGACGGCGCGACGAGTGTACGGTAAGCGCACGTGGAAGAGATAGAAAGAAGGATGAAGGAGAAGTGGAAGGGAAGGAGTTGCGCGTTGAGAGCTGTTGAGATAGGCAGTAGTAGTTGTCGGAGAGTTGTTGAGTTGAGTTATGAGTAGACTGATGAAGTTAGTTGTTATGATAACGCAAGTGTAGTCGTTGTTGTGTTGTTGTTGCAGTTCGTTACTTTATACCGGATTTTGGAGTTGATTAATAATACGATTAAACACGACGTTGTTGTTGGTATTAAACAGAGAAGACTGTAGATTCTTTTACCTAGTCATTAGTTAAAGAAACAGTTATTATAGGGATAGGCCTAGGCTACCAAGAATTTAACGAAGACGTTTCCGAAGAGAAGTGACAAGACTGTTGTTTGTATGCACTCGAACTTTGCACACACTTCAAAGACTCACTTTGTTTTTGCTCTATATCAACCTGTATGGTAAAACAAATTGGCATAGAAATAAGTATTGTACGTTGCGCAATCTTTGTTATACTTATTGCTATTAATTTCTTCACTTCAAATTACTGCACATGTATTAATTGCTAGCCTTAATTGCTACCCTTAATGCAAATATATAATATTCCAAACTAATAGGAGTACAATTATTTATGCAAATGAAACTGCTAACTTTTATAAATTATACTTATTCGTACCAAAATAGCGTACTTGTAAATGACTATTGGGACAGTGTTTAATACGTCCTTTTCAAGAAGTCGTTTTAAGTGTGATATAGAGTATCATTGAATTTCTTATCACTTTGATTTCTTTGCAAATATATATATAATACTAAACCTACTGACATTGCATTGTCTTCCTGTTGTTTGGTGCAGCACGGTCCTCTCCACTCTTTTGAAACATCTGGTAATGAAGACTTGGTAACTGAAACGCATTCGAAATGATACCAGTTTGCACAAATGGTGCACTGTATCATGTTTCTGTCTTCGTAGGGCTGATGACACAAACAATAAAGCATGACCGCTGACAGCTGAGAAACAGTGTCTTCTTCTGCACTCAATGACACGGACGGAAAAGGATCTGTAATATCGCCTTCATTTGCAATGAAGTCATTGCCACTTGTAATCAATTGCTTCTCGTCAAACACATTTCCGGTCGGGTCTATTCGAAGACAACATGAAATGACAGCAGCCAAAGCGTAATAACCACAAAGACGTGTGTTTGTTGACTGGACGTCAAATGTCCGTAGGTGAAATGTTATTGTATCATTCGGAGGATCAGAGGCCTCTGGCGCACGTATTTAGTGTATAACGGATTGGTATTTAGAACCTATAGGCCTCTGGCGCACGTATTTAGTGTATAACGGATTGGTATTTAGAACCTATAGGCCTCTGGCGCACGTATTTAGTGTACAACGGATTGGTATTTAGAACTTATAAATACATTGGTAGTGTCAATGGAGAGATTCAGCTAATGGAATATAAAGAAAGAAAGACAGAAAGACAGACAGAAAGCTATTTAGAACCTATAGGCCTCTGGCGCACGTATTTAGTGTATAACGGATTGGTATTTATAACCTATAGGCCTCTGGCGCACGTATTTAGTGTATAACGGATTGGTATTTAGAACTTATAAATACATTGGTAGTGTGAGTTTAGAGATTGAGCTAATGGAATGTAAAGAAAGAAAGACAGAAAGACAGACAGAAAGCTATTTAGAACTTATAGGCCTCTGGCGCACGTATTTAGTGTATAACGGATTTGTAATTAGATCTTATAAATACATTGGTAGTGTGAGTTTAGAGATTGAGCTAATGGAATGTAAAGAAAGAAAGACAGAAAGACAGACAGAAAGCTATTTAGAACCTATAGGCCTCTGGCGCACGTATTTAGTGTATAACGGATTGGTATTTAGAACCTATAGGCCTCTGGCGCACGTATTTAGTGTATAACGGATTGGTATTTAGAACTTATAAATACATTGGTAGTGTGAGTTTAGAGATTGAGCTAATGGAATGTAAAGAAAGAAAGACAGAAAGACAGACAGAAAGCTATTTAGAACCTATAGGCCTCTCGCGCACGTATTTAGTGAATAACGGATTGCTATTTAGAACCTATAGGCCTCTGGCGCACGTATTTAGTGTACAACGGATTGGTATTTAGAACTTATAAATACATTGGTAGTGTCAATGGAGAGATTGAGCTAATGAAATTGAAAGAAAGAAAGACAGACAGAAAGACAGACAGATACAAATATAAACAATGCACATAATTATAGGCCTATGAAGAGCGTTTTATGTCTATTAGGCATTGGTATATTCACATTAGGGTGAAGGGACAGTGACAGCTAATGAGAGCAAAAAAGAAAGACAGAAAAACAGGCAGAAAGACAGACAGATAGACAGAGTAAGAGCGAATAGTACGCATAATAGGGCGGGGGAGGCTTTACGGGAAGGCAACAGATAAACAATCTACTATATATTAGCCGTTTTAGTTATATTGTGATTAAAGGCTGTAATGCAAATTGTTTCTGCCGGAAACGGATACGTCTTTTTACATTGTGATTGTTTCCGGGCTGTGAAATTTAATTTTGGGGGATCAAACGTTAATCAAAAAATTTCTTTTTCGATTACTAGCATGGCTTGGAGTGTAAATTAGCTGTTTGTGATTAATAAATTTTAATTGCTTTGCAAAAAGTTATTATAATAACGGCTCATTTCTTGGTGTTTTGGTGTTTACGTGTTTACGTGTTGCTATCTTTACCGAGGTCGGTCAAAACAGCCTCGTCTTAATAGCTCAGCGACACAATTATTACAACCCCGTCTAAACAAAACCGTCAAAATAGCCCGGGCTATTCTTTCGGGGACTGATGTTTGTTTTCCTGGCTGTTTTGTCGGTGGGCGATTATGACGGAGCTGTTTGGACGGGGCTGTTTTGACGGGAATATTTTGGTACTTGTCGGTTAATTCACCCCCACACAGAGAAACCCTATATACGAAATTCTACATGCAGATATTAATTCACCGCCACTCACAGAAACCGTATATACGAAATTGTACAACCAGAAATTAATTAACCTCCGGTTACATGTGAACTTTAATAGAAATTTAATTACGCCATTGGCATTGAAAATAAACTGTTCAAATTAGAACTGTTCAAATTACATGTAGGTTGCATAAAAGACGAAAGAAATAATCGTAAACATGACTGTTGATGGGGGGACTAATAGCCTACAGCCCTACAACTTGCAATGTAACTATCCTACTGTGGTGGCCAAAATTGTGCGATGTCATTCAGAATGGCAGTGAACACATCCAGTCCATTCACCTTCACTCTTCTCCTCCACATGAACTCACACATATACGAATCCAGCATATGCCTGTGAGTGCCGTTATGTCGTTTGTTTCTTTCCTTCGCTGACTTCCATGACCGCTCGATGTTTTGAGTGTGTGCTCCAGAATTAGGGTCAACGAAGTGAACAGAGTGATTAACTGTATAATGAGTGAATCCAGGATTGTTGGCAATTGCATTGTAAGCTCGCCATTGGTCCGATATAATGATAGTACCAGGACGAACATGGGTTGCAATGATGGGCATGAGTGTTGCTGCCGATCTGTCTGGAACGCAGAACATGAAACAATGTCCTGTTTGGCGACAGATGCCACCGAAGACCCACTGCTGTGGGAAGACTCGACCCACCGCATTCTTACGCCGAGTGAAGAGGCTTTCGTCAATCTCAACTATTGTGTTTGGCCCACCAATCACTACAGGATTGTTAATTAGGGTGCTGGCGCAAACTTCGCGCAGATAGTTATTCCAGTCTATAACCGTTTCTTTCGCAATTTCCAGTTCACACTCGCAAAAACGAATGCTCGTCATTTCTTTGGCCCAGCAATATACGAACAGGATGATTTGTCGGTAAGTTAGGCGTGATCCTTGTAGCCACGTGCCTTGTCGCAGTGGGATGTTTTGCCTACAGCCACGCTTACGACATCTCCATCTGTCCTGCCGATCTTTTAAACTTAACACCATTTGGTGGTTGTTCGCACACTGTCTTGCAGCATGTAGGATGCCATGCTGCTGCAAGAAGTTAACGCTGCTTTGTTTATCGTGAACTAAAGCCGAAATTCTTAAAAAATTCATGGCGCTCAAGACGGCGTCCAAAAAATAAACACGTGCTATAAGTTAATCGGATGTCACCATTACATGACGTCACTGAAAACCAGTGCGTAAATATAATATATGCTGTGCGTAAATACACGCAAACTATGGGGGTGAACTAACCGACAAGGTAGACAGACGAAACCTGTGGGGGTGAATTAACCGACAAGTACCCTTAACCTGACACTTGCTGAAAATGCCATCGTACTCCACCACTGTTTGCACTCTGCCAGTGCCAGCCCCAAGCCTGGATAAAAAAAGGAGGAGGACACTAATCATCTTTGATATGGTAGTCTCGTTAAACATGTAACAAGCGAGCAAAATGGCATCGCCTGAAAGCCAGACCATTCTAACCTCCGAATGCGGTCAGATACATGTAGGCCTAAATTAGGCTAAATAGATTATTGCAGGTGTACGAGTCAAGATCCTACGAGTAGTCAGATTATAGTGAAGAACAGTGCTTTAATTTAAATTGGGCGTGCTTGATCAGATAGCCTGCATGATCAGAACATTGCAGCCACACTGACTGTAACCTTGGCGCGTAACTGGTCCGTTTAAATCTTTGAGCCTGCTGTTTAGCCTTGAACTTGATGATATTGAGTCGTTGTGAAAGCGGTGACATAAATTAATGATAAACAATGCACTAAAAATACTCGAAATGGCGTTGAAAATAATCACGAAGAGAGTGCTGCACAGTTGCTGAACAAGCTAAGTAAATTTGAACTATCGAATGTCGAGGCCCTGTCGTCTTGAATCGAATGCATTAAGCTCACTTCTATCAATCCGACAAAAATCTTCAGCTGCGATTTTCCGAAAATTCGTGCCGTTAAATTTTGAAATTAGAAACAGTCGTAGCCTAAGTTTGTAAAATGACAGTCAATTTTAATAAACGATGGCTCAGTTTGACAACAATTAAAAATAATACTGTTATAGTAGACAACAAATCTCAATTTAATTTGTCACATAATTATAAGCCTAAGCCTCATTTTGCAAACATGTTACTTTCTTGCTGGTAATGCAAAAACTTTAGATCTACTCACCTTTCTCTGTGCATGTAGGACTTGTAGGTTCAACCACATCCACAAAGAGACTAGTTATGCTAACTGTTTGGTTGACTCTACTGTGTCCAGTTTCAACGACGCATCTGTATTGTCCAAGGTAATTCGGCCAATTGTCGATAGCGTTCGAAGCCACACGTATTTCCAACTTTCCGGCGTTAACGGTTAGAAATGGTGGTTCATCGTACAGGAGCCGATCGCCTTCAGCTTCCATCTTGAACCACTTATAGGTTGGAGGAGTGCTTGGATCTGATGTCGCACGGCAGTCAAACTCAACCCGACCTTCTTCATTTGTGTTAACTGTCACTTCACTTGCATTGTAAATAGTCACTACAGTTTTACCTGTAAAAACAATTTTATAACTTAGCTTTTGAAAACAGCGTCTGCTCCAGTATTTGTAAAAAACATGATGTGCTATGTCATAAAAATCTCAGCTAAGTTTCTTATGCCTATGCTGTATCTTATAATATGCTTCTGAATCGAAGTGGAGAATTTTTTTCAGTTTTCACAAGCAGATGTATTAGCAAAAACCTTTAATGTCGAGAGGGATGTCCACCGTTTTCAAAATTTCCCCCGAAGGTTGAGTGAAATTTTTCAATCATGATTGTTGATGACCACTTTCATCGAACTATTTACATTATGTGATAATGAGTGCTGTACTATTGAATTAATAAGAACGTTATAGATCCTATAACAGCCTAGTTAGCTCCTGTAAACATGAAATCTCTTAATCTAACCAAACTTACTGAGAACGTTTAGGTATCCTTAAGCAAATGCGTATCCATGAACGTTGCTTGCATTGCACTGAATAACCGTCAGATCCGTTCCAGTGACTCGGTCGACGCAATCTCGACAAAGGTCTCTGATCGTCAGACTTCTATTGTTGTTGCTGAACTCAAATCGCCTAGGAGGATTGCTATCTGTGCGACAAGCCGAAGAAAAAAACACCTACTT